>VWPU01015070.1:0-101235 GCA_013398955.1 Callaeas wilsoni
CTGTCTCTCAAACCGAGACAGGGATTTATGCAAGATTTAGACAAAATAGTGCCTGACTATTGGCAGGAAGGGTAGGATTGATAGTTTACTGCAAGCTACATGCTTTTCTTGGAGGTGAATTCAACATACAGTGGATAGGAGCAGTGAATATACTTGCAGAGTATTCTGATCATTTATTTAAAGCCTAAATATTTTGTTTACAGGTTGTTAAAGACTGGGGCTAATTCCCAGGTGGATTCAAGCATGCAATCCCACAAGACACTTGTTTCAATAAAATGGAGGGTAGCAGAGACAAGGAGTCCTAACATGGACACTGCCACTCCAGCCAGCAAGGAGGAGTTTTGAGAGAACTAAGGGATGGTCTGACTTCAATAAGCACTTAAGCTGCTGATGTGCAGTAGATAAATGTGGCCTATCTTTGGCTTAGTTATGCAATTAAATGTCCTGTTTGGTTCATTCATGTGTGATGTTAGGAACTGTGCTCATGTGTGGTATCAGAAACACAGATTTTTTTCAGTCCTGACTGGAGGAGTGTTAACCTTTACAGTCCAAATTCCTACTTACCCAAAGTAAATAGTGCCCAGTGTGTATGTTATGAAAAAGCTAAGCAATACTGTGCTGTGCAAGAATATCCTGGCTTGGATTCTCTGGTATGACTTAACAGATAATTAGCTCTATTAGAAGACTAACATTGCTTTATGCCATTTTTAAAAATCAGGTGAATAAGAGGTGAACAAAGGCCTTAGGGATGGCCAGAACTCTCGTAGACCCTGGAATCATATAGAACTATAATACTGGGCTTATACACTGTTGCACAAGGCTCCCAAGGGCTAAGAGGATCAGCTGAGCCTAAGGAATACCAGTATCCTACTGAAAACTTGCACACAGAAAGTAGTGCATCATCAGCATTTTTATTGATCGCTGCCTTTGGTTTTGCACTTTTATTTTTGCTTGGCACAGATTTGCTTCATAAATCTGCGTTTAATCCTAAAAGTAAACCTGTCTTTGGACCTTTTGGCTTGAATATTTAGTGCAATATTTGGATTTGAAAAGAAGGAACCTTTGATATGGTCTTGACCTTAAGGATTTTGGAACTCAGAATCTGCATGGTAAAACCAATCAAGATGGGTTCTTGCTGCAGAAATAAAACTGGGAGACTCTTAGAGCTAGGCATTAACTTCTATCCATCGTCTGTTATTTTCAGAGACATACTTTGCAAAAAACAACTTGCGAAAAATTATCACTGTATATTGCCTGGGATAATTTGGAATTCAGTGCAGTTAAATTGCTTTCTCAAACAGTGGAGCAATAGGACAGCTGTTTATGATAAAAATGAAAGTTTAACACAAAATTATAATTCCTTAAGAATAGAGTCCATGAGACAGACTGCCGGCTGTGCCAGTAGATGGGAATAGCGATGACACCCCTTCCTCTGTGATGCTGCACAACAAACAGCAGCATGATATGGCACATATGTCAGCCAAGCACAAGGCTTCTTAAAATTCATTAATTGTCCTTGACCACTGCACATAATTGTGCCTCTGATGCTGCGGATTGGTTTTTGCATTAAATTGGAGTCATTCTTCATTCCGGGAAAAAAGGTGGGACCTGTGAACTGGGATTAAGGGCACCAGTCTGGGAGTATTGTGCAATAGGTGTGGGATAAGAGAGCTCTAAGGCAGAGCTGCTGGTGTCTCCCCCTCCCAAAGCAGGTGATAGTGTACTTATCATCACTTTTGACTGCTTGAAGGGCTGTGTTTGGGCCCTGGCATCATGGTACTCAAGGCAGAGGACGTCTGATTCCAGTTTTGCCGGTACAGTTCCTTTTACAAGCATGCAGTTGTATCATACAGAAAAATATATTCTATTAATTTAGGATACAGAGTTACAGGTAGTACAAATCTTGGCTTGTCTGAAATCCTGAAAGCTTTGTCAAAAACTTCAGCAAAGTCAGGATTTCCCTCAATGTGTTTCAAGTTTGCTTGAAAAATTGCCTATAGAATTTTTGTGCTATTCCCATTTATACCAAGAGATCCTTCAACCGGATTTTTGATTAAACTTGGAATTTGATAAAATTCTAATTTAGTTTTGCTCTAATTCAGGCTGTTAAGGGTAATCCTTTGAACCTCATTGTACAATATGGTATGAAAGATTGGTGCAGGTGTCCACCTGAGAAGAGTGAGTAGAAATTTAAGTTAATGGTAGGGCAAAAAAATGCAGCAAATTGTACATCAGTGAGTTATTCTACTTTCAAACTTGGGTTTTTTAAACTTATTGTCATGCCATGAAAGAAGTAAGAAACTGTGCAGGTAATTAAATATTTACCTTGGGGGATTATCTGCAGTTAATTAAAGCCACACAATTTCAGCACATGCCTTTCCTACAGATTATTAAATTTGGATCAGATATTAACAACCCAGCTTTCTTACTTATCCATCAGAGATTATTTTTGGACACTTTCAGGAACAGAGTTTTACAGGGACGTCTTTGGGTATATTGTAAGATTTGCTCAGCTATATTGTAGAGAGGGGCCTTCCAGAATTTAAGCCATAAAAACACTGTCATAACATAATTTATTATCACATGCTGTAGGTCTTTTGGCACCGTCACTTGCTTTTTCCATTGAGCACCATTTTAGAAAGCATCTTACATGGGAACACAAACACTGATTATCTGTTGCTGCTGTTATGATCTGAAGTGGACTTATCTCTGTGGTTTGCACAATGTCCAGTTAGATCAGCACTGGTTTCTAACGAGGCTCAAAGAAAGCTCTTTATCCAGTGATGAGGATGAGCAAAACTAAATCGAGTGTCTATGTTGCTATCTTACGTGAAGACGGTGGAATTATGCATTATGTATTTCTCCATCCCCATGCAAAAACTGACTGTTGTCAGAAAATGCTGTTTGACACAACAAAATAATGCCCTGTGTTTATGAAGACCCCAGATAGCACAGCAATTGGACTTGCTGCCATGTAATTTAAGTCTCACTGTGCCACTGGTTCCAAGTATTTCTTTGGGCAGTTCATTTTGATACTCCGCCCCAAAAACGAAAAGCACTCTCGGCCACAATAATGACCTTGGGAGTTCTGTCATCAAGTGACATGAGGCTAGGATTTTCACAGGGATTTATGGGATTTAATGTTTCTGGAAAGATTTAAAGTTTCTGGAAATCCAACCATGAAAAACTAGTATTCTAAATAAATAATAAATCACTTTATTTATCAAATAGTTGGTTTGTGCTATTTCTCAGAGATTTGTGCCACTACACTCATTAGGAATAAAATTCTTGGTAATGCTGTTGATTATTCTTATGCGTCCTTTCTCCCTAGCTCCTGGTTTAAGGTTTGTGCTGCCAACAAAAAGCTGCTCAGTAAGGGTAGGGATTCTGAAATCAATTTGAATAATTGAAACACACTAATATACTTCTGTAGTTTATAGGATAGAAAATCAGTCAGTGTATCAAAATGCCAAATAGGAAGCTGTCACCTAAGAGCTCCTCTAACTCAAGTAACTACTTTTCCAGCATGAAAAGTGCTTCAGGATTTATTTGTTTGCTTGCTTTTTCCTCAGATTCCCTGAAAGACTCCAAAGGCATGCAAAAGAGTGATTCAGTGCATCCTGTAGTGTGTGAAGAAGATCAAGCCAAAGGTAAAGTTTTGTATCAAAGTTTTTTAAGACAGAGATAATGAACCAGTGTGAAACTTTAGTTCTTCCAGTGTCAGCATCCAGTGGGTTTCAGCCTGACTTCTGCCACCTTAAGGAAACGCTGTTGGCTAGCAGAGGTTGTGTGTCAGCCAGTTGTGGGGCAGTAATCTCTGGTGCTACTGGGAAAGCCACATGTCTCTAAAGAGGTTTAGCCATACTGATCCTGGGTGCATAGCATTGTTATCACGTCCTCCTATGTTGTTACTGTGGTTCTGAAAGCCTGTGGGATGTTTCTGTTCCTTCTGCTGACCATCAAGTGCAAGCGCTTTACAACAGCTCCTATGAGAAACAGTGTCAAGGCTGAGCTGCAGAAGAAGACTAACTGCAAGGTCATTTTTTACCAACTATTTGACTAACTTAATGCTTAGTACTGTTAAGTGATATTTTCATATATAAAATATGTCCAACGTTGTTCAGTGAATAGAAGAAAAAGCGGTGCTTGGCTTAGAAGTACCATGCTGTGTGTGAGGTTCATGTTCTGTTTTAATGAATTTAGCATTGCCTTCATGCAGCATCATCCTGATACCATTTTCTGTTTGTTATATTAACAGGACAACAGGATGTTTCTGCAAATGAGGAGATAAAAACTGGGGCAGATTCCCAAGGCTCCTGCATGGAAATAGAAGGTACTCCATGTGTCTTGAAATCAAAAAGCAAGATTAACAAACAAAAACACTAACAAGAATCATGGAATCATAAAATGTCTGGGATTGAAGGGACCTTAAAGATCATTTAGTTCCAACCCCCCTGCCATGGGCAGGCACACCTTCTACTAGGCCAGATTGCTCAAAGATCCATCGAACCTGGCCTTCAACACTTCAAGGGATGGGGCATGGACTGTATGTGTCTCTGGGATTGCAGTGAGTCCCGGCGAAGACCCATGCTTGGAGTAGGCACATGGGATTTTGTCCTAAATCCTACAAAGTTCAGTATCTTCAAGGTTTTGCTCTGAACTACAGCCCCTTGGATTTCCTTGGAGAGGTTTTTTATTTGTAGTCATGGAGGAAAGGATCCTTTTCCTCTGCCAGTGTTTTTAATGGCAAGGTCTCTAGTGGGTGTTAATCCTTTTATGTCCGTTCTGAAAAGCCTTACTCTTCATCTTTTGATCAAATTTATTCAGATCCACTGTTGAACCAAAAAGACAACACAGAAGTTGAGATACCTTTGATTCTTGGTGCAGAGGAAAATGAAGAAGGAAAAGAAGAAGGAGGTGAGCCTATTATAAAACAAGTGGAGACAGAGAATGCGGCAGGACTCGTTATCCTTTTCTGTTGTGAGGAAACATGGAAAGGGCACATAAAATCTTTTTTCCCCCCTAAGAAAAATCATTTGTTTGTCTTATCTTTGAGTGTAGTTTTGATATATTGGACTTGGATTTGCATAGGAAGCTAAGTGCAAAAACATATACACTTGGGTTCAAAAGTGACATTTAAATATTCTTCTCGTTTTTGGTTTTTTGCATTTAAGCACATAATGCTGATTAAACAACCAGTTTATGTCCATGTAAATATCCTTTTGATCACATTTGCTAGAAGCATCCGGAGTATTTAAAATAAATTGATATGATAGTTATTTGTGAGGTCATTAATAGAGATTTAACTAAAGAGTAACTAAAACTAGCAATTCTAATGAAGAAACTAATATTTGGAGTAAGAATGCAGAGTCTTCTGAAGCAGTAATTTTTTTTCTGGGAATAAAACTTTGGGAATGTTTTTGCTAGGAAATGTAGAAGTTAAAGTGTTGGATGCTTCTGGGAACCCTGCAATCATCTCACCATTTTTAAAGGCACATGGTTATATTAAAAATAATGTATTATGTAAAGAATTCTCTAATTTTAAAGTAACTGCAAGTTAATTATATGGTCATTTGTAGAGCCCAAGGATGAATGTTACGGCTCCAAATTAAAATGCAGACATGATTTTTATTGAAAATTCAGGTCAATACTAACTGCGTTGTCCTAATTATGAAGTCCTTTTCTCCGTGACATTGACACCAACTTGATTGCAAATCTGCCTTAGCAATATTGACAATTTTCTTCACTGCAAAGCCAGGTTAATAGAACCTCTTTGTTCATATACAGCTAAACAATATTTCTGTTCCTTTTTTTAAAAAAATTTAATTGCCTATCCAAGTTGAGACTAATCACATCTTATTCTCATTTGTGTTGATGGTATTGGTTTTATGCTGTGTTAATAAAGATGAAGGTAGAATTGATATAATTCTTATGTTCAAATTCAGGTAAATGGTACCACACTACCTCAGTTGCAAACCCAGGTTACACAATACAGGCTCACTCTGATTGCAAATAACATAATATTGTTATGTTAATCTACTCCAAATAGAAATTATTTACATTTTATTTTATGCATCACAAATAAATTGGACAAAATGTACCTTCATTATTTGCACATTTTCTCCTCTTTACTACTTTAGTGTCCCCAACAGCTAGGGACTGTCATTTAGTTCTCAAGCAGAGAGACTGTACTTCAACATCTGTTCGATTTACTATTAAAATATGCAATGTTAAGGAAAAGCAGGTAATGTCAGAAAAGGGTTGTTCTTGGCACCTCTCCTTTTCCAGCCCTTGATATGAAAGTTTCAAATACTAAGTAAGTAAAATTTCTTGCTAAATATTTTGGAACTTGTTCCTGCCTGGGGTCTCAGGTGTTGATACTGTGCAGGATTCATCTGGTCCAAAACTTGTCGAAGTCCACAGAAGGAGTGTCATCAATTTAAGTGATCTTTGGTAAGTTCCATGATAAGAGGAGATGTGTTGAGTCTGTGTGCAGGATAACCATAAATATTCTGTTCAGTTTCTTCCAAATGTACTGTCTTTGGCGCAGGGAAAATAAATGGGTGCTCTTGCAGAGCAGGAGCAAAGAAGGAAACAAAGACTTTCCCTTGCCTTGTTTCATTCTTATGGGTAAAAGCACCCTCGTAGCTCATCTTGCTATATGCTTCTTGTTCTGGTGGGCACAAATTCTGCCGCATGGGTTTTGAAGGTTTGCCATTAGGTGAAGTGGATCTGGACAAAAAGTGGTAAAAAAATAAAATCAGCTGAAGTTCAGACTGATAAGATATATTTCCCAACAAGAGATTCCTCTTAATGGAAAGAGATTACCTGGCATAAAAAAGAGATTTAATATGTGACATAATTTTATGTAACCCAAGTGCTGCCTCCTAAAGTAATTCAGCTGAGCAGTTTTCCAGCAGCACACAGAGTACATTTGACATAGGATGAAATACTGTATTTTTGTCTAAGAACGTGAGAAAAAAGCTAATGTGGGACTGCTAGTCCTGTTAAACAGAAATTCATGGCTCTTTAAGTCGATTTGACCCATTCTGGATCTATATGCATAGCCAAATGTAGCAACTACTAAACTGCAAACTACCTGGTCTTTCTGTTCTACATGAGATTTTTTGTGTGTATGTTTTCAAACTCATCGCAGAGCAAAAGGTAGCACATAGCTGCCTCTCTCTTCTCTCTGTCTCACTAGGAGCATTAGATTCTTGGGAGTCATCTGCAATCCCTTCAGTCCTCAGAACTGAAGCTGAGTAAGCCACTAAAGGACCAATAAAGAACAAAGTCCCATTTCCAACCTAAAGCTGGATTTCTGCTGAGTTACTGATTGCAGCTTTGAAGCATGCTAGGAATTTTTTCTGTAATGTAGTTTCCATGGAAAAAATGTCTATTTCTTGCTGTTTTAAAGATGTGTCCCAGTATACATGAACTTCTGACAAACCATAGGTTATCTTCTGATTTAATGGCACAAATTTTACTGCCAGCTCATCTCTGTGTTTTGGGGGTTTTTAGAGCTTGCAGGGTCCTTTCTGTATAGCTCATTTCACTTCATAGCTCCAGGGTCACGTTGTAGTGAATTCCCAAGGAGTCCCAGATCCTGCTGCTTTCAAGGTTCTGGGATGCTGGGAGCCCAGAGGAATGAAGAATCAAAATCTTGGCAGTCACACTACTATATCCCATTGCCAGCAGTAAGAACCAAGCCCGATTACCGTGAAGAGTATAACAATGTGCGGTACTGTGTGTTTCATAAAAACCTGCTGTTGCTTTTTCCAAAAGCGGTAATAAAATATCACATGTGCCAATTTATTCCCTTTTTTCCTACTGTAACTTGAAGTTATATATTATGAGGGAGCAGTTGAAGAAAAAGGCAAACTAAGATACCTTTTTAATTTTTTTCCAACTACTATAATGCACTCATTCTGGTTCACAAAAGAATAATGAAAATCTATGTTTCTTATAAGATTAGGGAATATTCTCAAATCCCTTTATTAAGAACCAGAGCAAGTGGTGATCACGGACCTATTTGCTGACTAGATAAGTGTACACAGTTTTAACAGACCTTTTGGCAGTCCCTTTATATGTACACTTGGAAATAGTCCTGTTGTGTTGTAATGACCATGCACTCAGCACTTATTTGTAGGTTTAATCAGCACATTTATTCCACAACACAATTTGCAGCACGTGGAAGTAAATCCTGTATTTATTTGCGTGAATATGCAGCCAGTTTCTCCTCTGAGCCCACTCTCATCTCTGTCATCTTCTTTCCTGTCTCTTTCTATCACCCTTCATCAAGACATTCAATATGATAATTTCCCTCACTAATCACCCTTAGAAGTCATTTAAATCTTTGAAGGGATAGGATTTCTGTCAGAGCACTAGAAAATGAACAGCTATTGCTTTTATTTCTCTGTTTTCTCTCTTCTCTATTTGGGCTGAAATATTTTCTCATCTTGTGCCATTTGGAACATAATTTGAGCTTGACCTGCGATGTTTCTCCACATGAGAAACATATTAGAGTGGTTGGGTAACATCCTCACCTTAATCATGAGGTTTGGGCTGGCTCGGGGTCAGGCTGGGGAAGGTTTCCATCATTTGCAGTGCATGTGATTTCCTTTGTCAATCTTCTGGTCAGTGCTTGTTTACTCTAAATTTGAAGTCTGCCTTATTTCAAATGTGAAATCTGCCAAGTTCTGTTCTAGCTAAGCCCAGTTTTGCTCAACAGTCTTTGTGACATGAATAGCTGTAACCTGTAACTCTATAGGCAACACTTTGTCCATTCTTCACTTGTCCATTTTACTTTAGCCAGAGTGATAATTTTATGGCATAATATCTTGGGGAGAACTAAATATTCCAAAAACCTCGGGAAAAGATCTCTCATGTTTTATAGCTTCAGTCTCAGGCATTTATAGGATTTTATATGCATTGGTACAGTCATAAATAATGTCCAAATAATGACTTTGTTATCAAACAAAGTCAAAAATGTCCAAATGACATTGTGGCTATAGAGAAATGAAAGAATTTTTGAGAAAGATCTTTTTGGACAAATCCGACATTTTTATTACTGATTCATAGCAGTTTTGTTGGTTAACGAAACTCCTTTAATTCTTCAAGTGGAGAGACATGAGACATTTTGGGGGCAAAAAAAAAGGATAAAAGTCTTCCCTAGAATCTTTAAGTAGATAATTTCACTTTGTTTGGAAAGAAAAGAGTATTTTGGAGTGCTGTGGCTTCTGAAGATCTGGTATAAAGGCTCCAACTTCTTTTATTCAGTTGCTCAAAGAGGAGAGGAATAAATATCCTGAACCAGATGTAGTGTGTTTGGTGTTTGGTAAGAACCCATACTTAATAGCTCGGATGCCATTTTTTTGGACAGCATATTCAAACACTAAATATGAAATATATCTTTAAAATCTTATTCTAACAGATATTTATGTTTGGCAAAGAAAAAAAAGTGCACCATTGGACCTTTTGGAGAAAGGCTGGAAAGGCTCAGAAAGTTGCAAATGAGTATTTAAAGCTCTAAGCTATGCAGAGTTGTGGCTGTTGGGAAGCAGTAGATGGGACTAGTGGGAGGTGTGCAGAGAGTATGAGTAGAAAACCTAAACAGTGCCTCGCCTATGAAGCCTCACTTTGCATACCTTTATTTTTTGAGAACTTTGCGAAACTCCAGTGAACTTTTCAGCTGCAGTATCAGCCAGTTGAGGAGATTTTGACCAGCCCGCTGTGCTGAGTTTGTGGTGGTTCAAGGGCTGTTTGGTCTGTATCAAGCACTCTGCCCTCCTGAAGGCATTATAGCTGTGGCAGAAAAGGATATCCAAGTAATTTCTATGCCTCGTGAAAGTAGCCATGTGAGGGTCACCTGCATCTTCTCTGCTCCACTTACACATTGCAGACTGCAGAGGAGGAGTGGGGGTTTGGCCCCACTGTCTGTGAGTTTATGTTTGTGGTGTGGGGGCTTTGTCAGTTGTGAAGTGAGAGGTGTCCAGGCTCTTACATCAGCAAAGAGGCTTCACGGATGGTGCAGGGTGGGGCAGCAAATGGGATACAGACCTCCTGTAGGGCTTTCCTGAGGGCACTTCCCTGAGGATGATGCTGTGCAGCACTGTGCATTGGCAGTCAGGGTGGTTATTACACTGTCAGTAGTCTGCTCTAGATATTGATTTCAGTCTCTTGAGGGGAAAAAAGTCATATTTATTTTCCTGCCACAGAAGGAATATGTTTCTTTTCATTACTCTCCGTATATCAGGTTCTAGCCTGAATGTACATAAAAAATAGGTGGCGCAAGATTAAAGTTTTAATTATTTGTAATCCCTTGCAAGGAAAATATTTTTTTTCTGTGTGCTTTTCTAATCAAAAAGTAGAAAATGTAAGGAATTTTTCAGCTTAAATGTTTTGCTTGCTGTCACAGTCATTTTATGTTATCAGACTTGACAGTAAGGGTAAAAGCCAAAAGGAAAGAAAACAGGAAAACAACAATAGGGAATACTGTAACAATGCATTTAAGGTTTATTATCTCTATTTGATTGTTTTCTTCATTTCATTTACAGTAAGCAGAATAGAAATAGTATTATGAATTGGCAATTTTTATTGCATTTAAAAATATCATCTCTTTGTTCCCACTGAAAGTGTTGACAATGCAGCCTTTGTTTAGTTTAATTAACATACCTTACAGCACTGAATTGAATCACTCTCAGCATTAAATCAAATAAAAGAAGCTTTAGAATGCTTTCCTATACACAGAAAATAAAAAGAAAAAGAAGAAATTAAATCCTCTGAGAAGCTGGAGAAGAAACTGGATATTTTTAATGGAATATATTGAAGTGCCATTTTAATTTTGATTTTCCATGTTGGGAATGACAAAAAATATAAAATCATTAAATCCCAGTGAAAAGCAGATGCTATGATGTCATTCTTAGTCATCTTATGTTTATAATAGTAGTAAATGATATTACATGTTTTTTACTTGTGAGCTACAAGTCTTGACGAGCTTTAAGATACCAATAATGCCCTTTTCACATATGAAATTGGGGAGAGAATAGAATCCGTATTCCAAATGGTGGGGTCCAAGTCTACCAGACTTTGATTTTAGCTCACCTCTTCAGAGAGACAGCAGTGCCTTATACATACAAACCATGTATCTCTTTCAAACTATCTCAAATAGCACCCAAGGAATGAGAGAAAGGAACATGGGAGAGAGTCTGACATCTTAGAAACAGTTTCCTGTAACATATTGAAAAAGTAGGGCTCACTGGCCAAGGACTGCACTGTTACAGATGGCATCATAGCTAACTATTTCTGGAAATAAGCTTTAGCACCTCCAGAGGTATGGCACCACTTTAACATATACTGTACAGCTACAGAGGTACCTGTTTGAACAGTGAGCTTAGCTCCTGTGTGCCACTGTAAGAAATCGAGTTTTAAATTAGAATAGGTCCAGCAGACCAAAGGAATGCAGGCAGTTTCACCGGGAAACAATTTGATCCCTCACAGACAAATGTTATGGTTTTGTGCCATCTTCTACAAAAGGAGTCTTCATTTGGTTAAGCACTGATAAATTTTAGATTCTTACCTCTTTTAATAAAATTTCTTTATGATGGAATACACACAGATCCATCTGAGCTGGCTCTGGAACTGGAAATTCTGTGCCCCCACTTGCTTAAGTTTTGGATGGACGTACCGCCTTGCCCATGTAATTGGCACTATGTTATAGCTGTTTCAAAAACTCAAATGGCCACACACTTAGGGCAGCAGGGAAACAAACTGCATTTCACCAAGGATTTTCATAAAATAGAGTGGAGTCTAGTCATAACTGTGTGGAATCCACAGCCAGTGGGAGTGGAGAAAGTATGATTTGGAGAACTGTCTCTTTTTTTCAATTATAGAACAGGAAGGAATTAAAAGAAAACATCATGTGTCCTAGGATTGAAAGATTCTCTGGCTTGTTCTTTGGGGAGTGGGAGAACATTTTCACTTCACTGTTTATTTCTGTAGCTTTGCCTAGTGCTGTGGTGAGGAGTAAATCTTGTTCTCATATGAGAAGGCTGGCATTTACTCACTCTGTATACTATCACATGGATCAAGAGACACACTTTTTCATTCAGCTCTGTTCTGTTTTCTCTTCTGTGTATTCCCGCTTCTGGCTCTGCTGGTGAGGTGCACCATGGCTTCATAGGTGTCCTTGCTTCTTGTGCTTGGAGAGGGAGGCCAGAGCTGTACAAGAAGGGAATGCTACACAGTGAGGGGAAATGTGTGTAACGCCTTGTAAAGTAGAAGTTGCTTTGCCAGGGCATGGCCCCAACTGAGGTTAAACCTTTCTCACTGCTGCTGACCCAGAGCAGGAAAAATACAACCAAATCTCACTCATATCTTTGAAGCATAATGCTTTCCTCTGGATTTTCTCTTCCTTTTTTCTGCACTTTACTCATAACTCTTTGGCAGCAGGTTTTCCGTCCCCTCACGTTTTCCTAATGTGGTTGATAGGTTAGTATTCTTTTGAGATCTTGCCATCTGGAACAGTCTTCCTCTGTTTGGTTGGCTTTTATCACATTTTGCCTCCAGATGAGCATGCAAAGTCACCATCAGCATACTTGGCCCATAGTAACAACCCAACAGCCCAAACTGACCCTGTCTCTAGCCATTCTGAGTGATCTACCAGAGAGAAAGCTCTTCCCTCCTGCATCTCTGGGACTGCATCTGAATCAGG
This sequence comes from Callaeas wilsoni, assembly GCA_013398955.1. Taxonomy (NCBI): domain Eukaryota; kingdom Metazoa; phylum Chordata; class Aves; order Passeriformes; family Callaeidae; genus Callaeas; species Callaeas wilsoni. The sequence continues at coordinate 12,713 of VWPU01015070.1, forward strand.
CAGTAGTGTCATCTCAACATATTGGTGCAGAAGTGCAGCTCTTTGGGACTTTCTGTTATTTCACAAAAAGCTCAGCATCTCCTTCTTGGGGTCTTGCATGATCTCTGAGGGGCCTTTCCTGGAGAACTCCTGTGTGCTGTGCATATGCTGATAGCTGCAATTAAACCAGTGCTCTGAATGATGAACTGTGAGTTGCAGCTGCAGACAGTCTATGGGCAACTGCAAAAACCCTTAGTTTTGTTTGAGAGATCCAAGAGAAACATGAAGAGTATGGAATAGTGGGGGTTTTTTACTTACCTGTACACATGCTTCAATGCTTGTAATGTACGTACTTGATTAACACTGTACTTTGCTGAAACAGTTGCTAATGATTTTTCTCCCAGGTTCAGACTTGTGACTACTATTCTGAGCTCTAAAATCCATTGCTTTCTACAGCCAGCAAATTTCAACCAAAGGATGACCTTCATTACTGTTTCACTGTTGCAGGGTCTTTACACTGAAATTTTGGAGTATATAAGCCCCTTGACTCATTATTCCCCTTTGTGGATGTCGATGTGCCTTTATTGTTTGTTTGTTCTGCAGTCACCATGCCAGTAAGCATAGCTAGAGCAGAGGCCAAAACCACCTTTATTCCATTTACATCATCCTAAAACCTCTCAATACTTACATTACTTGACAGCCCTTGAACGGCAGCATGTCTACACATTCAGCATTTTCTCTGTGGAGGAAATAAGCAGTCACTTACAGGCTATACCATTCTTACCTGGACAGAAAAATTGGTTAAACTCTGTTCTGGATTTTGAGAAAAAAAAAGTCAATAGTCTCTTCTCCATTGCCCTCTGGTTACAGCTAACAATGATGTATAGTCAGGGAGTCAGGATGGCAAATTCACTGTATCAGGGCCTAGAAAACATTGAGGTTCTCAATTTGCAGCTAAATGCTATTACAGTTACAAGGTGTTTCATCAGTTAAAGCACAACTGCTGGACATGTTTTGATGGTCTGTCAGCCTGAAATGTATCACAAAGGTGGTCAAATGAGAACAAATGGAGATACCTCAGGCACTTCAAAATAAGATGTCAATGTGCTGAAAAATCAATGCCTAACTCCAGCAGCTCAAGTCAAGGAAATTAACTTGCCTGATTCTTCTGGCTATCCTTGCTAGAAGGAAGATTAGCAGGAAGCTCACAGACTGAGCAAGGAGGTAGTCAGCACAGCTGGGTTGGAGCATCACCCCCTCTCTGAGGTGCTGGTACCTTTGCATGGTGCCTTCATCAACCCAGTTGTTCTGGAGAGGTCAGAAAACTCAGTAGAACTTGCTGTTAAGAGTGTACAGCAGCTTCATTTCCTTTTGTTTTGCTCTTTTCTGAGCGTTGAAAGGTCTCTGCAGGTGACACATTCTCATCGGTGCTGTCCCAGCAATGAAAGTGGCTTCCCGCATTGTTGTCTTGCAGGAATCTCTTAAGACACAAGGATCAGGGGTGGAACCCTTCCAGCATTAATTCATATTTATTTCCAGCATGCTCTGATCAACAGGGTATGAGGCCACTGGTAAGCACTTGCATGGTCCCTCTCCCTCACTTGTGTTCAGATGCTCATTGCACCAAGTTTTGCATGGCTGCTGCCATCACACCTCAGTTAAGACCTTGGCCCTTCTTATTGTCATCTCACCTCACAGATTCATGGTGTTTTGCTGTGATCCTTACCAGCACACTCAGCTCTTCCTTTAGATATCAGGAGCTCCTGATGGGTGGTCGTATTGATCTACAAAGCTCGATCACCAAAAGAGACCAGAGCTGTGCTCTCATTTTTTGGGACTTCTTCTATGGGATAGCAGATATTTTACATTTACCATCACGTGAGCGTAGCTAACAGCTTCCACATTCATCTTGGTCTGGTAAAACTGGCATCCTCTGTGGTTTTGGTTTATCTCCGTCTTCCAAAGCAGTAACTGTCCAGTGTGTGGTAGGTACAGCTATTGTGGTCTTTTTAAACCGTTGTCAATGTTTTTAATACCTGTATCATCATAAATCTGCTTGCAATAGAAACCTGAGTCTTGAACTGCAGATGACTGAGGTTACTGGGAGGTTACTGACATGTCTCAGTAACCACACAGTGATACTGCAGGCTTCCGCAGCTGGAACACAGCTGGCTTTCAGGTAAATGTCCAAACATTTGGATGCTTTCATGGCTTGGTTTTGAATCTTCTGGCACTGCCGTATGGGCAAGTTTGCTTTAAAAAGAAAAAAAAAGTTAAAGGAAAAAGTCTTTAAACAATATTTGTAATATTGCCTGCTTCCAGCATGGCATAGAATACATTTCCTGGACCTAGTTACACTTGCAGATCCAGCTGGCTCTTGAAGTGTGTGAGCGTGAAAAGGAGATGATAAGAAATACATATATATCTTGTACCTATCTAAAGGAACCCAAGTTATCTTAGAAATTGATGCATACAGAGATCACAGAATCTGCTCATGAAACTGTTCCCTCTGGCATTAAACACAGCCAGTGTTTAACGGTACTAAGTTAAAGGTGTGATGTTTAAGACACAGGAAATCTTTCCAGAGTGAAAAGAACTTTCAAGGGGAGCTTGGGGGAGAGATATTCATGTCACGATTTGGCTGTAAAATATGGTTAATGCCATTTGTTCTTATCACAACTGCTATGGGATATTTAATCACCAGAGGTAGCCATGACCTGAAGCTTATATCTGATCCTGGAAGCAGCAGTGCCATGCAGTGTATTAGATTGCCAGAACCATTTCCATCTTGTAAGGAAGTCTGCCATTCAAGGATAGATATAGCTTGCTCTTTCCTGGCTTGTGAATCCAACTGGATCACAGCGCACAGCTGAAAAAACTGGAGAAGGATCTGCACGTAGGAGGGAAGGAAATCAGCCACACATATTCACATCCCAAAAGTGTGAATGAGCACAGCAATGCTTTTTAGCAAAGGTTTGGTCACAGCTTCGGGTGTCAAAGCCAGCTTGCTCCTTGCTAACCTGCACCTGTAATCACCTGGATACATATCCATCTCCTCCAAGAGGACAATGCAGGATGGCGCTGGTGCTTTCACAGCTCATAGCTGACAAAGCCATTTAGAGCAAAGATAGTTCAGATTTTGCTCCAGTGTGCAAAGTTTGCCCTTTGTATGTTGTGATTTTTTCTCTTGCTAGTCTTAGAGATAAGAAAACACAACTGAGTCTTATCCAGGCCTGAAGAGGCTGGAGCACATCAGCTGCTTGCCATATTGCTGGAACACCTGAGGCATTTGCTTTGAAATATAAATGCAGGCTGTTCACCTGTATTGCCAAGTACAGCAGAAGCTTCCTTCTGGCTGGCAGAGTGGTGTTAATTTAAAGAGAACACCATCCATGGAGCCTTGGAGAGCAGCAGTCAGAAGAGACAGGTAGAGAGGTCACCAGGAATAGTCTTTGTTCTCATCTAGGGGCCTCGCCATCTGCATCTATTACCCATCATTTCTAATTCGCAGATGTAACTTGCGGAAAGCTGCTCCTCTTTGCTTTCCTGAAGATGCTATTCTTACTAAGAGATGTTGTTTTTGCTGAGCCTTCTAAGCTCATTTTGTGAGCTTTCACAGGCATTTGGGGTGTTAATGGTCTTGGTAACCAAATAATTAAGGAGTCCTTTTCCTCCCTGCTGCAGACTGCCCCTTTGTCCTTCCCCTTTCTTCTCAACACCACTGCCAGATGGTTGGAGATTTTTCACCCTTTCAAAAGATTTGTATTTTCCCATCTCATCAAGCATGTCTCAGCAATGTTTAATTAGCTTAAGGCTTTTTAGGCCCCCTTGTTTGGCCCCCCTAGAAGATCAGTTCAGGCCTTGAACATTTTCAATAAAGTGCTTGGAAAGCAAATCCTTAGAGCCAAGTCATACGTGCAGGAGAATGTTATTTAGTGTTATTTAGTTGTTTGTTCTTTCTTCTCTCTCTTCCTTCTGTCTGTCTGTCCTCTCATCCATCCATCCTTCTGCCCAACCTCTTCTTGTGTCTCAGAACATTCAGGGATGCCTCTTGTTTTTTGACAGTGGTTGACAGCAACTAATGTCTGGTACTATCCAGAAAGCTCGTACTCTTGGGCCAGTTCTTAAGTACTGTTGTCTTTAACCTGTTTTAATTTGTTTAGATCTCCTGAATAAAAAATGGCAAATATAATTAGCTAACCAGTACTAGGAAATCGTTGAATTAAGGTATTTTGGTTTAGGGTTTGGGAATCATTTTTTTGTTTGCTTAATTCCGACACTTGTTTGAAACTAGCTTGTAAGCTTTATTTACAGTATCAGAGCAGTTGAAACGAAAGCCTGGTTAATTAACAGAAAAATGTATTTGCATCTTGCTTTGTGTTTGACATTGAACATCATTTGTTTCTGCATTGTCACATACACTCTTTTATTATTAATCTATAAGCTGTAACTCTACAGCTGCAAATGAGATTTTTTAAAAAAAACACAAAGCACAAGATTATCCCTTCTTCCATCCCTCCCTATAAAACATGAGAGCTAGCTGCTTAACCATGTTAAGCACAGATTTTTTGTGGGATTCCAAATACCTCAGAGATAACTGTCACATAATTTTGCCACATAATTGAATACAGTGGCTGGTGTTTTGCATTTACAGGTAGATGAGAGCATCCAGGCGTCAGGTGTTTGCATCACTAGAATTAAATGCCTACTAATTTAGCTGCTTGGAAGACAAATATTTAGATATCATTAAAATGGTTAGTTGTATATACATGGAAATGTCCGTGGATGATGGGGAAAAAGGTGCAAGGGGGTTTCTTTGCAATCACAGAGGATGTGACCTCAATTGCTGCATTTTTCTCCCTGACACTTTCCTTCATGTTGAACATGAAGTTGTTGCTGCTGGGTGCTTACTGCCCAGAGGAGGACAGTGCGTCATCTAAGGCAAGATTAAAATGCTCTTCATATGCTATTCTGATTCTTGGCATTTTTTTAAGCCACTGTGGGAAATAAAATGCAAAGAGTGTGTCTAAACGAATGCACAGTGTAGGTTGGTGTCATGGTGGAGCGCTATCTCTGTAATGGTGCTCCCTCCAGTTGCATAACTCAGGCTGTGGCTGAAGAGGACCATGGCTCCCCTGTATATTAACATCTCTGTTTACAGACCACGTGGCAATCTTTGAAGTGCTAATTGACTTTCTTTCAAGTGAGTTGTTACATTTTTCTTTTCTATTTGTTTTCCACTAAAAGGAATGTTAGTATTTTTATGATGGCTGGCACTTAGAGTAGCTTCTCTGTGTAAAGATAACAAATGAGTTACACGACCTGACATTCCCCTTGGGACTGTGCTCAGGACAAAGCAAGCCAGTGGCATTTCAAAGCCTGCTTTTAAAGTAGCTGGTTATATACTCTGTTTATCAGAATCACTAAGAAATGCCATTTCTCTGGTATTTTGCACCTTCTCTTAATTGACTGGGAGGTGAAAAAATCTTTGGGCAAAGACTTACAGCAGACGTGTTGTAACTAGATGATCTTTAAGATCCCATCCCAAACCATTCTATGATTCTATGACCCCAGTACCCAAAGGACACATATGCAGAAAGTTTGAAGCTGCTCCATGTTTTCTGTATCTCTGTGCTGTCCAAGAGCTTCAAGTAGTTAGGTCTGCTGCAGGCTTTGGGAAAGAAGAGGTGAGCTCTAAATGTTTGAGAGCAGCTACTGCGGGTACAAATTTCCAGGCACACTTTGGAATTGACATCTTGATTTTCCTCGTCCTGCCCTGCTGCTGGGAGTTGCTGAGGAGGCATTGCCCAGAGCAGCTGGGGCTCCCCAGTTCCTCACTGAGCAACTCTGCTGCTGGGGTGGAATAAATTAGAATTTGGAGGGTATGTCCAGAGGAAAGCTGGAGGAAGGGGCAGGGCGCTGGTCGAGCCTTGGCTGTGCTCAACCAGTGTGGCTGAGGACACCAGAGAGACTGTCACCCAGCATCCCCAAAGCCTTGGTGATGAGGTTTGTGCAAGTGCTGTGTTTCTGCAAAATACTTTGTTTTTGATCCAATACTCTATATAACCAGGAATTTTGTTTTGGCAAGAAGGCAGCTCTTTTCCCCCACATTTAACAGGTTTCTAGTTTCTGGAGACTTAACAGTTTTGTTGCTATAAACCAGCACACACTTAAACTGATTGGCCCACTAGCAGCCCTTGGTAAAATTTTTGAAATAAAGCCACCTTTTTGAGGCCTGATATTCAAATCACTGCTGTGCTCCCCTTGGGAGGGATGGTCTTTTGTTATAAGTGTTGCTCCATCAGTAGAAACATAGCTGCACGTGGCCACAATGCCAGTGATCCAAGGACTGGACTGTAATCATGAATGCCAAAAAGCACTGCTATGTAGGCTTACTCTGGGGAAGTCATTCTGTGCACAGAATGTGATCCATAGCACCTAGAGTTCTTACTATATCCTTCAGCTATTTGCACAGTTCTTTCATGTGTGGGCTGTGCAGAGAGCTGCATTAATTCAGGGTTTGTAAATCGGAGGACAGGCAGAAATAAAATGAGTCTAAACTTTTAAGCTTGCTATAGTAAATAGGCCATGAGATGAAGAGTAGGTAAACTGAATTTAGAGAACTTTAATTTGGATCCATTTTCATTATACTTTCTGTTGTACGTTAATGGTTACACTGTTAAGTTGTCGCTTAGGGTATGAATTGCTCTGTGTTAAGAAAATGAAACTTAAGTGAACAATTTTTCTGATAGGGAACATACAGAAGGATAAGCAGAATCTTTTTACCTATTAGTGTTTTTACTATCGTCATTAATGATTACTCCTGTATAGTCCACTCTCTAAACTTAAACTGGCAATACCATGCAAAGTGCCCTTCACAATTTTCTTCACCCAAGGAGTGCACAGCCTAAATTCCATGACTTTACATGCTCATCAGCCTAATTGGAGCATCTCTTTCATGGATTGCCAACACAGTGGCACCACTGTCTTATACATGGATCCTCTGTGACCAACAGGCTTCCTCCAGCTCTTGCTGCTTTAAAAATAGCTTGCTTGCCTCTGCCAGAAGTACTTGTGTCATGAAAGACTAGTAAACACATTCTTAAATGCTTCCTGCTGGCTAATCAGAAGCAGTTCCTTCTTGTTCCTCCCTCCATTAAAATGTCTGACAAAATTGAAAAATACTTTTAAATGTCCTTTTAAATTGAGGGAGTTTTCACTTTTCTTTTAATTTTTTTAACAGCAATCTGGTAGCTTCAGTTTATAGCTTTGGCAGGAGCCAGCAACATTTCTCTGGAAATCTTGGGCTTCATAGGATACATTTGTATGACTCCCTGAAAACATGATATTTCCCATTATACTATGTGTTCTTTTAAGCCAGGAAAAACAAAACATAATTTGATTCAGGAGAAGGTTTTGTTAGAAATATTTTGATGGACTCCATATGTGCCTTTGCAGTGGGTTACCTGTAGAGCAGGACCACCCACTGCCTGCAGAATGCAGTAGCTGCAGTGGCTTTGTCACAGTGTCAGGGCTTCTGCCGGTCTCCAGCCTGAGCTAGGCACAACACTTTCAAATTATGGCAGGTTTTATCAGGCTGAGGATCAGTGCTTGGGTCCCTCATAAGATTTTCAATCTGTTTTCAACATTGTCACAGATATCCAGAGTGACTTGAAACACCCCTTAAAGGCATGAGGCTTATTTCTTCCCTACCACCTCAAATAATCTCTACACCTGCTAACTGAAATGCCACAGACTTTGGACTTAAAGCACATCTCATGTATGGACCTCTTTTTGGTGCTTACATCAAAATAACTGGACAGCTAAGTAAGGAAGACCTAGATTTGCTATGAGCTATAAACGTTCTAGGCAAAGACCAATTTTCTGTCTAACAGACCCTCCACTTTTAGGGTCTGTATCATTTGAAATAGGTTCTATGTGAAGAGGGCCATGCAAGGTATTTATTTTATTTCCTGTATTTTCTTAGATACATAAACATCCAGTGCACAGTTGTGAAAGGAATTTGTTTGGCCTCTTCGGATTGTCAGATTGATGGGTTTTAGTGCACTGAAGTGTAGTAAAAAATGAAAACTATACAACTATGAGTCATCTAGACTTTTAAGCCTACTCAGAAAATCAATATATATATCTAAAATATATTTTTATATATTTAAAGAAACACAATAAATCTTGTTTTTAAGAAGCTGAAATTTCCTATTTTCAGTGCCCAACAAAACCATGATTCAAGGCCAGTGACTTAATTCTAGGTGACACCTATCCTAATCATTTATGGCATAATCCTTTATGGTTTTATCTGTGACTGAGAAAATGTCTGTCAGGGCTGAAGTCACTTGCATCAGGGGATTAGCACTTCTGCATTCTTTTGAAAGCTTCAGTAGTTCCCATGAAAGTAAGAGATGCCAAGGTATTTGTGGAGACTGTGGGCAGTGACAATCCTTACACCAGTGTAGAAATTCTTGCAGACCTCGGCCATATGCACATTTCTAGAGAGCACACCTGTAGCCTGTAATTCTTATGCTTATGCTGTGTGCTGGCAAGAGGTCTGTATTACCCTCCAGCTGTGGGTATTCAAGTGAAGAAGAAGAGGGGAGATGTTGCTGTTTTTTGACCCAAAGCTGGAACCACTATGTCAGGCTTTTTTTCCTAAGCTCAAAATACTTGAAAGATTTATAATGGAGAGGCTCTAGGCATCTGCAAGTTCCTAAGCTAAGAAGGTCTTATTATGAATAAATCATAAAGTATGGTCTGAATGCCACAATCTGAAGAATTTAGCTTGAGGAAGTGTTTTTAATGTGTGCGTGTCATCCTGCTTTAGCAGGACAGAAGTCTGCCACAGTCAGCTGCTAATACAATTATTCTCTTCTGGTTTAATTGGTAGGGTTCTTGACTTTGATGCTAATATTGCAAATACAAGCCCTTATGTTTTCTGGCACACCACAGCAGGGAGCTAGCATTCCAGGAAGGGCTAAGTACTCCAGCCTGGGATTCAGTACTTTTCTATGGCCTGTGGAATTTCTGAGTATCCTGCAGCCCTGGCTGCTGTATTCTGGCTGACCTTCAGGACAGCTCTTTGTAAGGAATTCATGTTACTCATCAATTACAAAGAGAATTTGAGGAGGTGTTACTGACAAGTTTCAAGGAAAATTTTAGTTATCTTGTTAGAATCAAGTTTGCCAGTTTTCATGATAGACACCAGTTTTATTAGGAGTTCTGCAAATTCTGTTGAGGAAAAAAGAAGGGAAAAGCCAGATTGTTGGTTTTAATGTCACTGAGCTTTCTAAGCACAGATTAAAGAAGTGGCGTCATCCTTAGTAAAGTGAGAATTGGCATGGATTTTTTAAGTCTATGTTTAGGATTCAAAATAGGTGCCCTTGATTTCAAAATATGCTGAGCACATCCAAAACACTTTATGAAGTGAGCCTCCTTTGAAGCCAGATGGAGCTGCCAGGAGCTTGAAGCTTTTGAAAAAAAGGATCTAAACTCCCTTTTAAAGTGCTCCTAACGTTAGTCACCTATTGTTGAAAATGCTGACCTATGTGTGCTGGCATCTGGAACAACCTCTATGTTAAAAGATTGTTTGATGGATAGAGGGGATATGACCTCCAGTGCTAAAGGGAAAAATCCTGCATTTTTTTGGAAGTGTATTCTCTGATAAGAAACATACTGAGACAGTTTCGTCTTCCTCTTTTTCTCCCTCTTTTTTTTCTTAAAGACTATTGTTCAGACTCTGCGTTACATGGGTTTGGCCTCCAGTTTCTATTTGGTGTCCTGATGTACAACAGAACTTCAAGAAATTTTCAATAATATGGAGTGAAGGCAGGATGGTTGAGGAAAAACATGCCTCAGCTTTCCAAAAAAGTTGCTCCAGTTTTTACCCAATGTCATAGTAATGATCTAGACATAAGCCAGCCTTGGTCTAACTTGCTGTTTGAATTTACTATCTGTTGATACAAATAAGTGTCTAATGTATGTGAAACCTTGTTTAAATTTCTGATCCCTTGTTCTCCTACTTGTAAAGTTGCCAGAGTGACCAGTAACAGCAGGGTGGACTGCTTCAAACAGTGGGAATGAGGTTGTGTAAGGGGAACTGTTGTTTGGAATAAAGTGGTTTGGGAGACAAAGAAGCCCACAATACATTACCCCTCCACCTAAACTGAGCAGAAAATCTCATAAATCACAGGACCTGGGTGTCAGTGATGATAGATGTCAGAGCTGATGAACTTGACTGAGGACTTCTCCATAGCAATTTATTGTATTTCTGATGCATGTTGCTAGCTTTTTGACTGCCTGCTACTGCTGAGTCCTTGCATAGGGGTTGAGAAGAAGAAAGGCTGCCTCTCTTAAGTGTCCTGCAGTCAGAAAGCTGTTCTTGGTGGTGTCTGCTAACTACTTTTTTAGGTGACTCTGAAAAACACACTGACCTTTCTCTTGCAGTTACTACTATGCTCAGGTTCTTTTCCCAGGCTTTTTCCCAGACAACAAACTGGAGCCGTCTCCATGGCTAGAGATTAATTCAGCACAAACACAGCAAGTGAGACTCTCTAAAATCAAGGAAAAGTGGGGAGGGCCAGGACACAAACAAATACATATTAAAAAAAATCCTGTGTTACGTTTCTCCTAACTGGAGAAGAAGAAAGAAATATTCAGTTTCAAGCAAATAGGTCAGATCACTTGTTTTACAAATCTCAGGTCAATTGGGCAGTGTTCTGGAGCTGTTTGTAGGGAGGGAGGATGATGATTGTTAGTATTCTTTGCATTATGCTATCTAAATATAAATAATAAAGGCCTAGTTAGACTCTAGAATTTATGAACCAAACAAAGAATGAAATGTGAAAAAGTTGAGGAAAAAATCTGCAGCTGTCTCTGTGTAATTTTTACTGAGAGCTGATATAAATGGAAGAAAAATCAAAGGCAGCAATAGCACTGCACATTTTATCTCACACCCTGTGATGCATATTAGTGTTGTTTCCCATAGTGAGACAGAAAGAACATTTACAATTTTAGAAAACACTGCATAATGACTCTCTGCAAGAAAAAGAAGCAAGAGTGCTACTGCCAGCACTGACACTTGGTTTTTCCTCGCCTGCCAAATTGCTGTTCTGGAAGCGCTGTTGTGGGCAAAATTTTTCTGTTCCACACTGATAATTTTGAATTTTGTCTTAAAGTTTTCTTCAAGAAACAGTGGAAAATAAAATTCACTAATCTGACAATCTAAATCCAGTCTCTAGCCTTGCCAGAAAATATTGGCTAAGTCTATCATCATGTGGAAATACTCTCCTGTGGTGTAGATGTTAACACCCAGGCTGGTAGATTACTTTATTCTAAAGCAACCTACAGGAGTTATCTTCTCCATTGTGCTTTTCAGTGTTTTGGAAATACTCTTGGCTTCATGCTCAGAGATGAGTGTCAGGAAGACAGGTGGATTTTTCAGGTGTTAAACACCAGCTATGCTGTCACCGTGTGGCTGTGCACCTTCCTTGGTCCCCAAGAAATCTGATTCTTAAGAGCTGCCACTGAAATTGGTAGAAGAGCGTGGTTGCCACAACACAGCTGAATTGCTTGCTGTAGTATGGAGGTTGTTCTTTAAGGCTTGTCTCAGTTTGGGAATATGTGGCATGTGATTACATCTGGCACTGCTGTTATCATACAGTGTTTTGGGTTGGCAGGGACCTTAAAAACTCTTTAGTTCCCATCCCCCTGCCATGGGCAGGGACGCATTCCAGGAGACCAGGTTACTGAGAGCCCCATACAACCTGATCTTGAACACTTCCAGGGGTGGGTCATCAACAGATTCTCTGGGCAACCTGTGCCAGTGCCTCACCACACTTGATTTGGGGTTCAAATCAACACTCATGATTTAGGTCTTCACATGCCTTAGTTATATACAGTCTTTGCTCAGAAGAGGATGGGGTTATTCCCTGCTAGCGTAGAGCAGCTGAAGGTTAGAGCAACTCTTCCTCTCAGTTAGTCCTTTTATTTACTGAGGAAACATCTTACTCCATGTCACTGCTATAAAATATTTGCTGTTATATTCATCCAATTATCAGCAGAAATTAAAAATGACATCCATGCTTAGGAGGTAATACACATTATCAGTATGTTTGCTTTCCCTCCCATTCCTTCGAAGCTGGCTCACTGCTGTGAAGAAGGATGCCAAGGCTTTCAGAGGAAAAAGCAGGGCAGCCATCAGCATTAATGATGTCCTCTGACAGCAAAAGCTACACGGATCTCCAAAAACCAGATCTCAGCCTTGGCTTCTCTCCACAGGCACTTTCAGAGCAGGTGGGAAGTATCACCTTGGGTAACATATCCATCTCTCTGCTATTCCCTTCTTTATAGAGGGAAAACAACTCCCAGAAATTTATTTATGAAAAATTGTTTACTGCCCTTGAACACAGATATATACACAAAAGTGTGCCCATGTGTGTGTTTTATTTAAACACCTGTTCTATTTTGATGAGTCATCATCAAGATCTGAAAAATACAGTCCTGAGAACTTGAATAGGTTGAGGAGCTCAGTAGCAACATGAGTCCTTTAGAGCAGATTTGTATTTATCACCACATAGTTAAAACTGACTGTAAAATTTTGCCTCTGAAGGAATTGGAACAGGGTTCTGCTTTAAAAAGAGAAAAAATAGTACCCTTCTGTCTCCGTCTGCTAAGGAAGGTGGGAACCTCCCTTAGAATGGAGAATATGACCCCCTTCCTTCCAACTTACTATAACTTTGAAATTAAGGGGCATTCAGGCAAGGATATGAGAAAAGGAATAACAGTTCCTTACTAGTAAGTATGTGGATAACAAGGCAAACAAACAACAACAACGGCAGCAACAACAAACAGAACCAGAGACCCAGTAACGGCCTTCTCTCGGCTGTCAGGCACTTTCCCCTTTGGTGCAGTTACGGTCACAGCCGGCAGGGGCGCTGTTGGCTCCCGGCTGGGCAGGGCAGGTGCGATGACTCCCCCATGGCTGCCGGGGGCGCTGTGGCGCGAGCTCAGCCACCTCTCTGCACATGGACAGTGGTGGGCACAGCCGGCGAAAGAGGTGGAAAAGGGGCTTCCTTTACAAACCCCCGGGGGCAGCCGGTCCCGGTGCCCCTCCAGACAGCGAAATGAGCTGGAGCAAGAACCTCAGAAGCAGCAAGCTGGAACAGCAGGGACAAGCAGATCCTGGAGTAGCAAACAAAATGTAGCAGAAACTCCACAGCTGTAGTAGGAGCCACAGGGTGTCCCAGTAGGCAGTGGGTGTGGGCTTACAGTATAGCAAAAAACCCAGAGCAGTGAGAGAAAAACCTCTGGGCTAAGCAGGTAATTGCTCCCCTGGATAGCTCACTGGTGATGGCTGGATCTGGGCTGTGTGGAGGGGGGCGGCCCCCAGCAGGGAACGGGGCGTTCCTGGGTCCCAGTGCAGCAGGCGCTGACTTTGGGCTCCCCAACAGCACAGAAGCGGAGAAGCAAGCCAGCAAGCCCAATCATAGTGCTTGAAGGAAAAGAAACAAGAAACAGGCAAAAACCACAAAGCAACAGTATCCCTTGTCAGAGACACCACCACACGCCACATATTTGGCAGGCAGCCAAATTGCCTACCAGAAAGGAAAGAGCTGCCCCTTGATACTGCCACTGCCACTGCCACCGCCACCTCCACTTCTCCACCTCCCCCCCAAATCTCGCAGGAAACGCCTGTCTGGCTCTCACCCTTTGCAATACTCCTGGAGTCGAAAGGGGCAGCGATCACCTCGGACACAAAACAAAAAAACAAAAATGGTATGGGATAAAAAAATCATCTCTGGGACACTTTAATTTTTTTTTTTAATTATAATTATTCAATTATTGACACAATTATTGTGTCTTGGCAGGGGAAAAAGATGTGATAAGGTTCATCTATAAGGTGTTTGTTATTGAGTGCTGCCAATTACTGCTTCTTTACAAGCAAATGTGTTTCACTTTAAAAAGGACATTGAGGTGCTGGAGTCCAGACAAGGGCAGCAGAGCTTGGTGAAGGGTTTGGAGCACAAGTCCTAAGAGGAACAGCCAAGGGAACTGGGGATATTTATCCTGGAGAAAAGGAGGCTCATACCTCTCTACAATGAGGTAGGGACCTCATTGCTCTCTACAGCTCCCTGAAAGGAGATTGTAGTGAGGTGGATGTAGGTCTCTTCTGCCATGTCTCAAGTGAAAATGTGAGAGGAAATGGCCTAAAGCTGTGCCAGGGGAGGATAAGATTAGATATTAGGAAAAAAAAATCACTGGAAGAGTGCTTTGGCATTGAAATAAGTTGCCCAGGGATGTGGTGGAGTCGCCGCCTCTAGAAGTGCTCAAGAGGCACTTAGGGATACAGTTTAGGCATGATTATTGTGGTGCTGGGTTTGGGGTTGGTCTAGATGATCTTGACGGTCTCTTCCAATTTTGTGATTCTTTGATTCTATGATATGATGATCCACCCTGGTTTTAGGAAGCAAACAGTTTTCTAAAATTAAAACAGAGTACCTGGGCAGGAGCTGATGAGCCTTCAGAAGGGCAAGTGCTTTTTCCAAATAGTAAGACATTTCAGTCAAGTATGCTCTACCTCTGGTTATCCAAATTTTATTGAGGTTTGTGGTGAGTTTTATTTGTTTGGGGGTTTCTTAATTAATTTTTACTTTGCATGCTAGCTGTGGTATCCTTATATCACGAAAGGTTTGAGAATTACAGCGCACCTATTCCTTCCTGTTCCATCTATTAGCAGAACTTTGTTCAACTTCATGTGCCTCTCCTTGTTGTAAATATTGTGTTTTATTTTAAGCTGAAAAATTTAGGTTGAGGTCTCTGGATAAATATCAGGGAAGACTCTTTCTCCCACACTGTATATTGTTACTGAATTTCAGTTAGATCCATACACCCTCAGCTGCTCTACACTGCTACTTTGAAGCTCATTCTTCATAATTTTGGTAATAGTCCCCTTGAAAAGGAATTGAACAGAATATTTGCTAAGGCTACTCTTTGGGTCAGCAGTAACCTCTTTCAGAAGCAGTGGCCTCAGGAACAAGTGGTTGCAAGCCAGAAGGATGAGAAGCCCCACCTGTACATTATCATAAGCTTGGGCAAAGCCTCCTTTTGCCCTATGTGGATGGAGTGGGTTCTCCAGGAAAGCTGAGAGTGCTTCTCTGAGAGGAACTTTTCTAACTTCCAACTCTTGAGCAATTTCAGGTTCTCTGAGGTTCCTCTCCTCTTTTCCCCCATCTTCGCCTTATAATTTCTATTATAAATATTGTTTCTGTTCACTACAGGTACCCATCTGGTTCTTGCCCTGCTGCTCAAAACTGAGGACTGGCTCCATTTCCTTTATGTTTGGATTGATTCTTTTGGAGCAAAATGGAAAGTTTCTTCTCCCATTTTTTGAAACAAGCATTGTCATATTCTGACAAATCTGACCTGCTTAGGAGATCCAGGATCTCTTTGCTATCACAGTATGCTTTTCTGCAGTTTCCTCAATATCATTTGACGTGCTCAGAAAATACAGTGAATGCAAGATTGAAAAGGAATAGAGGCAGAGTATGTGCTGCTGATGGCAGCACAGGCTGTTAAGTTGTTCTGTTTTTTAGTGGTGGACCAAAGGGAAAGAAAGTCCTATTAAAGCCTTGGTTCATCAAAATTAAGGCCAGGAGTCCTCACCACAGATTAATGGTGCAAAGAGGAATTAAAGCTGCTGGAGAGAGCTGTTGTGCTGCCAGGTATGTGGTGGCAAGCACGGTGAGTGTGTGGAGAACAGTGATGTGATGGGAGTAGAGGTGCAGGTATCATTCTGACAGGCAAGCTGTCTTTCAACAGGCTGGCTCATATGGCCGTGGAATTCAGAAGATATTTCTGAATGCCCAGCATCATTCCTTCTGGTGACAGGTGTGCCTTAGGAAATATGTAGATGTCCTGAGGCTTACACTAAATGGTCCCTAGAGCTTTAGTTCCTCACACCTACACAGTTTTTAGGATGAGGCAGGTAGTGATTAGGAACTGAACTGAATGACTCGTGAGTTTCATAAACAGCAGGAAAAAATGACAGAATGGGAAAGAGAGGTAAATAATCATACAATTTCTGTTCCCTTCACTTGTCATAATGCTACTGAGCATGCTATCTGCCTTATTTGTAGGCAGGGATGTAGCCCAAGTGCTTTGGAAGCCATTAAGGACAGGTGATCCACTAGCTGGATCACAACCAGGCAACATTTTAGTTGTGTTAACAGCCAGCAATTGAGGGATGAGAAAATTTTTTGGGTGCTCCATTTCAGACAGTCTATGTTGCAGGCTTCTTCTCTGATGAGAGGTTTCACAAAAAGAGCATCTGGAAAACAATGACATGGCCTTTTACACATCTAAGCCTTTTTCAGAATTAAAAAAAGAAATCAAAAAAGCTTTTCTTAAAACAAGGTACCTTGTATTCATCAAGAGCCTGCTGTGTGCAGGTTTATCCTGTTTTTAGAGAGAGACAAAATACATAACGTGCTCCTGATGGACATGAGTGATTTTAGATGTGCCAAATTTGTATGGCTCTTATGGACCATATTGCTGAGTGACAATCCTCACTAGCCTCCCATTCCCACCTTCAGAGAATGGTAGGCACAATGAGATTTACTAACAGTTTGTTTAATAAAGGGCTGGAAGGTGATAGGGATAAGCAGATCTTAGACACTTTTACATTGTGTTTTTAAAAAATTGCCATTCAGCTTGAGCTGGGAGTAACATTGGCTAGGAGCAGCACAATGCCTTTAGGTACAGTTGTGTGCACAAACACAAAGAGCTGAGCTGACACACATTGCACTGAAGGGACAGGGAGATTCATCGCTTGTTGTTACTCTGGAAAACAAAGCTAAAATGCCAAAAAGGAGGGTAAAGGCTCTGTTTAACAATGAAGAGGCTGCAACGTGAATCCGAAATGATGCTCACTCAGTTCCTTGAAAAGCCCAGCAAAGCTGGTACTGTAGCCAGCACACCCTCCTCTGAAATCTGCATCCTTGAGTTTTCTTTCATCTCTCTGGTGCATAATTGCTGGGGACAGGGTGGTTGTTGATCGAGGTGTAATATTCCTGATAAAACAGATGGAGTTGTTTGTTATTTACTGAGCCATCCTGAATAGCAAGAGGCATGGTGGTGGCAGTGCAATTCCTGCAGATTCAGAACTGTCGAGCTTGACCTGTGCATTGCAGAAGGACAGCAAGGGAGAAAATTGCCCTCCAGCTTGAACGTAATGAAGTACAGATGGAAAATGATTGCTGAATTTTTTCTTAGAGCCCCAAGAGCAGCAGGTTGGGTGCTTATACCTGTAGAGCCATACAAGAAGGCAGCATAAATATTTGATGTGGTAGAATCCAGTCTGATTAAAAGGGTCAGTCATCTCAAATGGATATCAAATAGGAGTCAAAAAGAATCCTTGTATCGCAGACAGCTTCAGTTTCTAAATGAGGCAGCATTTATAATGTTGCTAAAATACAGCAGTAAAGAAAGTACATGAAGGCTTGATAGTCACATTAGCAAGGTGCTTCAATGAAATGACTGGAAAGAAGGAAAAAAACAATTCTGGCTATTTGCAGAGCAAGAAAATGGGAACTGGTTTTGACAGATAAGACAATGCAGCTGTTGGTCAGAAGAGCTTTGTCTGTCTGTTTTGGTTTGGTTTGGTTTTGTTGGGGTTTTGTTTGTTTGTTTATTTGTTTGTTGGGTTTTGGGGGAGTTTTGGGGGGTTTTTTGTTGTTACTCCCCATGAAAAATGGTGCCTTCCAATTTTAAACAGAGAAATTTGGATTTTTTTTTAACATGCCCGACTCAGAGTCTTGTGATTAGAAGCATATTTACAGCTAAACTCAAAACAATAAATTTTATTCAGTGGGTGTGAATTGGAGAAATCTGGATTGTTCAGAATAGCTGTAACATGGTTTTCATATTGCTTAATGACAGAGGTGATTTTTTCAAAGTATATAACACAAGTAGAAGCAACTGCTCTAGAAACTACTTACAGCTAATTAATTTCTTCAGGTTGCACATTGTCCATGGGCAGGATAGCATTTTATTTGAATTCTTGTGGCAACACCCAAAATTGCCAAGCTGACTAGCTATGGGAATAATGGCATTGCCATTTTGCCTGTAAAAATAGTAGTTTTCTAGATTATTGTAGTATTGACAACTCATTTCTCCCTCAAATATTCAGAATGATCTTAGGGCCAGGGTTTCCCACTTATTACAAGACTTCTAAAATTGGGGAATTTTTTAAGATTTAAGTTATCATGGAGTATGTGATTACACTGACAGAACTAATTTACACATGAAACTTGTTCTTCTGTTTGTCTTAAAGTGAGGTCTCTGACATTATTAACAAGCTAGAAATTAATAGCAGGAACCCAGGTTCCTGGTTCAGAGCCCACTTGACATCCCTGACCCACACCCAATGCCAAGGCTGGTCTCGAAGGCTGGGCTCTGCCAAGAGAACTCCCCTTCAAACTCATCAAAGATAAATAAACATCCTTTAGGTAGGCAGCTCAGAGTAGAAACTCAGTTCTTGGGTGGTTACAGCTTCTAAGCCAGCATTGTTGCCTGCTTTTGTTGCTTGAAATAGAAATTTTGTTGCTTCTCCCTTGTGCAAAGGGAGAAGGAGGATGATGAGGACAAGGGTTACACTTGTTAGAATTTATTGGACATTTAGAAAAAAGATGTCTAACCTCTGTATTTGGGCAATTTTAAAATTGATGCTAAGAGCTACCACAACTCAATGTTAGTCTTGTAAAGAGTACGTGAATCTAGAGGGGGAAAAAATCATATTTCTCTAGAGAAAATGGTATATTAACTGTAAGCACATGGAACAAGTGACTATTAAGGGAAAAAAAAAAGAGATGAAATAAGTGTACAGAGATTTCTGTCTTCCTGGTATGTACTTGTCTTAAGCATTGGAAAAGGCGGGGAGCCTTGCTTGCCCATACCAGCAGCCCATTGTTTCTTAGTGCTGGGCTGGTTATGTAACCAGTCAGCAAAGGATTCAGGTAATGAGCTCTGGCAGAAGCGCAATTGGAAATGGAAATTGATGTTGAAAGCAGTATCTCCCGGGCTCCCTCCCCTTCAGGAACCCTCAGCTCCTTCATGGAGACCTGAAATCCTTTGCTTGTTTGTGCTTTAACCTGAAGGAATTAAATCAAGGGAGAGGCCTCATGAATAAATTGGTTGTCAAGGAAGTTTCTGGTATTGATCAAATTCTGCTGTTTATGTGAATTGGGCTGATCTCAGAGTGAGCTTGAATTAACTGCAGAGCAGGGGAGCTATTTTGGATAATACCCTTTCCACATGTATGGCAGTATAGTGAATGTTCCTGTGTCCATCCCACAGCAGTAATGAAGAAATTAAATTTATATTAACTGAATTTGTAAATCTTCCCAAAAATGGGATGGTAAACTGTTCAAACCTCTTCCCAAGATTTGCAGTGGTGCTCAGCTTTGTAAAAGTTTAAAATATCTTCTGCCTAGTTTGCCCCTGAACATTGTTTCCCATTATCATTTTCTTGCTGACAATATCCAGCAATAAACTCCCAGTGTAAAAAAACCTGATACTGCAAAAATCCCCTCCTAGAAAGAATGGGGAATCAGTTTCAAACGTGGAAAGAAAGTGAAAAAGCAGAACAAAAGCAACTCTTCTGACAGTATTTATGATCCTAAACCTCTGAAAAAAGTAATTTCGCAGATCTGTTCATGCTGTTGTTACTCTTCCTAGCCTCTTTCTAGGCTTGCCACCCCCCCATACCGTGCCTGATTTTATCACTGCAAATGGGAGACAACTGGAACAAAGCACATTTACACACGCAAATGTGTCCATGAAATTCTCTTTCGTCAGCCTCCATCATCACCTCGCACTATGCCAATAAACCTTCACACCTGTCAGCTGCATGAGAGATTTCTGAAATGGAAAGCAAGAAACCTTTCAGCAGTGTGGTGAAGGCAGGCATGCTGGCTAGTTAAAGATCTTGTGATAAGGGCTGGGAACTTCATGTGGTCATCTTCAGGTAATGACAAGGGGAGAAACTGGAAGGGAAGACATAACCTGTCATATCATATCTATTGCCTTTATTTGGTTAATAAATAGCGGTTTAGAGGAGTCAAAGTCAGATTCAGAGGCAGCAGCTGCCAGCTGGAGCATATTGGTGTTTAGCAGACATCCCAAATACCTACATCAAACATCAAGGTGTCTTGGTGGGAAGGGCCGCATCCACTGCGGGCTGCACTCATGTAGAGACAGTCAATAGGACAAGGGAGAATAGTCTTAACATGAAAGAGTAGGTTTAAGACTGGATATTAGGAGGAAATTCTTTACTCGGAGAGTGGTGAGGCCCTGGCACATACTGCCTTGTGAAGCTGTCATTGCCCCATCCCTTGAAGTGTTCAAGGCCAGGTTGGATGAGGCTTGGAACAATCTGGTCTAGTGGAAGGTGTCCGTGCCCATGGAAGGAGGATTGAAACTAAATGGTTTTTAAGCTTCCTCCCAGCCCACCTGATTATTCTGAGATTTTTCAGAATTTTATTTTTCGTAGAGCTGCTTCCCTCAGATAATCAAAATGTATCACAATCTGTCTTTGTATCTTCCTTGATTAATCAATGTTTTCTTGGTCCATCAAATTTCATACTCATTTTGCCAGAAGTCAGGCAGGTGTTTTGAAATACCTGTTCAGTCTTATACTTGACAAATTCCTGCCATATACACATGATTTGCATGGGGTCACCTGGGTTTATCTTTTGCATGAGCCAAAAAGACAGTGGGTGGGTGAGTACTGGGAAATCTTGAGGATGTTGGTACATAAAATGCTCAGGAGATAACCACACTCAGTCTCATTAATTCCCTGGAGAAGCATCTGGAGTTTGATGCACCCACAAAGGGGCCATTTCAGGCACTCACAGATATGCAGCATTCTCAGTCACAGATGTTCACAGGCATTTTGTTTGTGTCTGTGGGGAGATGATTTTAAACTAGTGAGGAAGAGATGAAGCTGGTGATACAATGATCCACTGAAAAGTTTCTGCATGAGAAGTAAGGTCTGTTAAAATTATGAGTTACATTTCTATCACTGTAAAGTCATCCATCCCCCAAGCTTGGTAGGACCATAGGTCAGGCATTGGAATAGGCTGCCCAGGGAAGTGATGGAATCCCCAACCCTGAAAGTGTTCAGAAGGTGAGTGGATGTAGCACTTGAGGACATGGTTTTGTGGTGTACTTAGCAGTGTTGGGTTAACAGTTGGACTCTATCTTAGAGGTTTTTTCCTACCTTAATGATTCTATGATTCTGTGATTCTATAGGTAGTATGCTGGAAGTTGCCAGTGAAAATAGCATTGCCATCACAGCAAGCAGAGAGGAAACAAAATTCCTCATGACACTATTGGTTACTGGAAAGGAAAAGTGGCTGAAATTTTCAGTGGTAGATACATTTTTATGGACAAAATAAATGTTGTACACTCCAGTGGACTTTAAAACCCCACTTTAGAATTCCACAGGAAAAAGAAGGAGGTTTTTGAGAGACAGTGAAGGTTTCATCTGTGTTGCTGAAGGGGTAAATTATTTCAGTTTAAGAATAAAATGTTTCTGAAATATCTGAGTCCTTACCACACTCTGCTGTCTCATTATAACCACCCAAATGCCTGGATCACTTAGTGACCAGTCACCTGATATCCTGTAGTTCAGTCACAGGATGAGTGCAAAAGGCTTTACAGGTGGCCACAGATGTAGAGAAGTAGCATGATGGAATGCAAATAAAAATTGGCTTCTTAGCCAATGGCAGAATAATAGAACTCTGTCTAAAACAGCAAATCCATTTTTTTTCCTTTTCAAATATTGTTAGGAGTTTGAATCTAAGCTTCCAGACAAGACTGAGGCAGAAGAGATAAAAATGTTGACTTACAGTGATAAAATGCATTTTCCTACATTCATATTCTAGTTTGTGTCTGACTACGCAGTGTATTTGAACTCTTCACTGTATTTATTTTCTTTCTGCTAGCTAGAGACTGTGATTAACTCTCCATCATATATTGCATTTTTATGAGCAGAAGGGATTCTTTAAAAGTGATGAGAAAAGAATGGTGGGGAGGGAGAAGCCCACACCATGATGTGATTTTAATAATCCTAGTTTAAAAAGAGCATAAATTTCTAAAAATATTCAGGCAATTATTTTCAAACCATGTTCCTCCTATATCCTCTGTCCTCTTCTCTAGTGGATGCCACTATACAGCAGTGGAGTGTACAAAGGTAAGAGCATGCCAGAAGGAAAACAAAAAAGCCAGGCGTGAGGAGTCTGAGAATTAGACATTAATCAGGTACTGTGAGTATTGATTTTTCTCCTTCTTTGGCTTTTATTATAGGGATGCAAGAGCAAGAGGAAACTTCTGTGGAGCCTATGAAAATTGACCTTGCAAGTCAAGCAGCAGACGTTTCAAATAAGGATGGTATGTTGTTCTATTATTTTCAATTAATTTTTTAGGGTGATGGCTTTAATCTGACAAAGGGCGTGTTTAGATTAGATATTAATAAGGAATTGTTCAGTATGAGGCTAGCAAGGCAGTGGAACAGGTTGCCCAGAGAGCTGTGGATGCCCCATTCCTGGAAGTGTTCAAGGCCAGGCTCGTGGGGGCTTGGAACAGCCTGGTCTGGTGGAAGATGTCCTTGCCCATGGCAGAGGAGTACAACTAGATGATTTTTAAAGTCCTTTCCAAGCAAAATCATTCTATGATTCTGTGTATTGTACCGAAGTTGATACCTAGCATTGCCTTTCTGGAGTTTGTTTACATGTTTCCTCCTAAAAAAATTGAGTTATATTTATAATATCTTCAACTGAGTCTTTTTGAGAGTTTACACCATCTCTACTGTCTTGTGAGTCTGGTGGAAGTAACTTTCAGCACTGTAGCCCTGCTTTTTGAGTAGATTGGGTTAATGTGTTCAGTTGGTATGTTCCACACTGCCTACCTTTTAACTAAGTAATATTTTAGACCCACTGTAATGTTGATCTTGGTATAAAATTGACCAAGAGTTTGGGGATCTAACACTGCAGTCAGAAGATTATTTCTGAAAATTTCTGTGCCAGTGCCCAACTCCATCAAGGGGAAAGTGTTTGGCAGTATAACCACTCTGAACTGGTGTGTTAGTCTCATTCTACGTCAGCTGTGATTCCCTTTCCTCCTCCTTCAGTATCCATGTATAGCTTAATCTCGTAACTGTTCTCTCACTAGGACTTTTGCTGGTCATAAAACAACCACAATTTAGTTGACCCAACAGCATTTCCAGTCAGGTTTGTGGACGTAATCAACCCAAAATTCCTGACTTGGAAATTATATTCCTCCAACATTGACCTCAGTGAGCTGATGACCAATCTGTGTGGCAAATTCCAGCAAGGGCTGAGTACTAGGATGCTACTCAAAATCTGCAGTGTGTAACATCCTTGTAAGCAAAACATAATTGATGTTCGTGACTCATCCTGTGTGTAAAGAAATAATGGCAGGAATCAGCATACTGGTGCTTAAGTTTTGGTGAGGCAGACACTTTATCACTCGTCTTGGTCAGCTCTTGTAGCATAACAGATATATATATATAGATATATATATATATAGATATATATAAAATATATAATATAAATAGATATTTGTATATATAAAATATTTATATATTTATATATAAAATATTTATAAATATGTATTTTTTATATATATAAAATATATAGCGTTTTGTTGGGTTTTACACAGAGGTGCTTTTTTACTCAGTGGGTTTGGGATTGGGTGTCCAATCCTCATTTTATACCCACAGACTCCTCTCTGTAGTGAAGGCTATTTTTTAACTATTTCTTTAACCTCCTCAACATTGACATAATATAAATTGAAGGCACACTTTTTTACATCTCAAAGACAAACCAATTATATTCTTTTTGCTATTACTTACACGAAGAATCTGATCCTGATTTCCTTTCTCTGATGTCAGATTGTGCTGCAGCATTTGAATCAGTGACTGATTAGATACTGGCCTGTAAAGAAGTTTGCAAGCACAGGAAAAGCAAGTGTCCATAATGAATTTTCTTTTTAAAAAAATACTCGAGATTATGCTATTACTAGTAGAAGTGCAGGATAAAGCCAAAGCAGCCTTCTTGACTCATCCTTTGAACAAACGCAAAAGTCATAGCACATTAAAACATTTGAATTGCGAATCCATGGGATAGTTTGGGCTATTTAGTGAAAACAAGTCCAAATTTACTAAAGGAATTTCTTAAGGGATTTCTGGCTGGAAAGGAAAGCTACTGCATAGCTGTTTTAACATGTGCCATAGGACAGGAGAGCAGGACCAGCTAGTGGTTTCTGAAATGAGGATCTTGATAGGTTTCTCTGATTCAAATCTTGGTTATCTTGTAAGGTCTTCTACATATGACTCATCTTGTACCTTCCTTTTCTTTGAATTTTCTAAGCTATATGAAAGGACAGGAAAAGTGCTTCACTTGTCAGGGAAGTCTTTGTTTCTAGACATCTTAAATTGCTATTAGGATTATATTACAGGGTGTTTTTCCTTGTGGACATATACTCCGTGTTTAAAAAAAAAAAAGAGAGGAAGATCAGACTCATTCCCTTTGACAGTAATTTTTATGTAAATTGCCTGTTTTTTTCTCTGATCCCCTTCTTTCCACCCCAGGAGATCTCATTGCTTCACAGCTGAAAGCACAAGCATATATCACTGCATCCCCCTTGGCAGCCCAGCTCTTGTGGTTTAATTTCATGTACAATGGCATAGTGAAAAGTGCATTAGAGATGCAGAGAGTTTAGACAGCTTAGGTGGATGTCAATATTGGTTCATCCAGCGGGCAGGTCCATGAGAGTGATCTATTTGAGAAATTACTATTATTTGAAACCTGGGCTTGATTGTCCATCAGGAAAACTGTCACAAGATGCATCTGTAGCCTGGATTAGGGCCGTGTATACAGACACATATTTATCCTGCCGGTTTCCATCAGCCATCAGAGAAAAGACCCTTAGATAGTAAATTTCTTGTACCGAGGACAGATTTGCTGGTTAGTTTTTTTTAATGACGGTAAACCTCACCTTTGGTGATTGGATTCTTAGATGGTATTTCCCTGACAGCCGCTTTCTTCCCTTCTTTCTTCCTTCCTTCCTTTCTTTCTTTCTTTCTTTCTCTCTCTTTCTTTGTTTCTTTGTTTCTTTTTCTTTCTTTCTTTCTTTCTTTCTTTCTTTCTTTCTTTCTTTCTTTCTTTCTTTCTTTCTTTCTTTCTTTCTTTCTTTCTTTCTTTCTTTCTTTCTTTCTTTCTTTCTTTCTTTCTTTCTTTTCTTCCACCAAACTTGCAGAGACTACTAAGGCAGTGTTTAGTTTCCAGCTGGTATTAGTCAGATAAAACTTTTCACAATGAGGTTGCTCAATCACCTTTATTGTTTCAAGCCTGTGGAAAGTTGCATCCTGATTTAAATCAAAACACTAGTATTTTGGTGTCATCTGCTGTCCAGGTCTGTGGCATAATATCCTGGGCTAAAGAAATGTACTCACTCTGTTGCAGACAACTTTAACTTGACTCTCCAGTCTCCCATTTGCCTGTCTTCTCCACTTAGCTGCTGTGCTGTCACTCCTGGCTAGCTGACCTTTAAGCACATAGTTGTTTTGCAGGGATGAAGAATAATGTTGCACTCCCAAAGCACATTCTCCCAGGTAGCAACAACCACAGTGCTGTGATGGATGGGAATTATTTGCTGGGTTATTTCTTCTCCTCTTGCAAGGAACTTTCTTGCTTTTGGGGGAGAAATCCCTGCCTGGTCATCATTTGAGAGCTGATAATTTTGGCCCCCAGTGGATCAAAATTTAAGAGAAATCAGACAGAGAATGTCCACATCCATCACACAGAGATGTCCATTTCGGGCATAAAAGGCCATCTGTGAAAGTGCAGAAGGAGGTGCGGGTAAAACTGAATTTAGGAGACATGCACCTCTTTGCACTCCAGGTGCTTCTCTGAGTTGTTGGCTGATGTAGGATATTATGGGGAGGTGCTACAAGACTGCTAAAGTGAGTTAGCAGTTTAAAACCTCTAAAAATCTTGCTTATCAGGGAGGAGCCCTATTTCAGCTTACAATGTGATTGGACGTAGAACACCCAGGGCTAATGATGCCATTCTGACACCACCTCGTGCTGCGAGGCACTGAGGACTGTGAGTCACATCCCTGCCATACCTGGTGGCAGTTCTTCCATGTGTTTGTGTGCTATGTGCTTCACTGCTGCGCAGTTTTCCAGCTAAACAGAGAGAATTGTGTGGCTGTCCTCATAATGGCATATATTGGGGTTCACTCAGTGGGCTGTAGAAGCCTATCCTTCAGTAGGACCTTCCTATTCCTAGTAGAGCTCATGCCAAGAGCAGAGCTCGGTCACGAATACATAGGAAAAGGTTCATCTACGATGCTGACAGAGCCTAACCACAGGTTTCAAGTCCAGATTTATTTTGCAGGAGGTTTCTGTAGAACGTGAGTGAAGGCTGATGGTATTTTCAACAAATGCTGCCAGTGAAGCTGTCCAGCATAATGAGGCTGGGAGAGGATGGGGTTGTCAGTGTGCAGCAGCCTTCCTTCAGTGATTTTTTTATTAAGCATCCTGTCTTTGCTATGTAAATATGGTTGAAGAACATAAGCTTGCTAAATGTGATGGACATCAGAGCTCGGTAATCAGGAGACGGTATTTTTCATATTATTCATCACATACATCCAGGAAGCCATTACAGTATCTGCTCTGCATATGGACGATGAATAATTTACAAATAATTCATCAAAACTGTAACAGGTACATTGACATGATATTGATTCAGAAAAGACATTGTACTGCTTGGCTGGAAGTAGCATCGTTATTGATTTTGGGGTTTTTTCCTTCCTCTTTCCCATCTTATCTTAATTTCCAAATCTCCTACTCATGTTTGAGGTTTTTCCCTGTCACCTATGTCAAATGCCTCATAATCTACAGGTGATACCACAGCACAAAGCCAGGGTAAAGAAAGAAAAAAATGGTTTTAATATAAATGGCTTCATTCAAATTCGGTGCAGAACAAATACTAGATACTAGTCTTAAAACTGCAGGTACTTATGTTTAGCTTCACTATGACCAATCACACCTGCCATAGTTTAGATGATAGTTTTGACAAATGTCATGGTGAAATGAGTTTAAGCCTCCTATTGAATTTTTTTCTTTTTTTTCTTTTTTTCTTTTTTTTTTTTTTTTAGTAATTTTAAATGAAAATAAGGTTGGCTTTTAAATGGATCTTACACTAACAAACTATTATTGTAGGAATATAGCAACATTGTCTCCAAATCCTCCCCTAGGTTCCAGCAATTTGCAGTTCAAGAACTTCTGGAAGCAGCATCTGTGTAACTGAGACAGCATCAAAAGTGTCACAGCTCGACTCCTGCAATTTAGGGACATGGTTTAGTGGGACTTGGCAGTGTTAGGTTTTTGGTTAGACTCAGTGATCTTAAGGGTCTTTTCCAACATAAATGATTCTGTTTTTCTATGGAAATGGATCTGTGTTCATCCTGTGGCTCAACCCTGAGTCCTACCAGGAACTTTGTCAGAAGCCAGTATTTGAATCAGAGGGTCAAGGTTTGAATCTGAGGGTCAAGACCACTTGGTCCAGCAAAACTCTAGATCACTCTTTGGCAATACTGTATCTCTGTCTGCAGCCTACAGAGAGAGATAAAGGTCATTTTGACCTTGAGATGGACTCCTTGATTGGGTGCCAAAATCAGACTGGATAGATGTGGACCAAAGAGAAAATCTAGAGCCAGAGGCTTGCATTTCTAGTGATGCTAAACCCTTCCTCCTTGCAGAATTGTTTGTCATAGTGTCTGGGGAACTCCAGGTTAGGATGGGTCCCCTAAGAGACCTATTTGATGACTTAAGAGATTTCTTACTGCAATATATGTCCCTTTTGGTTTAAAAGCAGTTATTACTCCATGTCATAAACTTAACAAGTATCATTAATAGAGTCCAATGACCATCTCATTTCTTTTTCAGCTGGAATGAATAGTCAAGTTGAAAGTATAAACGATCCAATGGAAACAGAGCAGAAAGCTTAAGTAACAGGTAAGACCTTTGCAACTATTTTTTCTCCCCTATTTTCCATACAGTTTCTATATGAAAACTTACTTTAAAAGCACCTGAATTAAAGTTAAAATTTACCAAACACAAAAAATAAAAAATAGGAGTACAGAATACAAATGAGAAGTAATTGTCTAATATGACCTGTATTACATAATACAAAGAAAGACTTGATTTGTCAAGCAAATATTATAGTAGCAATCTGCAGCTGTAATGGTTTTAGGTAGTGCATGGTCTTAGATCATCAGAAGGCAAAACAACCCTGAGATAAGGAACAGAAGAATAAATGAGCAAACAATTTTTGGCATTGCTTTGGAAAATGACAGGCGATTTGTACTGGTTGGAACCAAGCTCAGTTCTGTATGAGCTGTGTTCTGGGAACAAAAGGTTCACATCATAAGGGGGTTGTAGCCTTTGGCTCTCCAGTACCTAATGTCTCTTCAGCAATACCGCTGAAAAAGAAAGCAAAGTCAGAGAGCTGCCTTCTGGAGCTCTGCTGCCTTTTGAAGCTTTTTTTGGCTTTAAACACTAAATGACAATGCTGTGGCTGGAGCAATGGTGGCTGTTGAGGCAATGTTTTTCTTAAGCATAAATAGCATTTCTTCTAGACTAAAATGAATAATGTAGTGGGAAAACAGTAGTCCAAGGCTCATCCCTAACAAAAAGAAGCAGTAGCCATTTCTCCCTCAGAAGTAGTTTTCAGTGCACACTGCTTCCCTTGGTATAGGATTTTTGAGAAATACCAGTATCATCAAGAGCAACATGCTATATTTACCCTTGTAATGGGGTTTCATGTAGCACAAGAGCAAGGTATACAATGGCAGCAGCTGTAACACAGAGATTTAAAACACAAGGTCTTATTACTGAACATGATTCTTGGTCCTTATCAGCGTACAGGTGATGTGCTACTATGCTGCTGGAGTGAAAAGTAGCCCTGATGGTGTCCCATTTAAAAAGTATTGAAGTAAAAATAGAATGCCCCCTCAGAATACTAATTAAAGTAAAGCATCCGTAACTCTTCCTCCCCCTCCCTTAGCTTCTTGCTCAAACAAAAAAGAGGAAATAATGAAATCCTTACTTAAAAATACATCATATGTTAATACCTTTCCTCTGTTTAAAAAAAAGGTATTTGAATATTACAGTTTTCATGTGGCCCTTAAGAAGTCTATTTCTCATGCTGCATTTTCCCATAGAAATTATTATCGGTGAATGTTTAGGGCTGGAGTCATTTTTGCTCATGAATTAGCAATCAATTAATGAAACTCTTCAGTTCGACTCAAAGATGTGGCTTTGCAGGCAACTTTCTGATACAAAGAGGCCAGATCCTGGGCACATCATGTCTTGCTCAGCTGTTCAATGGCATGCACAGGATTAGAAGCAGGCATCAAATTCATTGCAGCTCTTTGTCAAAGTCATCCCAACTCCGTTGCTACTGTTTTAATTACTAGCAGTGATCCCCAGGGAGGATTGATCAGCCTGTTAAACCTCAGAGAATCTCACAAGGGTCTTTTTGGAGCCAAGGAGGTCCATTTTCTTCCTATTTTTAGTACTTTAATGTGTTGTTTGTCACCAAAGCACCTGCCAGAGCTGGGAGTCTCTGGTATCAAGCTGTTGCTTGATGGTGCTCTGGAAAACCAAGACACTCTGATAAGCAAAGGTAATTTGCTCACCCAATATTAGTTGTTACATATAAGCTGTGTCACACACACATATTGGACAAAAAAAGAAACCATGGGCATCTGTTGCTGGAAACATGAGACCTGGGTTCTGTGCAGGCATTTGAAAATTTTACTTTTTTTCTTTTCACTTTTCTCTCCACTGCTGTGGTGAAGGAAGGATGCAGGAGAGGAGAGATCCAAGGAAACCCTACGGGCAAGCGTTGACATCCTCTACAGCATCATTCTTGGCCGAAAAAAGCACACAGAAATGATCAGCGGGTTGGGAGGGGGGGAGCTTTTGGGGGAATGAGTCTTTGCTTTTAATTTCTCTTTGTTCTTCATTCCATTTCATTCTGTAAGCCTATTGGAAAGAATCATAACTTCCCAGGTCTAACAATGTTTTGCAATTAACCCTGCATTTACAACAGTTTCTTCTGAAATGTGAGTCCCTCTCTTATATTGGGTCTCTTTTCCTCCTGCATCATACCATCAGTAACCTGTTTCCAGGCACACCCCTTTTCTAGTATCTTTATCTTCCTTCCCATGATCAGCCTATGCTGTACCATGTCCTTACATGTGAATAACACATGGCCTCAAACAGCCAGCACCCCAAATCCATCCTGTTTTTTCCAGTTAGTTCTGCACATCTCAAAACCAGTGCTGTAAGTATGACCTCTGGGTACAGGTAGGCAACAGACATTTCCTTGATGCTGGAAAGACTGTGCATTCGAGGCATCTTTAAATACAGCTCCCAGCTTTAACAGCTTCACACAGTAGCTTTTGTGAGCCCTCATTACGTATTTTCTACTGCATATGCATGAATTTTTTTTTTTTTATCAATTAACAGTTATTTGGATAAGAATGTCTCTCCATATGTCAATTGTTCTGTCAGCAAATGCTGCACTGAAATTTGTAGAAAGGGAACAAAAGGTTTCCATGTACATTTCCCAACTGTACTGTAACTGAAACTGATGGAAAATACACTGGATGGAAGAGCACACGACATGTCCCTAGTGAGATGTGCTACAAACTGCATTTTAAAGTGCTGCTAAGAATAATTTGGTCATTTTAAGCAAAGTAATTGATTCTAATTTGATAATTTTAAGAAAAATAATTGATTCTGTTTTTTTTTTTTCCACTCAAAATATTCCTGAATCACAGAATACGTATTTGATATCTGGCTAGAAAAAAAAAAAAAGTAAAAAAAAGGGTCTGACGTCTCTATCCGCCCGTGATCTGGGTTCATCCCAGCTAGAGCAGTTTCGATGATAAAACCTGTGCTGGAGTAACAGCAAGTCAAGGGTGACCCAAGCGTACCTACCATGGGCTATGACAGTCGATGGTTGTTAATTCAAAAGGATGTCAAGGAGAAACAAGGATTAGAAAGGAAAAGGGGAAAAGCATCAGATTACACACAGAGAGTACAGCCCTACAAAGGCAGCCCCCCTCTCCCCTCCTCCCCTTCTCTGTGGGACTCCAGCACATTTGCTTGAGGTGGGATCAGAAGGGTATTTCTGTGTGCTGCCCCCAGTGGTATATTCACCCAGGTGTGACTAGCGGCAGAGAGGCTCTTGAGGAGCTTCTTCATCACCTGGAGTAGATGGAGAACTCCGAATTGGATCAATTGTAGGAGTAAATGAGCTAATGTTAGTCTATGAATCGGTTTGAGAATTTTGCTAAGATTACCTGTATTTGGTAACTACAATTCCTTTGGCTCTTGTTCTGTCCAAATACTCTTGAAGGGACTCTTTGTTCCTTTGAGGTGCCTCTGATGCTTTTCTTTCCCATCCTTGCGGTCATGCTTGACAGAACATGTCTTTCGGGATGTGGACTTTTCTGCATGGTCCTTTATGTTTCATTGTATTTTCCATACTGGGTTATTATGACTGAAACAGGCTGTCGTAATAGATAAGTCAGGAGTGGATAAATACATCAGGATGATGGTATAACTGTGATAACTTCAACTGACTGTCCAGTCCCCTGAATGTAGCTCTGTACCTGTTTTGATGCTTCCCCATGGGCAACATTAATATTAGCCATGAATCAGATGTCCCTCTTTTTTCACCAAATTTGGTTTGAGCAAGAGACCCAAAGGGACAGCCCCACAGGAGGCTGGATGCTTGTGAAGACTGACTGGCAGTTAAAGAAAAATATTAGCTGCAAAGATGCATCATATTAGACACTCTATAGCCCTTGACAGTAATTTCATTTTGCTTTTTATTTAAACTTGGTAGACAATAGTGAATCTTCAAAACAACCATTTGCCCAATGATGTGTCAGCAAAGCATGAAGTCCAAAAAGTGTAAAGAAAGGAAATCTATGAGTAGATTAAGTCTTTACTGTACTATTTGCAGTCTTGTTTATATCTGTCTTCCTTTGGGTGGGTTTTGGTTTGAGTTGTTGGCATTTTTCAGTACTCATAAAGTGAGTATATTTCAGCAGCATGAGTTCTCAGCTGTGTTAATAACAGTCGATGCAGTCTCTGATGTTCTTCTGGAGATGCAGAAAGGTAAGGAGCTGGTTTTGTAGAAGAACAAGCGTTAGATGGAGAATCACCACACTGGTATTTATGTCAAGGATTTTGATTTAAACTCAAAATGTATTCACACTAGGTGGTGTAAAGGGAGTAGCAGCCTTTGGGTGCTGATGTTTGCATTCAACGTAAGAGGCTGTGGTTGACTGTTGTTTCTCCTGTGTCTGAAAGTGCTCACCCCTACCATTCCTCAGGCTGGTGACTGCTCCCATGATGACATCCAAAGGTGATACTTAGACATAGTCTAAGTAATAATGGGTCACTGCAGCTAATTATCACTCTTTCTGTAAAGCACTGAGAAAGCCTCTCTTTGAATTAACACTGTTCCACTTTAGGACTTGAATGAAACTATACTTTAAAAAAAAGAGTTTTCTCTATATGCAGTGCATGCTGGCTTTGCTTTTAAAATTACAAAATTTAACAGAGTATGTGGATCTATTTTCTCGGGGAATAGGGATTTTTATCATATTATTCATCCAAGATTTGCCTTACCCTGACATTTGTGATATAAGTTTTTAAAAAGTGCAAAAATTGAAAAAGGTAATTTTCTTGACCAAAAAATATGTTTTTACTTCAACACAAAGAGATGTAGAATGTTGCTTGCAAAATGTCATCTAATAGATGGTCTAGCAGTTATATGGGTTAACATATGCCTTTTTTGTTTCTTTGTCATTTACATACTGAACCTGAGTCTCGCTACTTTCCTTGTAACTTAAAGAACCAATGCCTTCATACTACCTTGTTAAAGGAAATTGTTAATAAAGCTTGTCCTGAAGACAAGGCAATGCCACTCGTGTGTTTATGCCCTCCTCACCATGCCGATGGTGCAGAGGTTGTTTTGGTTGTCCATGAAGGACATTTCAGTTTGGATGCGCCATCAGCCATGCATGCAGCCAGATCCTCATTAAAATTTGTCATTTGGCAGATTCTTGTAAGAACCAGATACCTCCTGGCAGGGGAGATTTTTAGAAGGTTTTGCAGCTCAAAGGGGAAAAGGCGTCTTGACTGGTTCCACTGCTGCACAAGAGATGTTACAAAACCTGTCCTGTTGCACTAAATCCCAGCATCTGTTATCTGTCAAAGAATACTCCATATATATGCAACCCAAAGGTATAATAGAGAATAATGTATGTATTATGAATTATGTTATCTGTCCTTTCTGCCATCACTTATTTCAAAAATGGATAGGTAGAGGATACTTCAAAGATTGCGAAAGTGGCTTTTTTTCTTCAATGACGCTGACATAGGTGAAACTGTGTGTACCAACCTGGCCTGACTCTTCTCAGCCAAAGCTTTAATCATCAATGACTGAAGTGAGGAGGCTGGCTGTGTGGGTTCAACACTCTCCAACAAATGGGTTCCTTCTCTGAAATTTCACCTTTCCATGTGCGCAACCCTTGGACTGCCAAATGGAAGCAGACAAGGTACAGGAGATGCATGGCAGTGGGGAATGTCTGCCTTTTTGCTGTATACAGGCCCCAAATGTATGTATGGTCTGAGCTAACTGGCTGTTTTCACTTTATCTCCAGAACTGTACAGCACCTACTTTACCCGTGCCGTAGCCTATTTCTGCTGCCACAGTGTGTATGTTTAAAGAGAGAACAAATAAATGGCCTTCTTAGCTAGGAGAAAGTACTGCCCATCCCACCCTTCTTGACTAGCAAAATGTCAAGAGGAAAACCTCCATGCCATTGGAGTATGAAGAAGGGCATGTTGTTTGAAGTGGCACAGATCCTGACAGAGACGGATGTTTTTCCAAATGATTTGGATTAGGAGAGTCTTCTTGACAGATTTCTAAACAAGCTCTGAAAGGGAAGGTGTTGAAGTGGTGGATTTGTGCCTGGGAAAGGCTTTTGTGGAGCTGATTACATTGGATGTCAATCTACATCAACGGAAACAGAGGCCCAATTACCAATTTCCCTAATTAGCTTCTTAGAGAGAGTCTCCAAGAGAAATTGGGTTACCTTTCAGGATTTCCACGTGAATCTCCTCAGAGGGTTATGTGTATGCTTTAAATTGGCTTTGATTCCTCTCCCTAGCCCCCTCACACAGCAGTTTCTAAAGGGGTCATTATGACCTTGGTCTATTTGTAAGGTAAAAAACTATGCTTTGAGATTTTAATTAGTCTTGGGGTTGGGCTTTTTTTTAATTATTTTTTTATTTTTACTGAAGTAAAAGTGTCCAGAAACATTTAAATACCCTAATTTCTCATTCCACTAGAATTATCAGCAACTCCTTAAAGTAAATGTGAAATCACTATTAATTGTTTCAGAATTCACTGATAAAATATTTATCATAATGAATTCCTTCAGAAAAAACAAAAGAAAACCAAAAAGATTCCCGATGAAAATACAGAGGAGGTACTTGGGGAGGCTGCCCCATCTGGTGGCAGCTCAGGGCTCATGGTTTGGGGAGGTACCTCTATCTGCATTACACAGGTGAAATTTTCCTCCAGTTTAACCCTGTTGAGCATCATCCACTCCTTGGTAGAAGAGCATAAGTCCGTGCACTTGGTTGATGTTGGAAAACATGGTTGGCATTTGTCACTAGACACACCTCACCTATTAAAAATAGTCACCAAGATCTTCCTGGTTTTCCCCAGGAAGAAATGGAACAAGCTTTTATAAGTAATTTTCAGTCCAGGTCTGGGTAGCAGTGCTGCCACTGGCTGTTGCAGAGGCCAGTGAGCCTCTTTGGCCTGTGCCCTGTACTTCCAAGCCCTACCACCAGTTTCCAAGCACCTGCTTTGTAGAAGTGTCCTTCTGGATGGGAAATGTAAGCCTAACTTATAAGATTTTAATATATTTTTACTATATCTCAACAGCAAGTCAGGAAATTGTTTTGAAATAAAAGCAGAGAAGGAGACATCAAATCACAAGACCATTGAAACAAGCAGCAGAGACCCACAAATCCAGAAGCACACAAATGGGCATGATGAAATTAAAAATCCCTTCTCTGCCCAGTGTGCCCTTCACAGCACCCCCACACCAGAGCAGGGTGTGTTTATTTTTTTTCTGCAGAAAAGGGAAGTGAGAGGCCAGGTGCTGAGGAGACACTGATTACCTCCTTCCTCCAGTCAAAGTAATTTTTATGCAGTATATATTCTGTATTTACTATAAACTGTGTATAGCAGATGATGGGTAGTTAATGTACTTCAGACCATATAGTGGTCTGAAAATATATTAATGTATATTATAATATATATTAATATAATTAATGTATATAATAATATACATTACTATATACTGTAGGTGCACTACACCTAATTAATTGGATAAAATGTGTGGTCTATAGAAAATGCGTTAGATCAAGCTTGGGTTTATGTAATCCCTAAACACAGGTAAAAGCTGTAACATAAAGTCAATATTTGCATACAAAGTATTTTGTATTACATAAACTAAACCATCCAGATATCATCTAACATGGAGATAATATATACCAGCAGTCTACCATAAATACTGTGGTTTAGACCATATATTACAGATAACATATAAATGATATAATATTTAATTTAAATGTATATGTAGCTACATATACACTAACACAATAGTGGTATTTTATATAGGATAAATGTAACTTGGGATATACCTGCACACAACAGAACACTCTCTATTATGTAGTATATAATCCCTATGCTATACTATTCCATTATATACTACTCCTTTGTATCATATATTATATTTGTGTCATACCATATAGGAATTATATCATGCTACATTGTCGAGTAAATGTTATTAGCAAGATACAATACATTATATAATGAAACATAATAGATCTTACCTTCTTATCATAATGAACTACAATAAATTTTACGCTATACATAGTAAACACATTTTATGTTTATATTATATGATGCATGATACAGTAATTAGATAAGTTTTAGTATAAACTGTATTTTGTATCTTGTATTTATCTATTGCACATCTATTATGTCATTGTAGATTTTTTTTTGGCAGTATATCCACTTAATAAAATTGAACAAAATTCTATATAAAATATCTTATGTAGGATCTATCATGTCCCAAAG
This sequence comes from Callaeas wilsoni, assembly GCA_013398955.1. Taxonomy (NCBI): domain Eukaryota; kingdom Metazoa; phylum Chordata; class Aves; order Passeriformes; family Callaeidae; genus Callaeas; species Callaeas wilsoni. The sequence continues at coordinate 49,036 of VWPU01015070.1, forward strand.
ACAACTCCCAGGATAGCTATATATGCAATCCACATGTATAACAGAATATGTAATAATGTACACTACATGTTATTAAGGAACTTTATATCAGAACAATATTATGACATGAGAGCAGGAGTCAGAGAACAAACAGGACTCTATGGTGAAGTTGATTTCTATCATGAGCTAAAAACAGAAATGGAAGTTTTAAAAACCATTATAACAAAAAGCACTTCTGACTGTTGTTTTGTTAATGTTTCCAGTCAAGCCTAGTAAAAATTGTAAAAGAGAAAAAGTAGAGTTTAATTTCAGAAAAAAAAAAAAGGCTGCAGTCCACTCTGCTTTTACCCTGCCATACAGTCAAAGGCTGACAAAACTCGTGATACAGAGAAAACATTCTGACAGACCTGCACACTTGTTTATTTTCCTGATGCAAAGGGGGCCCTGGATCATGTTTTGGTTTTTTCTGGTTGACTATATTAATATACAGTTGGATCTGGAGGAGACTAAAAATTTTTATCCCAGTGAGCACCGCAGCAGCTCTGGAGCTTGAGCTAGCCAGCCACTAATCCTATCTCACAGCCTAGGGCTCTGAAAGAACAGCCGTTGTCCAAAGTTCAGGCCAATATTTCAGCAGGAAGCTAGAGAATTGGAGGGGGAGGAAGATGGGGATATACCTGTGTGCTTGGGAAGGGGAGGCAATGATAGACAGTGGCAGACAGAGACTTTGATCCAGCTGTGGAGAGCACGTGGCACCCCCAGCAGTGTAACCCCAAAGAGGGGGAAAAAAAAAAACCACAAGCAAGAAAACAACAACAACAACAACAACACTTTTATTTAGCCGAAAAGAGATATGGAGCTGTGAGCAATGAAAATGCCTCCTGCTGTTTTAGCCTTGCTGTGGATGGAGAGAACAGGACTGAGATAAAGCACTGCCTCCTTTGCTTCAGCAGAATTACCCAATTCATGAGCCATTTTTTTCTGCTGGTGAAGACAACCTGCTAGACCTTCCCTGCAATGACTGGCCTTGCATGTCAAGCAAGGGAGACAGCATAATTGAAACTACTTCTGCTAAAACTCTGACTTGAATTGCTGAACACTGAGGAAAAGAAGACTTAAGGACCAGTTATGCTTTCAGGCTTGATGCCTTCCCAAAAATGGCTAAAAGAATAATAGTGCCATAGGAAAGCAGAAGCTCCCATGGGGAGTTAGGAAGGGGTTGTAGGCAGCAAATGCCTGTTTTGGTCCAGCACTGCTACATAGCACACACCTCTATTAAGTCCCCTATCCTCAGGGACCTGCTTAGAAGAGATGATGTTCCAAAGACATCTGCAAATCCTGGTCTACCTCTGTGATGCTGGGTTGCCAGTATCCTCTGGTCCTCATTATGAGCCCGAGCCTCTGGTAGTCGGCATCTTGTTCAAGCCAATATGAAAAGTCTATCTTGCAGACACTTGGTCGACACAGCCCAACACTCACTGTCTACAGTCAACTTAAACTAAAACCAACCTTAAACTACTTGTTTCACTTAAGGTACAGCATCTCATACAAAAAAAAAAATACCCAATTGTATTATTTGATTTACCTTGTTCAGCCTTTACAACCTGTCTGTAATTTAGGGCATGAAAAATCTAGGAAACTTAAGAGGGTTCAGGAGCAACTCTTGGTTCTGGTAAGCCATAAACAAAGATGGCCGAAGTAGTGTCAGTCATTAAGCAAACCACACAAAGACACTCTTGCTATGAACAGGCCAAGCACAAGCAGGAGCTGTCCTTGGCAGCTGTGGAAAGGTACATCTTCATGCAAGACTATAGAAAGCAAAGAGATGCAGGGATTTGCAGCCCTAATATTAAACAAAGAGGGACAGAGCAGGGAAAGCAACATACACAGCACAGGACACCAGTGAGCACCAGTTCTAGTGACCCAGGCCAGCATCACTGCCTCAGCCTTCACATGAGCCCCAACACAGCAGAGCTAAGAGGAGAGAAGCAAAAAGAGCAGTCTCCAAACCTGGATAAAATTACATCATTGCACACATCAACTCTGGGCCTAGTAAGGGAGGAGACTGAGATGCCTGCATCCAGCAGAGGCAATGATGGGAAGGAAGAACACAAGGGGGTCAAGGGCAAAATCTCAGAAAACCAGGAGATATTTCTTCTCTCCCACACTTCTCACACAGAAAAAGCCAAACAAGCATGTGGTGTATGACTGTATCCCTTTATACGCCTTATCGCCACATAAATAACCAAAATTTGAAGGCATTTATCCTGAATCTTGTTAAATTGTTTTCCTCACCGATTCTGCAGAGTAGTCAGTGTGACAGGCTCAGTTGCCTGTCCAGAGGACACTTTTTTCGTTGTTGTTGCATTTAGCACCTTCCCATTTGTTGGACATCTGCACCTTGGGCCACATTCATCATTGTTGGTAAGGGAACATGACTTAAAAATACCTTGTTTCTCCTTTGGGGTAAGGCATCTTACAGGCTGCAAGCATGAGAAGAGAAGGACAAACAAATACAAATGATAGAAACAGAGTGGCTGGAAATTACAGTCAGCCTTTGGATTTAGCACAGATTATGCTGGGTACAAAACAGAGTTGTTGTCTGTCAAGGAGATCTACCAAATGTCCTTGGCTAAAAAAAAAAAAAAAGATAAATGGCAGGAATAAATGAAAAAAATATATAAATAATTAACAAGAAAAGTGAAATTGGTAGTCAATCTCCTTTTCCCCTAGGGTGCCATGTATTCTCCTCTGGTCACTGCTGCTGTCCTTCATCAGGACAAGCAGCAGAGCATAAATTAGGGGGAAGCACTCATGTCCTGGCTTTAACATATTCCCTATAGGTGAAGGTCACACCATGCTGTTCTCTTGGGTAAACTGCACTAGATGGTGGGCAGGCACTTTTACAAGATGTTTAATGCCAGTTCCCAGGCAACCTGCAGTCAATCACTCACTCCCCCCACCAGCAGGATGGGGGAGAAAACTGGAAGAGTAAAAGTCAGAAACTTGTGGATTGAGATAAGAACACTTAAATAGTGAAGAAAAACTATGCACACAAGCAAGGAAAAATAAGGAATTCATTCACCACTTCCCATGGGCAGGCAGGTGGTCAGCAATCCCCAGGAAAGAAGGGCTTCATTACATGCAATAATACTTAAGAAGACCAATATCATAACTCCAAACTCTCCCATTTTTCAGCCCATTTTATATGCCGAGCATGATGACATACGGTCCAGAATATCCCTTGGGTCTGTTGTGGTCAGCTCTCCCGTCTCTGTCTCCTCTCAGCTCCTGAGACATGCAAAGCCAAGTGCATTTCCAGAGTAGGAAAGGGAAAAGAGAACTAAAATAATTATGGCTTTCTTTGAGTGACTGAGTATAAAGGGAGATTTTAAAAGAAAGGCATATTGAAAAAAACCCTCTGGATTCTGATCTCTGTCAGAGTCCTTCTTCTGCTTACTTTACCCACCCTGTAATGGGCAGGGGAGCCATGGCTGGCAGGGTGACAAGAAGGCATTTTCCTCCCAAGGACAGACATCACATTCCCACAGTATTCCTGACTGTCCCTCCTGCTCCCGCCTCCTTCTCCTACATGGTTTCCTAGTCTCACAATAAACACATTGCCTCCCTCCCAGAAGCATCCCCTTGATTAACACCAGCTTCCACCTGCAGCTAATCCTTAGCTTCCCCTCCAGGATATGGGCTGCAGCAGCCAAGGACATCAGAGAAGATGGGCATCCATAAAAATCATCCTTTGAATCAGATTTTGCTGCCAAGGTGGGAGGACTTCAATTCAGAGGACTGAAGAACACATGGACATCTTGGGTTCTTTAGGAAGTGAACCTGAAATTACTGTCCCAGATCAGCGAGAAACTTCTTATGCTTGAGAATCAGAACAGTGGAGTTCCTCTTACTGCTGCTGTTAGAGCAAAGTTTGTATGACTTAGGAAAGCTGACAGCCTCTGTACACTTCTGGTTTGTGTGTGTGTTTGAGTGTTTCATATATTTAAGAGAGAATACTTGACCTTGAAGGGTAAAGGTGTGCAAGGAGTGGTGCAAGCAAGTTTCATGTCCCTGCACACTCATGCTAATGCTTTGGAGAAAGGTGGTTTATTTATTGCCTGGCTTTTTACACCCTTTTAATTTATTTATTTAATCTCATGATTTTCAGTTGAGCTTTTCATTTTTTCCAGGAACACAGAGGGACCTGGACGGGATTAAGAAGGGATGTGTCACAAAGCAAATATGTCTTGGGCTAGTTCGCTACCTGCAATCCTCTACAGCACCACAAAATCACCGTCAAGAACTATGCGGCTTTTCAAAACATCCCCCAATCTCATTATGCTGGACACATGACTACATTTTTTCCAGTTTTCCCAAAGCCTAAATTTATTTATCCAAAATTCCAACATACAGAGATCTCCTTTCGTTCTTGGGTCTGGGTTGCACAAGGGTGAGATGGGTGGCACTGTGAAAAACATGTCTCTTTGAAAAAGAAGTTAAAAAATCCCACTCCAACCATGAAGAGGAGAATTTGGCATCATGTGATGAAGCCATGCATGGAGTTAGTTTTTACCCTGGTTCCCTCATTGTGCCTTGCCACCTCTTCTCCTCCAGGACAGGTTAGGGAAAAATTGGATGGCTGATTTCATTAGCATCAAACTTCATTACTGAAAAGCAGGTGATAGGAAGGGTAGAATAATTGTTTTAATTTGCCTAGTAATTTATCAAACAACTTGTTCCTCAATATGCATCAGTCTCTCATTTCCTACCTCTCTTTGCAGTGGTGGCCATGCAGGGGCTCATTCCTGACCTGTGATCCTGCATGTCTTCAGTTCAACACTCACCCCCTTGCCCCGGCTCACCCTCTGCCTCCACTAATTTTTTTTCTAATTGATTTTATTTTATTTTTCTCCATTCTGTTTTCTTTTATTTACATAAATCACCTTAGCCAATTCTCTAGCTCCAAGAATTAATGAGGAATCCTCCTACCACAGTATTTTTTTTGGCATAGAGCATGAGAAAGATGTAGAGCAGTCAGAGTAACTCCACTGGAGGATCTGTAGCATCACATGTCCCTGCATTCAGGAAGAAACCCCCAGGGAGTCAAATCAATATCAAACTGACATTATACAGGAGAAACCATGATGCATTTGGAGCCTTTTTCTCCCCTCTGGCATGACATTAGATCTGCAGAGAGAAAAAATATGTTCTGAAGCTGATTTCTGAGAAGTTTTTAGTCCAACATATATCAAGATTGAATCTTTCCCTGTGACATGTGGTCCAGGAAGAAGAAAAACTGCCCACTCAACACCAGCAAAGAAACATGCCTTGGTGACCATGAAGAAGACAATAAATGAAGGCTAATGGCACAAACAAATTTTAACAATAAATACGGCCGTGCTGCAGAGAACACTCATTTGTATATAATTAATGGAAATCTAGGGAGACCTTTACTATTTGCAATGAAAATGGGAAACATGCCTCAGAAAGTATGCCAGCAATGCTATGGCATGATAGCACTTCACACCACTGCACCCAGGAGCTGTGTGCTGCACAGACTGCCATGCTACATCCTTCCTGCCTTATGCTGGAGGTGCTTTTTCTGTGCTGGATGATTTATCTGCTTGCCTCAGGGTAATAAAACACATTTGTGTGCTTTGGTGTTTCTGGAAGGGAAAGGAAACATTTTCAAACTAGAGAAAGCCAGAGAATGTGCAGGTATTTACTGAGCTTACAAGGCCTTCACTCCAGTGTACTGTATATTAGTACGCCGGGACGCTGGCCGGGCCAGGATAGCTGCAGCTTGTCCAGACATGCCCAACACGAGAGAAAGGCACTCTGTGGCCCTGTACGTGCCTCGCTGACTAGCTTCCTCGCCCGTGCAGTGGAAGGCACGTAGCCTAGCGCGCCTGGGGCTTATAGATAGCCCAAGCATGACTAGAAACAAATGAGAGAGGCAGCTTCTTCGGCCAGTATTGCAAGAGTTTATTGTAGAAACTCCTTTGAAGGGGACTGGAAGCGAAGACAGCGAGGCTGTGGACCGGAAAGGAAGAGAGAAAGATTGTAGCCTGAGGGGGCTTAAAAGGGATACAGGGAAGGAGGGGGGGATGACATAGCAGTGACCTATAGGAAGAAGGGAAGGGCGGGACAGATCTGGTTACCTTTCCTTAGGAAATACAAGGGGTGTCTCTCCGCTGTCAATCAGACAGACCGAGTCTACATCAGGTCACAGGAATTCAATGGGAGAAGCCATTCTCATAGAGGGGGAATTTAACCTTTGGAGCCAGCCCACCAAACCTCTTTATCTGGGTCATGTAGTCCCCTGTGGCTGGTTCAGTCACCACAATAGTACTGTGCCAGTGTTTATGTGTAAAATTAATTTACACAATGAAATTTTTTAAATGATGCCTCATTAGTGCTCAACTATGCTTTGTCCTTGCACAATTGTGGAATCTGTGAATAAACATGCAATGCTAAGTTGTACAGTAATTAAACTGACCCCAGCAGGACCGAGTGCCACCTTGGACATGGCCTGGGCTTGAACCTGGGCACTGGGCTTGGATCAGCCTTTCCTCTTTTCGCATTAGGTTCCAGTGTCTAGAAAGGTCTCTGTAGGTGGGAGCCAGCTGATGCCTGTGCCGGGCTGGGAGTGTATGGGGAACTCAGTCTCTTGCTTGCAGAGTGAATAGCAGTCCCAAGGTCCTCTGGTCCTCTGACCCAGGGACCACAATGTTGAAGAGTGCTGGGGGTATCTATCCTGGTGCCCAGCTCTGTGTTGAGATGCAGCTCTTAGACTCATAGACTTATTCCCCCAAAATAACCCTCAAATCACAAGGATGAGGAAAAAAAAATTCACAAATGCTATCAAATAGATGAAGAGGAAATTAATAACAATATGGGCATCTTACTTTTATTTTTTTTCCCATGAAAGAAAGTGGGTCAAATAAATTTTTGTTTCCTTGAAAAACACCCCTTCTTCTTTTAGAACTGTTTGCCATGACAAATCAGACAGACATCCGTTTTGTGGTTACCCTGCTAACCAACAGTACTATGGAGGCTGTGGTCTTGTACCCTTCTCAGTTCTTCTCTGTTCTCTTGCCTCAGTGACATCCTCCTTTCCAAATTTCTGTTGCTTTTATACATCTACAGACAAAACAGAACCACCTTCTCCACGTTCTCCCTTGCAAGAAGCTCAGTACTCATCAGAGACCCATCCTGACATGAAATGCTCAGCAAAATAACTAAGTAATCTCTAAGTGCAAGATGACAGTATTCATTTAAAGATGCCATATCAATCAGAGCTAATGGTGTGCCAATCCATCATTCAAATAGAAACTTCCTACCTCTCCAGAAATCGTTACGTGCAAATAAAACTACTCGGCACTTTAGATGGTTTAATTCTTATCAAAACTGCAGAAATCAGAAAGATCTCAAGAGGAAAGTTTGGATGGATCTTTGAACAACCTATGCTGCTGGAAGGTGTCCCTGCCTATGGCAAATGGCTTGGAACTTCGTGAAAAGGGGGAGAGGAGAGGAAGGGAGGGGAGGGGAGGGGAAGGGAGGGGAGGGGAGGGGAAGGGAGGGGAGGGGAGGGGAAGGGAGGGGAGGGGAGGGGAAGGGAGGGGAGGGGAGGGGAAGGGAGGGGAGGGGAGGGGAAGGGAGGGGAGGGGAGGGGAAGGGAGGGGAGGGGAGGGGAAGGGAGGGGAGGGGAGGGGAAGGGAGGGGAGGGGAGGGGAAGGGAGGGGAGGGGAGGGGAAGGGAGGGGAGGGGAGGGGAGGGGAGAGGAGAGGAGAAGAGAAGAGAAGATGAAAAAGTGGCCAATTGTATAAAAAAAAGCTCTTCAAAAAGTCTGAATCTGTCAGAGGGGAAAAAATAAGGTTCCACAACTTCACAGGATTTTCAAGCCATTACTATGAAAGCAATATTTGGAAGTGGCCATCATCTCATCATAGCCCACCTCCACCATTCACCACTTTCAGGCTCCATCCTGGTAAGCTGTGGGTAAAGGAATCACATTTTGAAAGGAAGGAAAGTCTAATTTCATCTGTTTCTCAGGGAGTGATTACAATCCCTTTCTTTTGGCAAGTTCCTTTCTTATCTTACCTCAAAGATTGTTGTGGTTTCTGAGGGACCGCTGGTTATCAGGGCAGCATTATTTCAATTAGAAGCCCCTAATTAGATCCCCCATTAGCCTGATGTACATTTAAATAACAGCAGACACTCGAAAACTCCAGTGTTCTTCTGAGAAGTAATTGGGCTATCCCAAATTTTGACATTTAACTGATAAGAAACCTTTTTGTCATTTTCTTTATTACTTTACATTTTCCTTTTCCGAGTCTTCTTACAGGGTAGAATTTGTGGAGGATTGGCAGCTTAAGCTGTGAAACCAAAGATGAGAAGACACCAGCAAGAAACTCAGAATGCTTGTTTAGCCATTTTATGCTGGCTGCTGCTGAGTGACCTAAGGCAGGCTCATGTTACATGTTAGCCAGGGATTATTGTCCTTTTTCATTCTCTTTGGGGGAAATACACCTTTCTGAGGGTTTGGGAATATTAGGGGAGGCCCTGCAAGCACTCATTGCCACGTGACAGCTGGTCAAACACAGTTGCAGGGAGGGTTTAGGACTTAGGGTTTAGGACTGCATTAGGTTTGTATATATTTTAACTCATTGGCAACTAATTGCCAGGCACCAAACATAAATAACTTTGTGACAAGAAAAAATCTGAGACAAGGTATGCTACAAGACAGGGTGTCTCAGCATGGTCAGGTTGCTGCTGCAGGCATTTGAGACAGATTAACCTCCTGTGCAGTGCTTTTAAAGGCTAGAAGAATGGACAAGCCCAAGGATTAAGGGGCTCATTTATCTTTGTACATCTCCCTGGGTCCATTCTTCAGTTGGTCTCTTATAGTGTCCCTACAAATGCTACTGGCATTTATGCAAGGCAAAGCCATAGTTGTCTTTGAAGCCGGGTGAGGTGATCGTTGGCCACTCCAGGACCCTCTGGATCCCAGTAACTGTGGTGAAGTAGGACCCAGAGGGTCATCCACATAGATATATGAGTGCATCCAGGATGAGTCTTGAGGCACCTTCATCTCACAGTGCAAGCAAAGCTGCCCTCAGGCATCTACATCCTCTCCAGTTTCAGCTCTGCAAGACAGGCATCATACTCCCACAGGGTAGATGATAACCTGATTAGGTGGTATGGCACACGGCCTTGGTTAATCCTCTGAGCTGAAACTCATTCTCCACTCTGTGAACCCTACAATAGAGAGGCAGGTCTACCCCTTTCTCTGACAGAGGCATCTCTAAAAGTGGATGATACTTAGGAAGGACCCAGCACTGTTGGTGTCCACCTGGGAGGGTCAGAGATATTGTTTTCTTCTGATTCTGGGTCACATTGTCCTGATCAGGATTATTTGGGATTTAGCAGTTGAAATTTGTGAAAGTTCTGATTTGGGGTATCTAACTCTGCCCCTAACCCTGATAGCACCCATGATGACAGGGTGTACTTCAGTCCCGCATGCTATTTCATTAGCATACGTCCCTGGAAGGACAGCTGACATCTTTAGTGGGCACAGATCTCCTTGAAGCACCCTCGGCGTGTGCTAGAGGGTCAGCGGATTGCAGAGGCCACAAGACACCCCCTGCTCATCTAACAGCCTCAGGAGTGACAAGACTATTTAGGGCATGAGGCATGTGCTCATCAATCACATTGCTGTAGGGCACTTTATAGTGGCATTTTATAGTGGCATTAAAATATTGTAGCACAAACAAAGTCCTAAGTAATGGTTAGTTTGAGCTTTGAGACATTGTCTGTGTACAGCTGTGGATGGCGACAGACGGTGTGAATGCTGGAGGCTGCACAGACTCTTGCAAAGATGGTGCTGAAAGCAAGCTAACAGCACTACTCCCCGCTGCTGAAGTATGATGACCATGCTCTGTGAGAGTATTCTGTTCTCCTTTTACAAACCTGCAAGAAAAAAACCACAAATATAGAAGTTTTTGCTGCAGATTAAGCTTTTTCTGTCAATCTCAGCTCAAAGACAAATTCTGCTCAACATGAGCTTGCAAAAACACATATTCACTAAAGCAAAGACCATATGCAAACACAGAAATAAAGATGCATATGCATAAACCAAAACAAATACCAGAAAATAAGGCAATAATTCTCTTCTTATGAAATTAGAGTGTTGACATGATCATTTTCCTCATTTGAAACACTAAACAACCAAGTCACAGCTAATTAAGGCTGCAATATCAATCAAATATGCCATATTGATTACAACATGCTCGGAAACCAATCGGTCTCTCCATTTTAGGTATTGAGCCGTAAGTGAAGCATCAAACATGCCTATGCTTCCTGATTGCTATTGATAACTTCACACCCTGTTCAAACACCCAGAGACCAAAAAGGTTTCAAACCCATCATCCTAGTCTTTTAACATCACATCTCTCTTCCCATCCTCCTTGCTCTCCTTATTTTGGGAGATGTGCAGTGTATTCTTATTTTGGGGAACATGCAATGCACTCAATGCTATATCAGCCAGAAATGAGGTGACAAAACCAAAGTATGACAGCTGGTCTCTGTGGATGCTTGAATGGCACTTAAATACATTTTTAAATACTGGAAGGTAATCTGTGAGCAGTGGATCAGCTCTCAAAAAGTGATTTGTTTAATTTTTAATCTGCTTTTTAAAAAGGTTTTAAATCAGCCCTTAATCAAGTGAATTTCTATTTCAATCCATTGGGTCTTATTTCCTGGAGAGCTTAAAACACACACTCATCATATTTTTCTAGACACACATACGACTGTCCTGGAGTGAGGAAAACCAGGGAAACAAGCCCAGGGTTTCCCATCTAACTGATTTCCCTCTTCTTCCCCAAATCTCCATTATTTAAAAAATATCTACTGAGCATTAAGAACTGGCATACATGTACCTTTTCCCTTCTAGCTCAAGTTTAAATGAGAAGGTAGGTCACAGCATGCCTTGGGCATAGGCTAGAGAAGGTCACACTGCATGTGATGAGAAAATACCTTTTATTCCCTGTAGGGGCCAAAGAGGCGCCACATTGTCACAGTCCTTGTATCATCTGAGTCTGTGATCTGAAAGAGAGAAATAGCAACTATCACCTGTCAGGAGACATTTGGTACCCATGCTGCTGGAGAAAAAGTACTTCCTTTCAAGCTGTCTCAGCACAGCAATCATCAGACAGAAAAGAAAATAAGAAGTGAAACACTCTCTGTGTTTACCATTTTAGGCCAGTTACCCTAATTTGGTGGAGAAGGTATTAACTCGTTGTTCTGAAAATGTGGGTAATAGCAAAGAAAACCCCAGCAGTTTCTGGAATTTCTGGCAAGAAATAATTTATCATTTGGAACATTTTTCAGAGTCATAGAATGGTTTGGGTTGGAAGGAATCTTAAACATTATCCATTTTCAAGTCCTCTGCCGCACCTTCCACTAGAGGTGGAAACTCCCTGAGTCAACATGCTCAAAGCTCCCTCCACTCAACATTTCCAGAAATGTAGCATTCGCCACTTCTCTAGCTAATTTCCCAAGACTCTTCAATTTTATTAATCACAAGTGCATGTTAGAATGCACCAGCATTACACAAGACTTGAAGTCTAGAAAGATGAGCAGCAGGTTATGATTTAACTTAGTGAATACAAAAAATTATTTTCTCAGTTGCAGGCTTCGGTGAGAAGCTTGCAGCAATTGTTTAGGTGCCTTGGACAATAGAGAGAAAAACTGTAATTAACCATATGGAGAAGAAGTAAATATTTTACTTGGAGTGAGTATGGCATATTATCTCCCATTCATTAAAAGCTGGGAACTGAAGAGTGTTTTGGTTTTTTTGGGGAAGGGGTGTAAGAGTCCTTTAAATTTCTAGTCAGTTATGAAATATTAAAAAAAAATCAGAAGTGGAAATCAGATAAAAATCAGATAGTGGAAATGCTTTAAATCCAGTTGTGCTTTCTGCGTTGTCTTACAGAAAGGCTGTCAGCCATTTCAAAAAATGACAACGAAGGAGAGGAAGGAAAAAACCAACCAAAGAAAAGAGAATGAGAAGAGAACAGCCCCCAGACCATTTGTCCACAGATGGGCCAATCTCTATCCCACTAGCTTGGATGGGAGCAGAGTTGTTCTACTTGTCAGGCTACCAACTTCCCAAACACTTATGCCATATGTGTACAGCTGATTGGATGCCCTCTCCAACAAAACTAATTGCAGAGTTTCCCTCTGCTGTGAAACGGATGCATTCTCAACTTCCTTTAAATTTTCAGCTTTTTTTCAAAGCTTGTCCTCAAACTTGTTGTGTGAGCCTGTAGCAGAACTAGGAAGGGAGGAGGCCAAACGATGAAATGGCACTCCCCACAGACAGTGCTCTCTATAGAGCCCTTGGACTCGTGCTAGTAGGGGGCAAGGGGCTGGAGAAGTGTGGATGGAAGGCTCCAGAGGCCTGCGATGTTAACAAAAAGCAAGATCCGAGCAACATGCATTCAAGAAACCTACAGGAAAAAAATTGGATACACTTGCTTATTTTGGAAGAAAGCTTTTGGATGCATTGACTATGCAGACCAGAAATTATCACCAAGTTTGAGATGTGCTGGAAGCTGTCCTGCAAGACAGAACTAATTCAGAGCATCTTAAAGCAATTGACAGACTTATCTGCACTTCATCTCTTCTTGATAAAGTCCCTGTGTTATGAATGGATGTGAGGATTTAGATAAGCGTCTGCCTTTGGCCCAGGCCTCCGGCAGCAGGCAGTAGCTTTATTGGGGTGGCCACCCCCTCAAAACACACTCTCATTCACAAGTTCTTTAATAATGGCTGATTCGGTCTATTATAGAATGAATGATTTATTTAATAGACACAAAACTAACAGACATAAGACTTAAAACAAACTATATATTACACAGGAATAAGAATAAAAAGAAACTACTAGTAGGTATGTACAGCGGGAAGTTAAAGGTACCATTAATTTTACAGCTAGCGAAGAAATAATATAACTTAGGATCCAATGTATCTTACCATCCAGTTGTTGGTGGGGCACATATTGAGATCCTTACCCTCAGTTCCCAGGAAAGTAACTGCGGAAAGTTACTCTCAGGGAGTGTGTGTAGAAGTCTTCTGCATCTGTGACAACTCGTGTGTCTTTTATAGTTTGTAAAACAGTGTCTCTCAGTCAAGAATATTTCTTTTATCTCTTCCCACATCTGCTCTTCAGACTAAGATGTTGATTCCTAGCTGAGGCTTGAACCCTTTTGGCACCAGAGATGACCCCTTGCTGGGCCTTTCAGCCCCTGGGTTATCTCTTCCGTATCTGCACCCAACTATCTGTGGTAGAGAGGAGGAGGATATGTCCTGCCACAATCCACCCCTGGTAACATCCTGAGAAAACTTCTTGAAAACGTCAAGTTCCAGAAAACTTTTAAGTTCCTAGAAAGCTCTCCTAGATTTTCATTTGAGAAAATGTATAGCTATTGGTGTGCTGAAACAAGACACCCTGAAATGATTTAGAAAATGATTGAATCTTGAAAAATTAAATCTTCAAATAAAAATATGAAAGAGTAAGACGTAAAGTTCATATTTAAAATATTGTCTGTATTTTGTCGTCTTTACAAAGAGATTCACAAGTCATTTCTATTCCTTCCCTTAACCACCTGATACTGAAAAAGACATAGCAATTTGCCACAAAAGAAAACACTCTTAATTATTGTTTGAGGTCAAAGCCTTGTGGAACTTTACCCAATGGGAGCTTTGAGTAGGGAAGCTTTCTCTCAATCCCAAAGGCATGACCACATATGTCATTACAAAGATACTCATCCTCAGACTAGAAACTGGCTCATCTGCTTCTACAGAAAGTGCTTTCAAAGCATTAAAAAATTATTTGGAGTTTCAGTTTGGATCAATTATATTAATTGAATTTTATCTCTCTTGCTGTCTTCTGTGCAAAGGACATCAGATTCAACAACACAGACCATTTGGATGGCCTGAATCGATACGGATCCTTCAGAGACAAAAAGTGTACAATCCAATAAACACCAAACAACGACAGATGTTTTCCTCCAGATTTTGTTATGGAGTCAAGGTGTCTGAGGACACCTTGCAATTTAGTCAAGAGATTATCAGCTTTAGGCATCCAAAGTCCAAAGGAGAAATATTGGCACTGTTGATGCTGAAGGCAGAGCAACCCAGATATCTGACGTCTGGGGCTACAGATACTGTAGGAGATCCCTGGATTTTTGGAGTCATAGGATATACAACCACTCTATTCTTCATTTCCCAGGACCCTCTCATATTTGACAGCTGCCAATTTGCCTGCGTCTTTCTTAACACTACCTTCCTCTGCTCGGGTCTACAGCAGCCCTGGTGACACACTGCCTGGGTTCCAGTTTATTGTGTGCTTTAAGATCTCTCTGTCTTTTCTCTGTCCCTTCCTTTGGTATTCCTTATCAAGGCAATGGTATAAAGTCAGGAGCTCATAAAGGAGCAACCAAACTAAAAGGCAGGGTACTTATTAACTGAGCAGTCATTTAGCACAGTGCTTTTCTTCTAGAAAGGAGCAAAGATTTTGAGCCCATTATTTAAGGAAACCTGTCTGCAGCTTTTAAGAATCAACATTTGAGAAGAACTGATGGTGATTTTTTAAAAAAATCTGTAATCTCCCACCAGTCATCTACTCATAAAGAAGAACAAAATTTTAATTTTTATTGTTGCCCATCCAGTTTCTTCAATGATAAAATACTTCTTTTCAGGTTTTTTTTTCCTGGTGAAAGCCTTCATAAGCAAGAATTCCCTCATTAGCTGATAAGACAGTTTCACTTTACTGAGCCATCCCAAAGGTCTCTGCCCAGGTTCTGAGGTGGCTTCAATCTCTTGGTCATGCCATAGAATTTAATCTTGTCAGTAAAACCATCCAATTCAGGAATAAGAAAATTAAAAATATTGAATAACAATACTAAAAAAAAAAAAATCTGACTGAAGCCAGAAAGAAATTGCAAGAATCTGTGCGTGGTGGAATTCGCCACAATGCAGCTCAACCTGACCATTGTGATGCCTTTCTTTTCCCTCTCTCTACCGCATAGTTATTAGTATGCTGTCTTAAGGTTTTTTTAATGATCATTTATCATCGTTTTATGATGATACTCTATTCCCTAATTGTCTGCTTTATGGCTGCTATAGCTTTAAGGTAGGTCAAGGAGAGGGGAAGAGCCTGGGAACCTGGATTCTTTGTTCAAAGACTCTCTCTGGAGCGTGCTGGGTGCAGTGCAGGCCAGACAATATAACTAGTTTTTTGCTAACTTAAGCAAGAAGTTTCCTTTTTACCTTCCCCTGGCCAGGCTGCACCAACAATGCTTTCGGTGGCTTCTGTTTTGTTTTCTCTTGAACTGTTTTGCTTGGTTTTGGTCTGAAGTCAAGTGGTTGCTGAGGCCTGTAGGGGGACCAGCAGGGACTGCTCCAGCCCAAACCTTGGGAAAAGCTGAAGCAACAAGAGAAAGGACATCAAAATCCACCAGCTTCGTCTGCTGTGAGGAGGAGGCCAACGCCAGAAATTCAACAGGTTCCCATCTATTTTGCCTGAGCTGCTGGGTGAACTCCTTTTTCCCTTCCCTGAAACAAAGGCGCTGGCCACCATTTTGCCCTCCCCACCATGTGACTAGCCAGTGTGTTTTTCTTCCCTGGGCATTTTGAGTTTTTTGTTCTGCTGTGGGTGGGGGGCAGAAGGGGTAAGGTTCTGAAAGTTCAATATCTAGCATTTATTCAATCTTTTTTTCTGTGCTGTGCAGGCACCTTGTTTTGTTAATAAACAGTTGGGGTTTTTTTCACTTTCACCCACTGGTATTCATTTCTTTCATCGGCAGAAAAAGGGGATTACTGAAGCCCTTCTCTTTAGAGAAAACACTCATTCCAGAGCATTTTTATCCTAAATTTGTCTCTAAACCAAGACAAATGCCATGTGCTCCGGCTACCTTCTATTTGCTTCACCATCTTTGACCTTTCAATATCTCATGGTTATGTCAAAATAGATTTTGCCCAGCAAACTATCACAGAAAGGAATTGGCTTGCCCAGCCCACTCCAACATTTCTGAGCCAGGACCAAGGTAGCCTTATTGGCCTCCACAGGGTGATAACACATTAAAAAGCCCCTTTTGCCATCTCATTTATTACCCAAAAGGGCATTGCATGGAAATACTAGAAAATCCAGTATCCACAGAGACAGGCTAATTTTAATGAATAACTGAGGAACTATTAAATTTTACTTCACTGCTCCACTGTCATTATGGAATTTAGTATTAACGGCCATGTACTTGTTGCAAGATATGTAATGAGACTTACTGGAAATGACAATGCCAAGGAGCTGGATCTCTATAATTATAAACTCAGTACATATCATTTAGAAAGAAAAAAAATTTAAAAATGTCTCATGAGCCTCAGTTAGTTGCCAAATTATGCTTGGGTCCCTGGAATGTGAAGCCAAATAATTTTATTTTTCCTCCCTCTCTTCTTCTCTCTGAGTCTCTTGCTCTCTCTAGTTGCTTTTAATTAAGCCTGGATAAAATTAGCAGACAGAAAATCAACACTTTCAAAAATGTCTCATTGCAGGATGATGGCAGGACAGCTTCTTGAAAACTCCAGCAGTTTTTCATTGCAATGGCCATGAAGAGTGCAGTGATGTCAAGCCTCCTGGATAACCTGTCATGGCCACTTGGGAAAACAGGGGACCAGAAGAGAGTAAAACCAAGACTTGTGGCATTGTCCTTTCCCCCATCTAAGTTGTACATTGGTATTTTAAAATTTGCCACTCCTTGCTTTGGTGGCAATTCCCTCCACATGAAACACGTCTCCCTTTGGTCTCCACCAGCACCATGCTGTATGTCATTTTTCTTTGGCCTTTGACTTCATGTTTACCTCCTTCCTGGCCCTTTTCAACACTTTTCTGACTGTATCCTTTGTTCATCTCAATCCTCCAGTGAATAGCCTGGTGCTCTTTGAAGATCTAAGTTCCCCCCTCATCACTTGTTTTGGCTGTTTTTACTTTTCTTTCATGAGCATCTGATCCACCCACTGGAGCTTCCTATTCTCATCATCTCCTCCACAATTGCATTTTTCACTTTGTCTTCTCTTCTTGATCTTCTCAATCCTTCTAAAACATTTGTTTTTACATATATTTTAACTTTATCCTTTTCTTTTCTTGTGCTAATGTCTCATGTCCTTACACTATCTTCAAGGCAATGCTCACCTTTAAGTCATAAATCTTCCTCTCATCCTGAAGACCTCCCTGCCCCTTCAGGCTGTCACATATTCAGTAGGTGAACAAATTACTCTCTGGACAGATTAATCAAGTAGGAAATTTTTTCCATAGTGAGTCCTAGTCCTCTTCTGCCAAAACAAAGAATATCCTCTAGATCACAGAGGGTCTAAAATGGAGGCTCTTACAGTACAAAGAGACATCTCAGCTTTGATATTTTTTCTCCAATCTTTTTCTCCCCAGGTATGATGGACAAATATAGTCCTCATTCTTACCATCATAATACCCATATGGGCTTGATGTGCCACCTTTTGTCCAAAACTGAATTTTATCTCCAGACCCACATGTTGTCTGTTATCTTCCAGACAGGAGTTATTTATCACTGACCTCGAATAGCAGCTCTTGCCCCCAAAAAAGTCTGCTGTACCCACCTGCAAATTAACTTAAATTTCCCTTTTTTTCTTTAGCCCAATCACGGTGCAAACACCTGCCCTGTATTGCACAAAATACAGAAATGGTTTTTATTTTAAACACTCTTCTTCTTCACAAGATACAGCCAGTGCACTGTTTGGTTACCTGTAGGGGATGTCTTTGTGATGCTCTCTCTTTCCTAACTTCCCTCTCTAACATTTACAACACCTACATTTGATACTGTTTTAAGACTTCTTTTTAAAGTGAAAATATGGGAGAGTATTTTTACTCCAAAATTCTTATCAAATACTCCTCTTCCATGGCTCCTCTTCATAGAGACATCTCTACTGAGTTGATAGCGTCTATAGTGCATCCTAGAAAAGTTGTCTTGAGCTGTCCCAGCGCTTCCAGGAGATGCCACTATGAATGTGTTAAAGCTGATTCTAGAGATGCCCTTCAGAGCCCACACTGGCAAATTGTTGTCAGGAAACCCAAGGATCTGGCAGCAAATAACTGTTCTAATTGTGTGATTGTTGACAGAATTTCTGTAAACTCTGCATCAAAACAGGGAGAAATGCAGGTGGCAATGCAGTTCAATTGCTGTGGATTGTATCTCTGGAGAAAGAAGGGATTAATAGACTTTTTGTAGATGACTCTGTCTTGTGCCTCCTCCCAGAAAAAGTTACAACAGTTTTTTTCAAGATATATAGCTTTGGGATTTAAAAGAGTGAATTGTTGGGAATAATACTGTAATGACAACACAAGGCAGCACAAGGACAGAAAAGATTGCTGGGATTCATGAATTTGGGCCCTCACAGTAGGAATAAAATGATGTATCTGTGAATGAAATAAGACATTCACTATTTTTATGGAGAAATTAAGAAAAAAAAAAGAAAGAAAAGAGCAGGCTAAAGATTCCTTGTGGCCACACAAATCTGTCCTTGTTCAATAGGGTGTTGATTTTATTTTTGAAATTCAGCCCGTTGTGCCAGAGTGCCCACCTCTGTATCCTAACTGTAGATGCTGTCTGTGCTGCTAATGGATGGTGTTGCAAGGTATCCCCTATAAATAAGTGTAAATCACTGTAAGTCAACGCCCTTGAATACATTTCAGTATTTGAAGTCAATTTGTGGGACACTTGTGGTCCTCTTGCTCACCTGCCTGTCCTTTCTTCTCTTGTTCCTCCTTTTCTGCCTATTGCCAGTAGCAACCTATCTCTGCCAGCCCAATCATGGCGCTTTTTTATCAGTTGCTGTGAGTCTGTGACCAAAACAAACCTTGAAATATTTTGAACAGATAGATGATGATACACCTGGTCCAAGGTTTTGAGTGACTGATATTACCATGTACTGTGCTTACCTTTGTTCAGCAACAAAGCTACAAGAAAAAGACAGAAGCAGAGGGAAAAACTGCATTTTCTGGAGTCACTGTTCTAATTTCTCCTTTTTGACGTTTGCACATACTGTTTTGTCTTCAAGAATATAGGATATGCCCTTCATAACAAAAGAAACTGAAAGTTGAGCTGTTCAAGTCTTTTGAGCATCCAAAGGAGGTGCATGAGGATGGTGAAAGGTCTGGAGGAGAAGATGTATGAGGAACAGCTTGAGGTCACTTAACTTCTTCAGCCTGGAGGAGACTGATGGGAAGCATCATTGCAGTCTACAGCTTTTGCACAAGGGGAAGAGGAGGGGCACTGAACTCTTCTTCCTGGGGACCAACGACAGGACTCAAGGGAATGGCCTGAAGCTGAGTCAGGGGATGTTTGGTTGAAAAACCAGGAAAGGTTTTTCACTCAGAGGGTGTTAGAGTACTGGAAGAGGCTCCGCAGGGAACTGTTCCCAGCACCAAGTCTGACAGATTTTCAGAAGTTTTGGACAATACTCTCAGGCCAATGGTGGAGTTTTGGGCTTGTTCCCTGCACAGAGTCAGGAGTTGGACTTGATCACCCTTGTGGGTCCCCTTCCAACTCAGGATATTCTATGATTCTCTCTTTCTCTCCTGTCTTCCAGGGTCACTCTTCAAGTCAATCGAGAGCTGAGTCAGGGGCCTCTCCTTTTCTTTAAAGAAAAAGAAAGAAAACAATAGCATTTTTTATGCCATTGAATGTCTATAAATCAAAAGTTATTGTAGAGAGATCCATGTTGAGTTACATGGCATTGCTTAGTGCTCAAACCAAGTTATCACCCTGTACTTCCTATAGCCATTTATTCCTTGTGGCAGAAAAAAACAAACAGGGAATGTTTGGCATGGCAACTGTACACATTCCATTGCACAGCTTCTCTGGGGACACATCTGGATGGTCCTCTTGGTACTGTACGCAGCCTGCCTTGCTTCCCAGATTGCAGTAATAAATATTATTTCCTAGCACAGCTCAAAAGTTGTTGTCCATTGGTTTCTCCACTTCTGCGTTATGTTTTATCCAAAGTCACAGGTCCAGACAAACAAGTATTTGAAACCCTTTCCTGGGTATTTTCTGGAGACTCATGGAAACAAATCTTGTCAGAGTGTTAACTGACCTCCTTTCTTGTATTTATTAACTTATTCTTTTCAATGGTTTGCAGAATGAAGGTGTTTAATGTAACAGATATTGCTTGCTTTTCTTTGCGTTTCTTGAGGCAAAGTTGGTGTCATCCCTAAGTTTCTCCATAGCATCTCCTCATAACAAAGCTGAGCAACCTGCCAACTTCCCTGGCACAGTGGGAAGTTTACACTCTCCCAAGTGGCCGCTGCACTCTGGTAGCAATCAGTAGATACAAGGCCATGAAATGAAGCTTCATGAAGGAAATGGAGAACTGTGGCTGTAGGTGGGACCTGTTGATTGGTGGTGGATTTTGCTACTGCAGCAAATAAAGGAAATTTTCCTATGACATTTTCGCCTACCATCTGCTCCCTCTCACTCACTTCTTCTGGCTGCTGGACTCCAAAAATACTTTCTCAAAGCAAAGTGATGCTGCAACATCAAGAATAGGAGTACAATTATTAACAGTAACTTTAAATAAGCAGGGAACAAGATCAGAACCAACTGTATAGCTGTGAGGCCTTCGCAAGGCAGAAAGAAAAAAATAAAAATATATGGAAAAAGGTTAGTGTAGGGGTTTTAGGAGTTCTTCTTTTGTTTTGTTGGGTTTTTTTCCTTCTTAAGGAATTTTCCCTATACGTGTTGCTAATAGGCCACAATGCCTGCACACTTAAAAGACAAAAGTTATTAGCTCAGGGGAGGGGTGCAGCTGGCCCCTCTCTCGTTACCTGAGGTTTCCCATGTAGGAAGGAGATACCACGAGATTGGAGACTGGGAAAAGCAGGGTTGGGGGCAGCCCCTAGCTCTCTCTCGCTCTCTCTCTCTCTCTCAACTTGGGAAGAGGGACGGTCGGAGTGGTTTGGCGAGGAGAATTCGCAACTGCCACCGTGGTCCAGCCCGGTCCAGCTTCTTCTGCCGTGGGGTGAGCCTCTGCTTGTAAGAGCAGCCTCTGAACTGGGACCTCATTAACACCCACCTCACTAAGGGAGGGACTTTCTTACCATCCCCCTGGGTGACCCGATCCTGCCTCTCCCTGCCTTGCTTGGAGCCGGGCTGCCTCTGTCCCGCCCCACCGCTTCTTCAGCGCTGCTCCCAGTCTTCACTACCCTGTACCCCTGCACCTCCTGCCTGCCGAGACGTCCCGGGGTTCCCACTACCGCTCTGGAGTGTGATACATCTCCTCCACCCCCCCGGGATTTTTGCTCGTCTCTGCTGTCCCAGCTTGCTGCTTCCGAGAGTCCTGCTGGGGCACCGGGCTCGGCTGCCCCTGGGGGTTTGTGAAGCGAGCCTCTCTCCCATCCCATCCCCTCTTGGTCACGCCACCACTCCTGCGTTCTCCCCAAGTTCACGCCAGAGTGCCCCCTGCAATTGTACTGGAACCATTGCACCTGCCCTGCCCACCGGGCGCCACCAGCGCCCCTGCCAGCTGTGACTGTCACTGCACCAAAGGGGAAAGTGCCTGTGGCTGAGAAGGCCATCACTGGGTTCCTGCTTCTGTTTTGTTGTTTATGTCACAGTTGTTGTTGTTTTTGCCTATTGGATATACTAGTAAAGAACTATTATTCCTATTCTCATATCTTTGCCTGAGAGCCCCTTAATTTCAAAATTGTAAGAATTCGGAGGGAAGGGGTCCACGTTTTCCATTCCAAGGAAGACTTCTGCCTTCCTTAGCAGACACCTGTCTCTCAAACCGAGACAGTTAGTTAACTTTGCTACCAAAATGAACATTATATGGACACATGCACCATTCAGCAGCATGTTTAATTTGTTAAGCACAAATGGATTTTAAAAGTGAGCCCCTTTATCTTCATTAAAACCGATGAGAATGAGTTGCAAGATGTGGCATTATTATTCTGGCATGATTCACTTCATGTGGAAACCTCTGAAGCATTAAGGAGCACAAACAGGCTGCAGCATGGCCATGTTAGGCTTTGCCATCACCACCTTGACAAATCTGAGCCTTTTTTCTCCTGCGCCGCAAGATGCCTTAAAATAATGGCAGCCCAACAGCAGCAGCAAATAAAAACAGGCAGAAAGCTCTCTCACATAAGAAGGCATTAGAGGAATTTGCCTTCTATTTTCAAAAAAGATTGCCACATATCCTGTAAGCAGATGTCTACACAGCTCTTCAGCCTTTGTAAAATGTTGCTTCATGTTCCTCATTTTATGGCAAAATAGGTCATTAATTTGGAAACTGCTCTTTCTAGGCTTACAAGTATTTTAATTAACTTTTTCTTTGTTACAAAGAGGTAGAGCTGTGTCACTTTTTGCTCTCATGTTTTCTGTACTACATACCTTTCTTTTGAGCTCTCTCTCCCTTGTGCTGTCATTGCTCACAGAGCTTTTCAAGGCTTCCTGAAAAAGGTCATTACTTGAGCCATCAGTCTAAATTAAGCCAAAAAAGAAATGTAAGAGTGAGCAAAGCTTGTCCACAGATTGTTCCAGCCACCAGGTGCCTGTGGGCTGGGCAAATTACCCTTGAGTTTCATAGTCATAACCGTAAGCGTTACTTTGAATGTCAATACCCCAACAAAGATCTATGAAATGCTAATGGCTTGGCGACAATAGTGTCACGGCTTCAGAAAAGGCATATATGGGGTTGTTAATGAATTTGCACTATGTGGACAGAAGAGTAAAATGCTATAGCTGAAGGGAGAGACAGTTTCTAGCAAACCCTTGCTTTCATGGTGGAACCTTTCGGTGTAACCCTATGTGGATGCAAGGTCCTTAAACACAAGAGTCCAAGCAGTCGAGTGAGGCACCAGGAGTTCACCACTGCCAGAACAGCCTTCCCCTGCCACGTATGCAACCACAGCAGTTAAATTATTTTTGCGCCTGGGACAGTGCAGTGGTCTGGTCATCTGAAGCATCTCAGAAGATTTTGACCTAATATCTCATTAAGACAATCCTCTTACCACTATTAGTTTGTGACTAAGCTGTTCCCATCTCTGGCTTTCTGGAGATGAGCTAGAGTTCACAAAGAGAGGCCTCTGAAAAGATAAGTCCTAAATGCACATGTAGAGTAGATTAGACCTATATTATAGCTCAGTTACAGCAAATCCATAGCCTTTCATGGACACAAGCAGAGTGATTGCCATTTAAGAATAAGACTTCTTCTTGTGGCAAAAAATACATCTTCCCCCCAGCTCTCAATTAGATCACAGTCACATTTCAAATCAACAGCTAATCAACACCTCTATGTACTTTCTAGCCAGAGGTGCAACTTGATTATATATTCATTCATTCACTGATTCATTTATTCCTTAATAGTCTCTTTTTTGTTAGACCTGTTGCTTTAAATCCTTGGGTCAGGAGCAGAGGTCTGTTCTGAGTTTTGAAGATGATCCCTGCAGACTGTTTCCCAGAAGTGGCACTCACCCAGCAACACTGCTCTCCAAGTTTCCTTTCTGCAGTTCAACAGCTGGTCCCCCTGTTGTAGGTTAGGTTTTTCAGTGAATTTTTTCCCATTTGTCACCTGACAAAACACTGGGAGGAGGAGATGATGCCTCAGTGATGGATGGCAAAGTAATTGAGTTAACAAGAGTAGCTGATTGCTCTGGCATACCACTGGAATGGTTTGGGGGAGGGGAGGGGAAATGAATGGCAGTTTTTATCTGGGTGTGTGCACTCTGTCCATGCTGGGAGCAGGGACAGTCGTCTTGCAGTTTTGTCCTGGACTTTCTTGCCTGTGACCGCTGCTTATGAGAGAGAGAGAGAGAGAGGTCCCAACCACCCCCCACTGACTGAGACTCTGGCCACCAGCAGGACTGAGAGAGACCAATGCCTCCTCTGTGAGTTTCAGGGCAATTACCACCGCCCTCCCCTCCCCCCTCCCCCGCCCCGCTTCATCTTGTACAAGGCCACCAATGGCCCTCATGAGGACTCACATCGGAGCACCCCCTGCCGGCCACGAGTGGGCTGCTGCAGCCTCTCTGGGGCTCCTCAGCCCACCCGTGCCCCCTGCTGGACATGAGTTAGCTACTGCAGCCCTCGCCTCACTGGAGCCGACAGCACTCCCTGCCTGTTGTGGTCATAGCTACACCAAAGGGGAAACATAGTGTTGTTTGGGAAGCTTCTGTTATTGTGTTGTTTGTTCTGTTCTGTTACAGATATATTTTCAGTAAAGAACTGTTACTCCTTTTCCTACATTTTTGCTTGGAAGCCCCATAATTTTCAAAGTTATAACAATTTGGAGGAAGGGGTCTTCCCATTCCAGGAAGGTTCCCGCCTTCCTTGGGAGACATCTGTCTTTTAAACCAAGACACTCTCCCATTTCTGATTTGGATCTAGAGAGGGTAGATTCCTCTGGCATACCAGGTCCAGCCTTCATCAAAGATTAGATTCAAGACCCTTAACTCAAGTGCCTCTGAGGCTCTGGTTCATTTTGCTATTGAGAGGGGAGGTGTCCCCAAGAGATCCTGGTATCAGATCTTGACAGGCTCCTCCTCTCGTTTCTTTTTCCTTCTCCCTCGGTTTTGCTAAACTCCTAATAGTCACCCCTTACCCTTGTGTGTCCTGCTGGTGCACGCTGTGACCTCTCATTAATGTACTGTCAAGGAAGGATGGGGAGGGAATCAATCCCAACATATTGATTATTAGATTTTGAGGAACCAAAGGTTTTTTCTGGAATTTTGATCACAGAAGAAGACAGCTCTGTTCTTCTTCAGTGGAATTTATAAATAGGGGAGTAAGGAAAACTTCCAAAAAAAGAGGTAGGAAGAAGTGAACAGGCTGGCTCTGACCTTGGGGTGGGTGGTCACTCACTCACTAGCTTTTGTGGTATTAAATCTGTAAATGTATATGTATATCCAGTGCAAGGTTTTTCCTTTGTGTGTTTGCTTTCTAAAAAAATTGGGTAGACAAACCAGATTATCCCTTGGGTGTCTGGCCACATCACAGCTTCTTAGGAAGAGATTTGCATATTTAAATATCTTTGCTAGAAAACTTGTAGCTTCTCCCTTGGCACCTCTGAGTGCAGTCCTTGGGCACCAAGGAACAGATGAAGGTTTTATGTTGCCATGTCTGTCCGCAGAGAGATAGGGAGTTAACGATGGGACAGGGGGAGCACAGAAACCCTCCATTCCCTGAGGCAAAAGAGAAGGCAGGCACACAGATTAATTTAGAGAAATTAATACTTGGCTCACCAAAAGACCTCAAGGCATCACTGAATACTTGCAGGGGGAAACCCATGCTGGGGAGCTTTAATTAAACTAAGCAGCTGGCAAAAAAGGGTAGCAAAAAAATGGATAAAAAATGTGCAGTGTCAACGAGTTACTAATATAAACCCTCACCTGAAATCTCAGCAGGGATGAAGTCCTTCCCTGCTGTTGCAGAATGCTCAGCTCCTCATCCTCCCTATCAGTTGATTTAGGATTAAAAGATCTCACCCTGAAGGATGGGGAAGCAGCATGCCAGAAGGAATTAATGCTCCTGTTGGAAGAGGGAAAAATTACACGGCTAGGAAGCTGGCTTTCCTCTCTTTGCACCAGTGCTGGCTGATGGCCAGGTCTTCTGGTGCTGCCTCACCTTGGCTGGGAGTAAGGTGCCAGAATCACTCCATCTTGTATTTCGGAGAGTATAGAAATGAATTTTTCTTTAAACTGTCTCCTTTCAGACAGCACAACTCGACTCTCCCCAGACTGTATACTTTTTACCCAGGCTTCTCTGGACAGTGTTGTGATATTTTAGTTGGCACCAGGATTTTGCTGCCCTTTCCCTGCTGACTGTCTGAAGTTGGACCCTCTTGCTCTGCTCTTGTTTGGAACTCCAGTCTGAAAAAATTAGGCACTGGCTTTGCTGTTAATTTCATTATTTTTTATGGCCAACACTGAATAAATATATTTTTATCTGGAAAGCTGCCTTCTTTGCTTGAGTAAGAGTGGGGGAACCTGAAAATTCTTAAAAATAAAGCCTCATATCATAAAATAAGCAGACACATTCAAATGTGAATCCTTTATTTCACAATACCTATCATTCAGCAGCAAACTCTATGCTTTACACTACAGCACACTGCAGCTCCTAAGGGAACCTGGAGATTTCATGATTCCTCATGAGAGGGGTTTGTCACATGACTGTTTGAGACAAGCCTAAAAAATCAATGGGTGGATCAATGCAAGTGAATATTTTACCTCTGCAAAAGGCACAAAGCATCATCCACCCCAGCTCACAGTGTCTGACTGCTGGGGAAGGTTATCTAGGATACTGGCAGAAGTATATGGAATAAAGATTTTCAGAGGAGAAGGTTCAAAATTAATTTCAGGGTTTTGCTGATCTTCATGGTTACAGGGGAATGAGTTCAGACACAGCTGGTTCAGAGACACCCTTTCTGGGGTTGAAAACCAATAGACAGATGACAAATCACTGGCAGCAGTGTTTCCTGGCCCACAAAAACACTTGTGCAAGGGAGGCCAAGCATGAACTCACTTCCTCTATTATGCACTGCCATGCCAGGTCTAAAGACCGAAAGCCCAGAGGATGCAGATCACAACCCTTAGTGCTAGGCACTGGAATGTACTTGGTGATGGTCTTGAAGCAGCACATGAACTTGTGATGTGATGCACATCAAAAGTCAGTGTGGAGTGGGGTTTCTTCCCCCACCATGGGGAATTGGACGATGCACACCAGAAGTCACTCTGGCCATGAATGGGGCATGTTGGAGCCAAGGGGACTGTGCCAGGTACCTGCTCCTCAGCCACTCACCTCCATGAGGTCTGTGATTCACATATTGCCAATCCATGAGAACTTTTAAATAATCATTGTTTGAGGAAGGGATAATTACTAGTTTGCCCACTGACATCAATGCCATCAAAGAAGCCTAAACACACACTCCTTTTTCTGAAGAATTATCACACTGTAACACAATACCTTTGGCTCTTATTGATCCACCCATTGAGGATTATGCAGAGCTGTTGACAGATAAGACTGAAAATATGAAACAGCCACCTTGACGTGCTGGTAGCATACAAAGCCTCTATTGAATACCAATCTAAACATTCAGACTGCTCCTCACAGATAACCTAATATTTTTCTATGTTAACACTCCACAACGAAAGGAATCAATTATATCTATGAGTCCATATCGATTTGGTGCTGGGTTTTTGGAAGCTTCATCTTGTTCCTTCATTATTGAGCAATCAATAAAACATTTCAGTAGGAGCATTTTACGATTACATAATGCAAAACCTCATATATGTTTGGCTTCAGGTGATCCTCTGTGTTGTTCTTTTGTGAAGGTTGGATTTATAAATATTTTTTTTCCTTATGACAATGAATTAATTATATAAAGCAGCCCTGACACAGAAATCCAATCTGTCCTTTCACAAACAGAGCATTCTTTTTGCTGCTTATAAGGAAAAGCAAAAAAAGAAAATTACCAATAACAAAACAAAAGTCAGACGTAAATATTTCATATTTTCATTTTCCTTGAATTAACTATGACTCTTCCCTTTTTAATAAGCTACAGAATAATTGTGACAGCAACAGTGGCAGCTCATTGAGGGAACTAGAATTGAAATACAGTCCTAGCTGTGCAGAGGGGGCTGCAGCAGTGTCGTAGGTTGGTGGGATTGAAGTGATGGTCCAGCCAGGCTGTGAACACAAGCAGTCCACAAAAAAAGGTGTCAGTAAGATTTTACAGCAGTGTTTGGGGCAGTGGATGCTGCTTCTTGTCCTTCCAGGTTTTCTTACCTTAATCTCCTTTTTTCTCAGAGAGATCTATCACTCTCTCTGCATCATATTATATGTCCCTGCAAAGCTTCTTCAGCACTGGTCTGACAAGAAGAGGTGAATAAGACAGTGAATTTAAGCAAAAACCTTCAATAACACATGCCTGTTTTGCCAGTTGATGGGGTCAACAGAAAGGACACAGACACCAATGGAAAGAATGCTTTTCTTTTGCTATTAATATCACGGCAACATGGAAATAAAATTATTCATTTAATAAAACAATAAGCTTACTATGCACTCAGTTTCAGCAACAAACAAAATAATCAAGATACCCAATCATTATTATATAGAAAGAGAACAGTGATTGAGAAAGATACATCACCAATTGCTCTAATACGTTACCACCATCCAGATCTGCAAGTTGCTGGGGAGCCCCTGTTGCAGAGACGACTTGGAGAGTTTTCCCAGGAATTGAGAGGTCCTAGCAGTGCATCCACTCCTAATTTGCAGCGAGAGGGTCCAGGTTTTACAGACCCAAATCAGCAAGTCAGAATGACTTGCATATCTTTCTGTGCAGAAACATCTGGTATTTCCATTCCCAAACTCCCTGGACCAGGGCTTGGCCAGAGTCCAGGCCATGGCTGGGAGGGTTTCTTAGAATATCTTGCAGACAAACATTTGGTGATACCAGTTGGGAGGGTTTTTTAACATATCTTGCAGACAATTACACAAGATCATGCAAAAATCACTAAAGCATCTGGTTTGGCATTGAAACAGCTAGCATAAGCAGTTTGGTGAGTCCGTAAACAAGGTTTATCTGTTTTTAAATAACTAGCATAGGTGGTATTAATTATATAATGTATAGGATTCATCTGTAAGTCAGCTCTGGCTCAGACCTGTTGTCCAGATCCTAGCACTTCAAAATCTCATTTTAAAAACTAATCAGAACGGAAGTTTCCAGATTCCCTAGAGAACTTGGCATATGTCCTCAAGGTCAGCATGAGAGGACCTGGGTTTTTTCTTTTAAACACAAATATGCTAGAACACAGTATGGGTTTATCTCATTTTATGAAGGATGTTTTCAGCTTTTAAAAAAACTTTGTGAGGGAAAACTGTACTTTGACTTTGGATTAAAAAATCAGCATTCTCCACTAAAGATACTTTTTGAAAACAAATTGTGTTTTTATGGTGTGTTTTCTCACAAACATTTTGTGCACAAGAAAACTCAGAGTAGTTCTCTGTGGGTTGCTTTTATACTGTGTCTAATGGCATATTGCTAATTCCAAGCACACATAAAAACCCCTGAGCTAGATATCCAAACCACCAAAAGACTATCTAAAAAAAGTTAAAATAAAAAAAAAAAGAATACAGTAGTGATTATATTTGCCATATGGTTTCTGATTTTTAGGATTTATTTTAGTATTGTTTCCCAGTCTTTTTCTGTAAACATGAAGGGTATAAACCTGGAAGGAGCAGGAGAGAGGGACACGTATTTTTTGGCATCTGGAAGATAATGATAGTCAGGCTTCTGAGGGGTGATCTAGCAATTGTTTTCTAGGGGTTTTATGATATTTCTCAGCCATCTTTACTCCTCTCTTGCCTCTATTAGAAGAAAAGGTCAAAAATCTGGGTTGTTTACCAGGCTGCTTTTTCACATTAGTGAGGACAGCAACATCAAGTCCTTCTGCTCTTTCATGATGACTGCTCTCACTGGTTTCTCCCAAACTTAGCTCTAGCTAAGACTGCTGGCAAGAGCCTGCACTTCCAAGGGTGATTCCTCCAAAGCCTTCCTTGCCACTAGTACAACCTGCTCAGCACTGTACTCTCACACCCTGTGGTTTTGTTAATTGCTTGTTTGCTTCCATCTTATTCACAAAGATTTAAAGACTCCCCTGCCTCCCTTCTGAGGTTGGAAATAGAGGACTGCATTCAGCTTTTAAGATGTGTCTGAAATGCTTTCAGGCTTTACCTTCTGTCAACCACTGAATGCATCAAGCTCTTAGTGCCAGCGAACACACCCGGTCATGGCCAACAGTGACAGTGAGCAGAACATCAAGGTGTAAGAATGAGGAAACATGAATATTAGACAAACATATGCATCTGTAAGAACAACATTGCACTGAAGAAAACGTCATGGAGACACAACAAAGTGTTAACAAAAATGGTTTTTCAGGCTTTAGTGAGTTAAGCAAAAAAAAAAAAAAAAAAATTGAAGACATGGCCAAGGAGTCATCAATAAAATAATAATTTTGTAATTCTCTTTGAGAGCCTGAGAGAATGGCTCTGGAAGGGACTCTGCATCCCAGAGCTTTTCAACGGGTTGTTGGCAGAATACCCTAAATCCTACCAACGGGAAAACTGAGGCCCTGGTCAATAACTGATAGGAATATAATATGCCTACTCTTTGGAAACGCTACTTTGGAATTGAGAGAAAGAAAAGGTGCAAATAATGCTTTTCCTAACATCATCTGTGGCAGACCATGCATGGAATGGAATGGAGTGTTTTCAGTTGAAAGTGACCTACAATGATCATCTAGTCCAACTGACAACTTCAGGTCAGATTACAAGTTCAAGCATGTTATTAATGTCATTATAAAAATGCTTCCTAAAATGACAGGCTTGAGGCATAGATCACCTCTCTAGGAAGCCTTTTCCAGTGTTTCTTACTTCTCAGCTCCCTAATACCCAGTCTAAAACTCTCCTGTTTATGCCTCTGGCTCTGTGGCCCTTGGAATCCCCATTCAATAACAAAAGGAATATTCACATATGGCCAGAAATATCTTCAGCATCTTCTAGATGCTGACACAGGGAAAAAAAATGTTCACCAGGACAAGAACATTTGAATCAGGTGCATTTGAAACATGGCAGCTCTGAAAAAGCAATGGAATTCCAGAATATAAATGCAAGTGAGGAGACCACAGAGCGGGTTACTCTCTGCAGCACACTTGGGGTCATGAAGTGAAATTGGTGTTTTGGGACCTGAGGGCCACAGGAGAAGTTTCAAGTATCTGTGCAAGCGTGGGTTATTTTTCTGATTTTCTTCAGTACAGGTATTCTGATTCTGTAATCATTTGCCCAAAACTTTTCTTTAAGTAAATTAACTTAATGAATCTTCTATAATTAAAAGGGCTGCTTGCAGAGGGATATGATATACCCTGGAATCTCTGGGACCATCTGCCCTCAACCAGGACTGGGACACCCCTAGAGCAAGTTGCCAAAGCAGATTTGCAGCAGAGTCTGGTTTCTTCATTTTTTGGAATGGATTATTCCAAAAAATAATCCAGAGATGAGAAATACCATGTCAGGGAAGAAAAATCTCCTTTGACATAAAGAATTAGGGCCTTAGCTAGTCCACAGAGAGAAGTGTGGACATCAAAGAGCCAGCCTGTCATCTTCAGGTTAAATGCTTAAATTGGGCTCTCAGTCTACACACCTTCAAAATACCACAATTTCAGCAACAAACCAAATAAGCAAGATACCTAGTCATTACTGTACGAGAAAGAGAATAGTGATCGAGAAAGATAGATCACCAATTTCTCTAATACATTACCATCATCCAGATCCGCAGTTGATGGGGAACCCATCATAGCAACAATTTGGATAATTTTCCGAGGAACTGGGAGGTCCTAGCAGTGCGTCCATTCCCAAGTGAGATGTCCAAAGTTGCTGCAAGAGGGTCCAGCTTTTATAGACCCAGATCAGCAAGTCAGAATGATTTGCTTATCTCTTCATGTGGAAACATCTGGTAGTGTCTTTCTCACAGGTACTTCAAATTGCAAGTTGGATGCCTGCATTAGATCCAATTCAGTTTTCCCCTCTCACCAACTCCAGCACATTTATCAACCTCCACTTTTCTAGTGCTCATGTAGTTATTACTACTAAATAACGAAACAAATAGATATATGATAGGCTACACATACATATAAAACATAACAAAAAATCAGGTATTATATTAAAGAATATAGGCACTAACAATGTCCTGGGCAAAAACCAAAATTATGCAGTTTTTCCTTTGCAGTTCTGCAAGACAGTGAATCCACAGTCATTCACTGACCTGTCCTTAAATCCAGAGAGGTTTGGTTCTTTTTGCCCCACACTGGGTTTTCATTTGGCTAGGTTGCTTGTAGCACCTGTGGCATAAAAAAACCTATGAACAATTAGCCTTCTTTAAAATACTTACAAATGCAACCATCCAGCAATTTATAACAAATTTTGCTGGAGAAAAAAACATGAATATTAATTATTATTATTATTTATGAATAAAATTATTATTTATGAATAAAAATTCATAAATAATAAGTTTTTAAATTGTCTCTTCCAGACTCAATTACTCTTACATATGTGAACTCCAAAAAACTGGAAACAAATCTATTTTTACTTTAGACAAAGAAACAATTTCCAACTGTATACACCTAACTCTATGTCTATAAAAATAGGTTCTTTTCCCCCAAGCCTTGTTCACAGTAACTGTGCCCTCCCCATGGTCTCTCTGAGGAAACGGTAGTTTTTAAACCCTCATATCGACAATTCTCTCGAAGGCCCTGATAGTTTCTAATAAGGAGAATAAATTATTGATATGGACCTAATGTGTGTGATTGTTTCTGTAAAGTAGCTCACAAGTACTGAATTAATTTTTAAAAATAAAATTGAGGTAATTGTTATAGTGCTGCAGCATTTGTTCACAAAGCTTTAGTCACAAAAATGCCTGACCTAAAATATTTCCTCGTACAGGGGAAACAAGTATTGGCTACATAGCATTTATAGCTCTTGCTATAACTATTGGTGTAAACTTGTCAAAAGAAGGAATGAATCAATTTAGTAATCAAGTCAACAAGCTTAAAGTTTACCTTTTCCTCTAATGCTTCTGGCAATGGCTACTAAATCAAAGACATCATAACAAATTAGCAAACTATGTTACAGCAAAAATTAAGTTTAATGGCACACATAAATTGCCAAATTTTTTAATCAATTCTTTGCAGTCTGGGTCCTTAAATATTTAACAATGGAGGCATAATGTAAAGATTATCTCAGAACAAAAAAGGAAATTCCCTAGCAAAGTCAGCAATGTGGAAAGGACTTTTTCCTCTTTAAAACTCTCTCTACCATGCAACAGCATTTTCACACTAATTTCAATTTGCATTTCAGTGACACTTAAATTAAACTACCAAAACAAAACATAACTGCAAACAACCAGATTTGCTCATAGCCTCCTACCTTTTTAAAGGTATGAAATGGAAGACAGGAAAATTACTAGGAGATAATCACATTACAGGATCCCCTTTCACACAAATAAGGGCTCCACTTGGGAATCAAAACAAATATATTTTGATGTTCTTAAAATTGCTACAGCTCTTTGGAAATTTAATATAATTTTTTATGTCTCCATTGGTTATATGATATCTTTAAGATGCAGAATGTCTTCTCAGAAAAATGTTGACTTTTCTGAACCATTTGCCTTCTCCAGGAAAACAAAACTTTTTCTGGTGCCAATCTGGCCCATTTGAAAACATCGAACACCAAAGCAGACATGAGAGGCAGAGATAAGAAAAGAACACAGACAATGTATAGGCTTTCAAGCTGTGTTTGGTACATTTCAAGTTCTTGTCTAATTTTATGTTGTTGTAAAGCAGAGGACACTAATGGTGTCCCCCAGCAATTCATGGAATTACATTCATATGAGCAAAAGAAGGAAGAAAACAAATTGCTAAAGCAGCTGCAGAGAAACAAGATGGGTGTCCAGGTCTGAGGGCAGAGTTATTCATGACGAATTGGACAAAGGAGAGAAATGATGAGAGGATATATATTTGCAACAATGAAAACATAGAGATGACTACTGAGACCACTGCTGGAACGTCTAAGGAGAAAAGCATCCTTTGTAGAGAGAAGGGGTCAAAGTGCCTCCTGCGAAACTTTACAATCTGTCTGCAAAGCCAAAATTATTAAATTGTCTATGTGATTAAAAGCTGCTATGCAAATTTGAATATTGGCAAAACGAAACCATGGGATAAGAATCAGTTGCTACTTATATAATGTCATGACATCAACAACATTTGACAGGAACATTTGGCATTTGCCTGTTCACCTTGGGATTAATTTTCAGCAGATTTGTGTTCCTTTCTGTGCATATGTGCCTCTGTCATTTTGAGAGGGGTGAGCCCAGAGAAGGCCATGTTGACTTCTCTGCAGATGAGCTTTGCCCCCGCAAAGGGGCTTTGCCCCTGCAGTGTTGGCCATTGAATCTGTGTTTCTCAGCCACTCTGCTGGGCTTTGCAGTGTCCCCAAGACCTCTAACCAACCTCCCTATGAAAATAGTGTCTGCTTATCCTCATGCATACACCAGCTGGGATATGAATGTTGCATTGGGCTCACTGCGGAGTGCTTAAATACAAGCAGGAACTGTGTGTGTTCTTCTGAGGAGGGGAAACGAAGTTGAAGTTGCCTGACTTCACCCTCTGCTGCTTGCAGGAAAGCTGCCTGGTATTGGCTACACTGCCAAGGTGAGGGGCAAACCAGCCAAGAGCTACATGATGGGGCTGCTGCAGCATCCTGGAAACCACAGGTAAAATGCCAGGTGCAAGAGATGTCAGACCCACACCCAGAAATTCTGTGGTTGGAGATGAGTCTCGGTTTTGCGAGTGCAGTGCCAGATGTGATGGGGCCATGGAGTGGGTCAAGGCTGCTGGGCAGGGACTACACACTCCATACTTCCTATAATTCATTTCTCATCTCATTTCCTGAAGATGAGACCATAAAGTGCAAGTGCTTTTTCTCACAGGGCTCACTGATTACTCCCTATTAATTGTATTTGTGTTGTTCAGCATTTTTAAGCCCTGAGAAGCAGGATTTTGTTACTTGACACTCTTCTACTGATATTATCCTAATCCTTATAATATTATCCCAGCTGCAAGGAGTCTACAGTCTGTGGGAATGAAATGCCACCCAAATGCTTCAACACCTTGGAGCAAGGATGAGTTTTGCTATCAAGTGTGCTTTTTCTGAATTATGAACCAATGCTTTCATCAACAAATTCCCAAAAGGAATGTAAAGAGATTACTAAGCTCAGCATGCTGCAGGTGATTCAGAGGGAAAGCTCTGGGCAGTGCTCGCAGAAGTCTCTCTGGCTGATGTGCTGTAGTGAATAGCACAAAGAATAAAATATCATACTTTCTCCTTTCTTCTGCAGGCATCAATGTGGCCCTAATGAATCAGGTAACTATACAACAAAAGCAGCAATTTCTACATAGCTTTCTGGTAAGAAGTCTCAAAGCATCCTTCTCAACCGGATACACATTTCTTTTTAACTGAAGGTTTCCATTTTCACTCCTCGTACTTCGCAGCTGCCACCATAAAATCTCGGTGTTACTCTTATGCCACCCTGGCTAAGACCTGTCCCAGCACAGTGACATTGGCGCCAACAGCGATTGTGAGAATAATCCTGGTTCAAGACTTCAAGTTCATTTTTACAACTGCACCATTGTCCTGAGTTTGGTTTTTCAGTGAATTTTCTCCCACCTGCTATCTGGAAGAAGGACAATGCGTTGCCTGAAGGACAAATGGGGCAATCAGAAAATAAACGATGTAGCTGGGTGTCACAACATTCCATTGAAATGGCCCTGGCTGGAGGCAGGTTGCAGGTGATACTACGAGAAAAAAGGTGAAGGGACTACCCTGGAGGTTTGGCTAGCTTTATCCGCAGTCTGGTTTCTGGGTTCAGGGCGGGAAGGAACTGTTTGCTCCTTCTTCCTCGTAGATCTGAAACGTTCATTCTATATCCCTTTTCCCCTGCCAATAGTTTTTTCTTTTATTTAAACAAATCCTCAGCTATGCATCCTAATGAAGACCAATGATTCATGAGCAAGAGGTGTCGGGGACTGTGCTAATGGAGCAGTATTACTTGCTGTATCAGGTGCCAAAATAGCTTTTATTAACCATCTCTGCTGAGGCCTCAAGAGCTCAAAGGTGGATTCTACATCTGGCACACCAAAAGGAGACACAAGAAAAATCCCACCATTAATTAAACATTTACAAAATATGTATTAAATTTTAACTTCCCCTGATGCACAAGATAATGGAGGAGGATTGTTGAGATTGTCGTGTTTGAGTTTTTTCATTTGGATTTGTTCAGATTTAAAACTGTGTCTTGGGGTGATTTTATGACAATACTGTCTTCCCCATCACCTGCTTGATTTCTAGTGTACCTTTAAATTGCAAAGGAGGGAGAGAGAGAAGCTGAGAGAACTCTTCAAAGTGGCTAGCTTGACCTTGTAACTAGAATGTTTTGCATTCTTTTTTCTCCCGATTCTGACAACATTTGTTGGTTAGCGGACTTTTGCTCTCTAGTTGCTTTGGCTTTCAGTGGAGAAGGGACTGTGATCTGCCTCAGCGGCTTCTGTTCCTTTTTGGACTGTTTTTGCCTTGCTTCTTCGTCCAAGACCAGCTATCATCTTGGGACCTGCTCGGCGGGGACCCTCCAAGGGAGATCGTCGGACCCTACCTGGCCGGGCCGGCCCAGCGGAGGACTGCAGGTTTTACCTACAGAAAGAACGCTAAAATCCATAGTCCTCTTTTAGGGGACAAGGGAGGGAGTTTCAATATTCTTTTCGCCCCGTGACAGCGGGGGACTCTGGTTGTTAAATAAATAGTTTTTTTCACTTTCACTCGAGTAGTTATTTTCCCGAACCCGTGGGGGAGGTGCTGCCGGGGCCTGCAGGAGAGGGAGAGTGAGACGCCCCTCTCGGGTTGTTTCCTCCTCGATTTGTGTCCAAACCGGCACAAACTGTTATTATGAGACTCAAGATCAATAAGAAATGCTTTGGTGCTTTTTATTTATTTTAAGGAAACTCTAAAGGCATAATGAAAAGTTTTAATCTTATTTCAGAGATGTAATTAAAAAATCACAGCTTCTTAGAAGGTCAATATGCTTGATGACAGCATTGATTTTTGGAATATTACTGATGCACATACTGAATTTCTTTTTTAAGATAACTTCCATCCCCTCAAGACCTCTGTCAGATATAATTTGATTGGTAAATACCTACTCTAAATTAAACTTACACAGTAATTACAGTGCCTCATCACAATTTATTGGGAAATTATTCAAAATGTTTAAGCAAGTAATAAATTTTCTTTTACTTCATATTTGGGACTAAACTTCTGTTTGTGATGGTTACAGGGCACAGGAGTGCAAACTTGGTCCTACTGAACTTCAAGTGTTTTGAATATTGATTTGCAGGGTGCGACAGTTTTCATGTTGGTTTTTAAATCAAACTCCTTTGACAAACTGGGTCTTTCTTGCCTGCAAATTGAGGATCATAGTTTGCTCTCTGTCTCTCATAGCCTTACTGTAATTCATGCTTAGCAAGCACTTTGGAAACTTTAATTGAAAGGGTAGGGGTGTTTAAATACTCATTATTGTATTACCCAGAGAGAACACCAAGCCTGGAGCAGGGACCACCGCTACAAAATAGCCGTCTGATAAATCTGTCTCATCTGGTTTTTGTTTTCCTTTATGGGAAAAAAAATTGGTAGTAGCCTTCTGCAGGGGCTGGAGTGAGAATGAGCTTGCAGCTGGTGTGGAGGGTTCACTCAAAAGGACAGATCAGCTATTCATTCAAACACCTTTAGTTTCAGCCTACTCTGGTCTATGTGTGGGGACAGATGGTCTGACTTGCCTTAGCCCCACTTTACCAGTAGAACCAGCCATTTCCCATTAATACAGCAACAGTGTCAACACAACAGCCTGCTTATTGCAACTCCCACTCAGCCCTTCCATGGTTCATTTAAGTGATTTCACACTACTCTTGCATGGGAAGGAGATTTGTGTCTTTAACTTTGAGGGGAAGGAAAGATAAAAGTTTCATTCCCACTGAAGTGAGGGATTTCCAATGGCAAAGCAGCCCTCACACCTTGCTAACAGCTTTCACTAAAGAGAAATCCCAGCTGTGGCTCTCTTCAGTGATCCTGTGGTGATGGATATGGATTGAAAATGGGCAGATTTATTCATGGTAAATAACACCTATGACTGCAACGATCCTAAGTAATCATGTCCCCCAAGGTGTATGGCCTTCAGAAATGCTGTCTGAGAGATGAGGCCCATTTACTAATGTAAATGAGTATCACACCATTTTGGGGGACTTAGGAACACCAAGGATTACAGAAGATGATCTATTAGCTTAAGAAGTAGATGCAGTGCCACATACAAGCAAATTCTTGGCCATAGCCATCATTTCAAAAGGTGTTATTGAACACTAAATCAAGTTAAAAAGCTATTCTTGTATCTTTATACAGCAAAGGAGATGCCAGTGATTGCTACAAATGTTCAGATAAATAAAAATCCATCTTTGTTGGGTTGTTTTGTTTTGTTTTTTTTTTCTCAGCAGACAAGTGGCAAAGGCTCCAAAGATATCTGCCAGCACACTTGCAGATATTTGGGTTTTGTCTTGCAAATACTTTCTGGTTGTCATTCTGGTGCAAGGAAGGGATTTTTGCCTGAAAAAAAGCTTACACAAGAAAAAGGATCTTAGGCACAGAGATGTTTGTGAATCTTTTTTGCTGGACTCCACTGGGATGTTCCATGATGGGGACACATGGAGTCCCTGGATTGAGGCTAGAATGGGGCTTTCATGAAGGAAATCCCAATGGTGAGATTACTTCTTTTCTGATGAGCATCTGCTAATAGTCTCACCCCTCCAAACACGATTGTTTTGGAAGCCGCATGCCCAGAGTTTTTCCTGTCCTGCCTGTGCACCCAAAAGATGCACAACCTCAGAGCTGCCTCATGTCATGCTGAGCTGGCCACTAGCCGCCTCAGTGGACCAACCTGCACACAGGGAGAGAACCCTCGTGGGGTGGGTTTGCAGAAGCTGCTGTTCCTGCAAGAAACCAACCAGAGTCTTAACTGCCAAGAGCAAAACGAAATCATTACTTGAGACACATGGAAGATGAGACTGCAGGATCACCCCAGAGCCAGTGAGCCTCTGCAGGCAGGCACCTGTGTGCCATCACTCTCTCACATGTAAACCTGAAGCAAGGCCTGGAGCAGAATTTGAGTGCAGCATTTCAGAGTCAAAAATCATTCCCTCTTTCCAACCTAATGCTGGCAGATATTAGAGAAACATTAGAGTTGCCGCTTCGCTGCAAATGGAAACCACTAATATCTACGCATCTTTGAGGTTCAGGAAGGGTAGATGAAGTATATCAGAATCAAAAAAAGAATAGTAGTCCACATTGTATAACTCCCTGCCATTCTCTCAATTAACCTGAACTAATTCCTGTTCCATGCCTACATGCATAAATATATAAAATGTACCTTATTACTTGGCATTGCAGCCCACTGTACATGCACCTGTCAATTTGAATTAGAGACTCCACAAAGTGCTAGGCAGGAATTTAGCAATTTAGCTCATACAGGAGAAAAAAATTGCCACACTTTATACCGTGCTATTTTCCAATCATAAAAGGTAAACATTTCTAACCAACTTCAAAACTAAATTTCAAGCAGAGGAATGCACAGAAGAGTATCAGGTCCTGGTGCTCATCTCACCAAAAATGGTCATTCCTCTCTCACATACCAAACTGGATTAATCATGTCTAATAACAGTATTATGAATTAACTTTTCATTCACTTCAGGATTTGAGATGTAAATTAGTCTATGGCTGTGAGAAGTAGCACTGCATCAGACAAATGCTTTCCATGTCACCCTGAGATACCTGCAACATATCTCGTAGCTGCATATGCTCAAGCTCCCATTTTCCCCCCAAAGTACTTGGATTTCTCGGTTTTATAATCTGCATTACTCCAGTGAACAGCTTTTGGATAAGAGAGAAAGACTTTTGGAGCAAAGCCAAACACTGCCTGATCTTATGGGGCAAAATCAGAATTACCTGCATAGGCCTCCCTTTCCCAGGCTACCTGAGAAGAAAAGAAGAGAGGATCAGCAGAGGAGACTGGTATAGTGAGGGAAAGCACTATTTCCCTGGAGCAAAACTAGTCCTAGGTCTATCAAGCAATTACACTCATCTTTTAGTCTAACTGTTCATCTTTTCATTCACATTGAGAAGAGAGATTTTTGTCAGACTTTGCGACACTTTTTCCTCTTTTTGGTAAATGTGCTTACAGGAAACAATCTTCTGAAAGACAGTTAATTCCCTAATTAAGCATTTTCTCCCTCTCTCATCAGTAACAGTGAAAACATATCAAGACAAATTCCCTGTACAAGATGCCTGGTAATGGCAGCTTTTCTTTCTAAATCCCTGGACAAATTCAGTTAACTACAGTAAGGATATGAGGATTAACATCTGAGGCCCCTCTGGCCTTGCAGCCAGGGACCAGAGATGTCTGTTCTCTTTGTAAAGTTTTCCATCTGCACCCTCTGATCACAGAGAGAATAGAGAGAAGTACATAGTGGAAGTGAACCGTAACTTACACCCTGCACGACTCCACTTCCCAATTAGGGGACAAACAGAGGGAAAAAATAGGAGTGCTTATTAAAAGTTGAGTTTGCAGTGGCAAGAAGGTGCCTAGCAGGTTAGATGGACATGGGCAGCCCATGGGCTTGATGATTTGGTGCTGGAAGAGGGAAGAGCTTTGGTGGTTTGCATTTTCCCTTGTCTTACTTTTGGTTTATAGCAGGTAGCAGTTGCTCTTGCCTTACGTAGCAGATTAGGAGAAGCAATGGGACTGAATCTATGCTTAAGATATCAGCATTTTGGTAAGTTACAGGCTGCCTAAGAAACCTCTCTTTTATTCAATTTCACTGCATAAATAATTTGAATGAGACATTTCATGCAATGAGAAATAAGTCATTTGTCTTTCAGACTTTGGGAAACATCATGAAAATTATTCACCATCTCTGTAGCGTATGAATGCGAGACTCACAAGCTGAGAGCAGAATGAATCTGTTTATTGCAGAGTTAAGACAGTACTTATACAGTTAGTGTGAGAATCTTTGTTCAGTCCTTCACACGCAACCCAGTTGCAGGCCTGTAATAAATCTGTTGGCCTGACAGTTTGTTAGTTTTCTCAAGGTTTGCAGGCTTTGAAGAAACAAGACACCTTTCCTGTTCTCAGATAGTATGTAATCTACTTTCTCTCACGCTTCCCAGGAATTTTCTGCAGTGTCAAGATTTGCTGTTTCCTTACACATCTCTGGGAGCATGATAACTGTGAAGAGGCTCCTGGCCAATCCCTCCTGGCTGGCCATTCCCAGGTCATTTCTCACCAAAGGCAGAGGGAAGCTGCTGCCGAGTCACAACCAGGATTTGGGTTTCTCCTGTGATGCTCAGCCTCATGGAAGCTCTTTCTGCATCTCCCAATGCTCAGCTGGTCCCCAACATCCCTCACAGTGGACAGAGAAATCCACCCTGGGCACTAATAATATACCCAAATTCTCCAGCCCCACTTGCTGCATCAGGACAATGTGTTTGCTCTGATCATGAAACTGGGTGCTATGCATGTCCTGGACACCTGTCATCTGCCTGCAAATCCTCCCCAGCAACAATCTCATATATGCAATCCTTCCCTTTTACATCTCAAGACATTCTTTTATTTAGCACCAAGAACAAACTCTGCTCCCAGCTGGCTTTCCCCATGCAGAAGCCAAAGTCCAGCTAGAGAGCCATGACACAGCTGCACAACAGAGGAAACACCACAAAGACATATAAGCAACATGACAGTCGGTGAATATTCTCTAATTATGCTGGAAAAAAAGAGACAAAAAGTCCACACCAGCTGACACTTGGCTGCATCGCCATGGTGCTAATTGACTGCAATTAATGAGATGGCAGCACCGATTCTAGAAAGAACCCAGGCCAGTAAGGAGTATCACTGATTGGTTAAAAATTAAGGTAAACCAGGAATAATATCTCCCCACACTACTTACACTCTGCAGACAGCCTTGGAAAAGCTTGCCAGGAGAGGGGCAGGAAAATGTGAAAGAGAAGTCCCAAAATTCACAGTGATACTTCAAAACTGACCAGAAAAGTGCCACATTGTCCACCAACTCCATGCACACCATAAAACCCCATGGAAAGTGGCAAGTGCAGGTCTGAAAATGAATAGTACATTCAGGCTGTTTATGTTGTAAGAGACAATTTGTATGGATTTATTTGCTGCTGATGTCTGTAAGGTGATGCAGAGAGAGGATAAGACAACACCTTTGAAGGGCCAGGAGCTGGAGTCACATGGAACCTACACTGAGATCAAGAACTATCCATGAGGGAGCAGTTTCACACAGCCAGCGCAGCTTTCCAACTTCAGCAAAATCTTTGTCCTGCAAGAAGCAAACACTTGGGCAGGAGCGAGGATTCAGATTTGAATGAGCAGCCTTAGCTCAGCTCTCATCATATTCCTTTACTGAATCAAACTCAAAAAACTGCTGAGTTTTAAGGGACCTGGAAGCAACATAATATAAACGGGATTGAACTGCCACACAAATTGTTTCCAAGAAAATGTTAATGTCTGATCCAAGGCTCTGGAGTCAGTTGTCATCTTCTCACTGTTCCTAAAGATCTGTTCAGATATCTGTAACATATCTCGTCCATTTTTTGTCCACATAGAAAGCTATAAAAAAGCCAAGAGAAATCCATTAATTTTAAACAACAATAGAGGAATAATGCTCACTCTCTTCACAGCTGTTGTGGGGACTAGTAGTAGTTCCAGTGCTTTAAAAGATGTAAGTCCTGTGTTAACCACAAAGTGGTATCAGGAAAAATGCCTGGCTCTCAGAAATAATTTGCATTTGTGTAACTTGCACCTCTTTCAGCTCAAAAGATAAGGTCCCAGCTTCTTAGTATGTCGGATTCCTATGGGAGTCATATATATGGACATGTATGTATGAAAGAACAAAATAAACTAAAATCCTAACCAACTAGTCAAAGTTCTATTTTATTAAAAATCTATGGCTTGATTTTCTTCTCAATTTGCCCTAAGGGAAATGCAATTACTAATCACCCATTCATCGAGTGAGTTAATCATGTTGCTTTCCCTGGGATACCCATGGCTCACAAAATTAGGTGTGTCCTTCCTGGGAGCAGAAAGGCATCCAGATGAGAGTAACACTAAGCAACGATATAATCTGCTGCCTCTTTTTCCTCTCTCACAACCTTGGCACTGCCACACAGCTTTGTGCTCTGTTGGCTTGGGAAGATGTAGAAGAGCAGTTTGGGGCGCAATGTGAGCACAAACAGGGCAACAACTAGCTGCTGAGTCACTTCAGTGCATGCAGCTATTGCCATGCACAAAGAGGCTCCACAAAGGGGATCTTTACCATTCGTCCTGGCTAATGGCTACCCTCAGAGAGATAAAACTAAGGGTCACTATGATAAACGAACCCATTGCCTCCATTAAGGTGCCCTGCAAACCTGTGGCACTGGGAGAGCACCAGGCTGGTGGGGCAGATCTGGAGCATGGCATTACTGAATCACTTGACATGATGCCTGTGATGCAAGAGCTTTGGTCACCATGGAAATAATGGACCAGCATTTTTCTTCCACATACTTGGGCTGGGAACAAAAGAAATTCTGATAATAGTGTTCATGTTTTTGTAAGTGAGTCAAAATTCATTTTATGGCTTGACTTACTTTTACCAGTATGTACCGGTTCAGCTTATCCCATCTATTTCATTAAAAGAGTTAGTATAAAGATTTACGCAATCTTTAGAAGACTTTCTGCCATAAACCTAATTTGCCTTCTGTGTCACTCATGGGAAATCAAAGACTGAAATAATCGAGGAAGGAGGAGTTCCTATATGAAAAAAGTCTTAAGAGAACAGACTTTCTGTGCACAGACTTTCTGATGCACTTAGGCAAATACATTCTTTTCTTCACTCATGCTAATCCACACACTTAGTGACAATAACCTTCGTGTCAGATTGCTTTGACCCATCACCACTGCTCAGGATTTGGAGCATGATAGATCCTAGCCCTAACTTTTTGCCACATAAAATAAAATGAAAAAGCAATTTATACAACCTCTTGTAGGAAAATGACAGTGCTCAAAGGAAATGTGGTCAAGATACAATTTAATTTAGGTGTGATAAGCTTCACACATCTCTTCTGGGTAAATCAGTCAATGAACTTTCTATCTCATCGATTAGATGGGTTAGATTATTTTAAACTTTTTTTAACTCTTATGGAGTCAATTAAGAGATAAAGTCAAAGATATTAAAAGATGCTTAAAATAATATAATACCTAAAAAAACCGTGAGGTACTACTAGCCTGTGGCACAAACAGAGGGAATCTGTACCAG
Source organism: Callaeas wilsoni (assembly GCA_013398955.1). Classification (NCBI taxonomy): domain Eukaryota; kingdom Metazoa; phylum Chordata; class Aves; order Passeriformes; family Callaeidae; genus Callaeas; species Callaeas wilsoni. Next base: position 93,116 of record VWPU01015070.1, read on the forward strand.
AGAATAATAAAATTTCTGAAGAGCTGAGAGGTGCTCTTGATGGAAGGTAGCTGGATGTGGGCTGTTTCACCATTCCCAAATTAGCTCTCCGTTTGCTGACTCTACTTGATGCCACTTCATCCTTCCATAGCTTTCATCAGCCTGGTGCAGCCCTGTCTCATGTAACTGTGGTCTGGGAGTAGATGTGCACAGCTGGCATGAGGTCAGAGCTGGATAAGAAAGTACCTGAAGGCCAGGAGAAGCTGCGACTCTACATCTCATATATGACATATTGCTGTCAGCTGCAGGATTTTATGCACTAAAACACGTCTAGTTGTCACATGGACAGTGACCAACTCAGCGAACAGGAGAAAGGACACAAAATATACAGGGCAAAGCAACAGCAGACACCGTTATTATCTCCTTCCTCTGTTTTAAAGAACTAGAGTAAAAATAAAATATATTTTGTTTTTATTTAAGGTCACCATCCACCATTCCTGCTTCCTTCTGCTGGGCCCTCCAACAAAAGCAAGCAACCTGATCTGGTGGAATGTGTGCCTCATCATGGCAGGGAAGTTGGAATTAGATGAGCTTTAAGATCCCTTCCAACCCAAACCATTCTGTGATATAAGTGCTGCCTTTCCTCAGCGTGAGTTTCAGTATTTACATGTATCCTTACAGGAACCGGAGGGGAGAAAAGCAGCATCCCAGTATAGCCCACTGGTGATTACTGCTGCTGGAAGAGGCTGGTGAGAAATATTTGCTCAGATAAGAAATCTTACCTTGCAAAAAATGCCTCGAGAGTGCAGAAGCAAACCAGCAATTTTACTTTGTTGAGGTCCTCCATGGCAGCAGAGTATAGTAAAACAGGTGGCACTACCTCATTTTTCACCCCTCCCCAACTTGTCTGCTTACAAGGGACTTTTTATCTTTCCTCTGTCATGGGATATGGAGCTAAAAGTAAGGTCTGCCTGGGAAGGATGAATAAGTAGTGGTAAGTGCTTAATGCAAACACTTCTCTGCATCTCCTGTATTGGGTATTAATCAGTTTCCTGACCTCTAATTGCCACATTGGCTCAGGTTTTTCCTCTTTCTATAAAGGAAAGGCTGAGTATTTACATCTGGAATCAAAAGGAACCCAACATGTTTAGTGCATGTGAACTTCAGAGGAGACTAGGCTTGCTACTCTCACTGTGTAAAGAAAACAAAACAGAAATGTTTTGGGGGGAAAAAAAAGAGAGGTATTATCCAAAGAGTTTCAGGTAGAAAGGGAGTAAGGGTAAGAACAGACAAAATGAAAAAGCATTTGTAGAAGTGGAGGAAATTTGGTAACATGACAAAGGTTTCATGATTGGTCTGGAAAGCAGCCTCCCTTCACCATTTTGAGAAGGATGCTTGAAGAATCAGAAAACCAAGAAGGTCATGTAAAGCCTTTGCTGCAAAAGAAAAGCATATGCTGCCCAGTGATAAATATCCTTCTGCATGCAGCAAATAAACTGAAGGCCTCACTGTGCCCAACTAACAATAAAGTAAACTCTGAAAAAACAACCCAGGGTGTAAAAGATGGGAGAACAGTCCTCACATGGTATTGACTGACAAAGCATCTTCCTGAAAGAGAGGGGCTGCTGCACAATGTGCCATTGCTGGGCCAGAGGCACAGGCTCTTCTCCGTGGGTTGGAAGGTGACAGGACTGGCTGGTGACAGAGCGAAGGTGCTTGATTGGTTTCTGCCTAGGACACTGCATTTCTGCAGCCCTGAAGGAGAAAAGCTTGCACCTGATTTTGAAAGCAAGCAAGATACAGTGTTTTCTAAGGCTCTGGATGATTAAGTACAGAGAGGTAAGTCCAGAGATTCCAGACTAACAACACTTTGGGGTGAAACAGGTCAAGAGGCAAAGGTCTTTGTATTGGTTTTGCATAGCATGGTTTTTGGTAGCAGGGGGCCACAAAAGTGGCTTCTGTGAGAAGCTGCTAGAAGCTTCCACCATGTCTGGCAGAGCCAATCCCTGATGGCTCTGAAGATGGACATGTTCCTGGCTAAGCCTGGGCCAATTAGAGATGTTGGTAATGCCTCTGTGATAACATATTTCAGAAGAAAACCAAACCAAAGTGGGACACAGTTTTTTTTCTAGCCAGAGAAGAGGAGGAGGTGAGAACATGTGAGGGAAAACAACATGGCAACACCAAGGTCCGTGGAGAAGGAGAAGGAGGAGGTGCTCCAGGCACCAGAGCCGAGATTCCTCTGCAGGCTGTGGTGGTGACCATGGAGAAGCAGCTGTGCCCCTGTAGCCCATGGATCCACGGGGGATGCAGAGATCCACCTGCNGATCCACCTGCAGCCTGTGGGGGAGGGGCCCACGCTGGAGCGGGTGGATGCCTGGAGGAGGCCGTGATCCAGTGGAAAACCTGGTGGAGCAAGAGGGCCCCTGCTTCCAGGCTGGAGCAGCCTGTGTTTGGATGACTGCACCCCGTGGAAAGAGAGACCCACGCTGCAGCAGTTTTGGGAGGACTGTTTGCCCAAGGGAGGGACTCATGTTGCAGCAGTTTTGGGAGGACTGCTGCTCGTGAGATTGGACCCAATCTGGGGAAGTTCATGGAGAACTGTCTCCCATGGGAGGGACCCCATGGCATAGCAGGGGAAGGACTCCTCTTTCTGAGCAGTGGAAGAAAACCTCGGGTGATGAACTGACCAAAACCCTCATGCCCTGTGTCCCTGATCTGTCAGTGGGAAGGAGAGAGGGCTTGGGGAGAAAAATGTGGTTTTAAGGGCTTATTTTACTTCTCATTATCCTCCTCTGACTTTGTTATTAATAAATTCACTTTGTACTTCTAAGTTGAAAGAGTTTTGCCCTTGGAGTGTTTTTTCTCAGTCCTTATGTCAACTCATGAACCCTTCATATAATTTTTTTTTTCCTCTCTTCTGCCCAGCTGTAGCAGGGGAGGGCAAGTAAGCGGCTTTTGTGGGTGTCTGGCATTTGGCCAGTGTCAAATCACAACAGTCTAAAGTAGTTTCTTGCACCCCTGCCAGCACAAACAGGCTTTTGTCATCATCTCACTCAGTTTCAGGAACTTTCTTCTGTTCCAGTTGTACGTTAATGACAGCCTTTGAACTCTTTGCCCTTGGCAAGGGCCAAAGGTCAGGTATTTCTTTGGCTGGTCTGTGCCACAGGACATGACAAAACTTTACTTTTTTGGATTTGGAAACCAAAACACAGCAAAGAAATAAAATGTGAACACTGATCGCAAGCAAAAAATTAATGCCCCCTCTTTCAATTTCAGGGCCATTATCTCTACTGTACCAAATTGCAGAGCAGTTTGGTTAAGTAATTAACTTCTTTACATGCACACAAAATAAGAAAGGAAATGTTTCTAATACCAAAAGGCTCTAGGTGTTTGCCTGTTCTCCACTCCCCTGGTTGGAGTTCAATATTTCAGCCCTTAGGCTGGCTACCCCCGTGTTCTGAGGAAGAGTTAAATTCTCATAAACACAATTTTCTCCTATTTATATTCTTAGGTACAACCTAAAATTCTAAAAAGTCAGTTTGCCAGTTGTCCAGAGGGACAACAAGCCTAGAGGATTGCAGTGTTCCTCAAAGACTCTGGTAATTTCTCAAAAGACAATGATTAAGCAAATCTGGCTTTTCATCTGCAGCCTCCAGTTAAATCACCTTTAAAGTGTAATCTTGGGGAAGCAGTGTCTACTCTTCCTTGTTTATCCACAGCAGGTTCAATGTGGTGGAGCAAAGCCTCTTTTTAGAAGTCCTAAAACAAGAGCTTGTCTATTCCTGAAAGAGAGGAGATTATCACCATATGGCTTTAGAGTAGAATCAACTTCTTGGAAGATTCATATTCCAAGATCAAGGTGAATCTTCATCTTCCAGGCCTACTTGTACTCAAAGCTGCAATCTCGCTGAAATATAACATGAACAAAATTTAGGTCAAACCGACAAAAATGAAAGCTATTCTTCAGTGGCTGATAATATACTCGTGGATAAGATCTGTAATTTTTAAAGAATTTAAAAAGAAAATCTCAAAGGCTAATTAAGCCTCTCCTCCTGAGCTCTCTGACTTCTGATCTTTATCAGTTCCCATGCTGGATTCCTCACTCTATGTGTAAATTATCTTCTTGTGAAAGAGCAGTTAACATTCTTGACACTAATTCCAACGTACTATTTTTGAGTGAAATGTACACACTGCAATAATGAGATGACATAAGAAATTTAAAATATTTTTTAAAAACAGCATAAAGAAAGCCTACCTATCTAGTCTTAGATACAACAGGACTGAAGACAATACAAGGTGCTGTAATGTTTTTCAGTTCCATCAGTATGAATGTGCTGTAGTGATTTACAGACCTGCCATGTAGAGCAAAGACATGGTTACATACCCAGAGATGGGAAAACTTGATAGCACAGTTGTGAAGACTTGGCTCCTGTCTTCAAGTCAAGGAAGGGATTCAGAGGTCTCTATAAGCCTGAGTCAAGTTCCTGACAGAGTCATTAAGAACTATGAATCGCTAAACATCCGGTCTTCTCTGAACACCTCCCAGATCTAAGGGTAGTGTGAGGAGAACAAGGACCACAGCACTTCGCTTTGATCAGGACAGCAAAGCCTTTTACCATGCACATAGTGAATAACCAATTTGGCTGATTTGGCCAGCACAGAAACAACCGTCTCCTGTTCTTGCCTCAGTGTCATTTGCATGGGCTTTCCAAGCCCTAGGATTGCTTATTTTCCATGTCTTCCTAATTTTGCTTTCAGGTGAAAGGCTTGCCTGTGCTGTCAATCACATTTTCATTCTTGTGGTCCTGGTGAGGGAAATCTGCTGCATTTTATTACACTCTGGTAAATCTTCCAAAGTCTGAAGATTTTATCAACTTCTGAGCTTCATCTTGTCAGTGATCTCATCCTTTTATCTTGTCCCATTCACTCTCTGAGAGAACTTCGGCCTTCAAAAGTCCCCTGATCCCACCTTTCCCTCCGCTCTGCCACTCTCTCAGTTTAGTCTGATTTGGTTAGTGATGCTGTTCACCTCAGATGCAGGGGTAAATAACACCTGAATCTCAGCAGATGAAGGGATTGCTATCAGTCTCTGACTTGAACCATTATCCAGGAGGAGGTTCAGGAAGAAGCAGAACCGGGTTTCTCTGAGCCCTTTACCAAGCTGATTTTGCAGATTGAATCTGCTTTAATTATGCTTGCACATGAATTAAATATCACCCCTTCCCCAAGCACACTCTTTGCCAGGTGGATGTGGGGAGCAAGCACAGCCGATTACAGTATGATTCACACTGGGCTGCCAAGGGAAACATTCCAGGCTCCTCCAAAGCCTTTTATTTTTTACAAGTTTTGAGATGAGTTGAATTTAAGCATAGCCATGAAACCTGATAAGCACACTTTATACTTCTCAAGCACATCCTCAGAGCATCACTACATAAATCCCCTGGCACCTTTCCAGAGCATATTCCCCTTAACCCTTCCACAGCACCTCTATCTGGGACATCTGAAGGACAGATGGAGGCAACAGAGTTTGCTCAAACAGACATATAATATCTATAGGAGAGTAGGTTATGAACTTCAAATCAAAGGCCGTATCAGCACAGTTGTGCATCATAGTATTAAATGGGAAGAACTAGAAAACCTTGAGGAACTGGGAAAAGTTGAAGCAGAAAGAAGCTCCGTATTGCAAGGAGACGGTCAGGCACTTGAGGTTTAACAAAACATTTACACTGTTTTGGGGTGCAAAAGATGAGTGTGTATTGAGGGGAGGTAATGTAAAATAAAAAATGACAAGATTTTGGCAAGGGAGCTGGGCTGAACCACCATCAGCTCACAGAAAATTTCCTCCTAAATGGTAGTATGAACAAATATTTACAGTGGAGCCAGAGATACCAATATCAGTGCACAGCAATTGTTGCAATGATTTGCGGAAAAACTCCACAATTCAAAAGTTGTAAGGTAGGTATGCTTTATTCAGCGCTGAGGGGCATGAGGGATCGCTCCTCCAAAGACATGTGCACCGTCAGCAGCACTCATCTCCGTATTTGTCTCTAAATCTTTACATATACATTAGGTGTCCCAATACGCCTATACATATTCATGACCTATCCCCGTTTCACATTATAATGAGCTCAGAAGTTATTTCCATATGTCCTACGCTTGCGCAGTGACTCCTGGTGGTCGTAGCAGGGATTTCAAGATGAAGTAAACGAGTCTTCCTCAGGATTGAACTTTTCACCCTGCTTCTTTGCGCATGCTTCCTGCCTCCTTGGTCTTAGTCCAGACCCCAGTCCAGTCTTGAGGTCAAAAAGATCAGGAACCAAGTCACGGTTCCTTCTCTTTTACAATACCTTATATCCATCCTCCATGCATTGGTAAGTAAAGTAAATGTTAAGTAATCAAGATACATTTAATAAACGATTCTTAATTAATCATTCCTTTTATCTTCTACTCCCTGCATCAGCTACATTTACTTCTACACAGCAGTGAGATTCTTGGAGTGTACTGCTTAACTCTTATTGCTGCTGTGATTTTGTTTGCCATATAAATTGCATCTTGGTGAAAAATTATGCCTATTATTTCTGAGCAAGGGGGGAAAGGAGCACTATGGGATGAGATGCTGAGTGAATCTGGCCACAGGATTTACTTGAAGATTGTGTTTGATCACTTCCAAGCCTTCCTGGGCCAAATAATTCACGGTGACCACCACAACCTCTCCAAGTAAGTGCTTATTTATACACATAAATCATAAAATGATCATAGATATCCTTGGAAGTGGTCAAGGCCAGGGGCCATGAGCAAACTGATCTAGTGGGGGACATCCTTGCCCATGGTGAAGGAGTTGGAATTAAATGAACCCAATCGGTTCTATAGTTCCATGTTCATTTGATGATTTCATTCCTGTACACATTTACCTCAAAGGAGCTTGGCATTACTCAAGCAAAAATCATTTTTAAAAGCTAGTAAGAGAAAGGCACTCTGTTTTGCTCTCAAGCTGGATATTTTCTTGAAAATCTGTGAGCCAATTCAGCTGGGAAATACATGGAGCTACTCTTCTTCCTAGGGGATTTCCTGGCTTGGTTTTCTCGATATCACTTCTTGGTTGTCAGTCCTTCTCTGTACACATGCCCTTCTCCAGATTAACTTTCAGGCAGGTAAATTCCCCAGACAGATAATTTTGTGGTGAAATAACTGGATAGTACAGGGTACTACAGGTCCCACTGAGAGCAGTGCATATGTACAGATCATCACTCATGGAAAAGTGAGACAGAATTAAGAAAAATCACTATGGGAAAATAAGACCAAATTAGCCCAAATTCACAGAAACACTCTACTACAAGTAGATCACGAGAGACAGAGTTTCACATCTGAAAGGGCTTTTCAATCCACATCTGAAAGATAGTATAAAAATGTTACAGGTTATTTAATTTGGCCTTTCAAAAGTATAAATTGGCAAGTCAGCCCAAATATTAATCACAAGATAAATGTTAAGTCAACCTGAGTTCTTTTTGTTGGATTTTTCAGCCTGCACTGCCACATTTGTGACCATTTTTCTCACATCATGAGGATTGAAGTAAAAAATAAAACACTTTTTTGATGAAAGCTGATATTGAGAGAACCAAAAAATTCCCACTTCCTGTGGTGCTTTGTAACACCACAAGATACATGGTAGGAGCTCACAACAGTTAAACCTCTGCAGGGCTGTGCCTCCATTACAATTCGAGCCCTCATCATTGGATTGCTTCTCCCAGAAATGCTCCTCTGCAAGATCTCACACCGTTCCCTTTGAAAGTTCACAGATTGTGTTATATATCACGATACACAATATATAAAATGCTACTTGCTTTATCCCCAGAAGGCAGCTTTTAAACAAGAGAATAATACATTATTTACAAGATTTCATTTCAGCACGTTCAAACATACAGAAAAAGGACCCTTGGAGCACAGTGAATCTTGGTATGAATCATCATTCTCTCCAGCTGTTTAATTATTCTGAGATTATGAGTGCATATGATGGTCTGCACTTTTATTAATGAAAATATCCATTATTTTTCTTTTATGTTGAGCCAGAGCGCACTTGGAGGCCTTCTGCAGCTAAACCCTTTATGCCTACAATATGACTGTCACGGTGATGTCCCAGA
>VWPU01015071.1:0-47653 GCA_013398955.1 Callaeas wilsoni
AAAGAAAAGAGAAAAAAGGAGAAAGACACATTGTCTGGATTTAATGTACCCTAACATATTAAGTGGATTCGCTGAACATATAATATTTTCTATGTCAATCTGCAGTACACTATCTTAAATATTCTACATTTGAATCATACTTAGTGATGCTGAATACTTAGAGATTAAGACCATTTTTTCATAATTTGCATATAATATCTTAAAACATGTATGTGATCATAAAGTGGGTCATCATCGTGATTATTTATTTGGATTATCATAATACTCAGTAGTCTTGTTCTGGATGGACTAACTGTTTAATAAGAGATTTCTACCGAAACTTTTAAAAAAAGATGCAGAAAAAGGGAGAGCCCACAGAAACCATGATGCAGTAAAGAGGAATACCTTGGCAATTTAAGCATTCCCAGTGGGTTTGGCACTCATCATGGAAAAGGGAGCTTTAAGAGAGTAACGAGGAGAACAGTGCTGAGTATCTGCAGATGTTTTACTTTTCATTCTTCATTTCCCTGTCAGTGTCCTGACACTTTGTAAAAATAATCTTCTAGTACTTTCCAGAAGCATCACACTTCATTGAGTATATCACTCATCATTATGTGTATTTTTAAAGCTGTACAAATTAAAGGAATTTGTTGAAATTCTATGTTCAGACTGATTTTAAATCCCTTTATTTCAGTTTCATATTTTGGAACACTCTTGGAGATGTTCACAGGAATGATAAGACTATAAAAAGAAAAAAAGGAGACTGAGTTATGTTTTCCAACTCTTATTTGACATTAAATCAAATATTGATATGCTCCAATGAAAATGGGTTTTTATCTTTTCCTGAAGTTTCATTTCTATAAAATATATAATTAAAGACATTACTCTGCCACCAACTGAATATTGTAAAAGTTTCAAAAGTAGACTCTCAGCAGTTTTTATGTTTCTAGAAGTTGATTGGTCACAATGTAAAAACTTGGTCTTCTACAATCTGGGTCAATTCACACCAAGATGAAGATACTTGCACCATTGTCATTTATCAGTTGAGAAAGAAATGCATCACCTAAAATGTAGTTTTTCCTAGAGGAAAACAGGTGTAAATCAGTTAAAATGTTTGTCTGGAAACTGGCAGTTTATCACCTAGGTGATGATCCCTTTATATTTTTACTTTGTAGTGTGAAATATAAAACAATTTCAGATGACAGGATGACAAAATACCATTTTTTTCCCCTGCTGAAATCTTTAACCTCACAGAGATTATGATTCAGATATATTCTACATTTGAGATGAACATCAAGAAATCCCAAATCTCAGCAGCAAGACATTAAATAGCTGCGTGCATTTGGCAGTGGCAGTTTGCCACTAAGTCACACACTGTGGAGGATTCTCCCTGTGCAAAGGAAAAAGCAGCAAAACAGTTTGGAGATGTGGAACAGCTTGCACCCTGTGAAGGGGCACTTATCACACAAACAGTGTGATTTTCCAGCCCAATCTGTTAATTGTGCTCATGCAACTTTCCAGGAGGCTCTGCTGACGTGCTGCTTAGATATACAAAAGTGCTGCTGGTCTCAACAACAGTGCCTGTGTTATCCCCATGCTCTCCAAGGGAAGATTGGATCAGATGCACAAACTGGGACAAATAGATACAGTTCTGCTGACTTCAGAGTGCTTTGGAGCTGAAGATCTGAGCTAGGCTGTAAAATACATCAATTTCTTTGCAAACTTTTTTTTCTGTTGAGTTTCTCATTTTATGCGAAGAGGTTCTTCCTCAGAATGTGCTGTGTTTGGTCTTTTTTTAAGCATGCTGTTCAATTCCAGCAAGATTTTCAAAATCAGTAATAAGTACAGAATAATCTATTGTATACTTTTGGAACAGAAAACCAGTTAATGATTCCCAGTCATTCTCCACTATCTGGCATAACTTTGACAAGCACTGAGCAGATTGAGACAGAGAGTATGAATCCAAATTCCACCTTGTCATTGGGTGTGGACTTTGACAAATCTGTTCTGTTTCAAGTCTCTGAATGGTAGTTCCTGCTAAAATTTAAGGGCTGGCTTTAGACTAGCCACGTTCCATTACCTGTCAGTATATTTTAAATTATTTTTCTCTGCAAATAAAAAATATATCTGACCAGAATTGATTATTTCCTTTGGACAACAGGCACACTCAGCTGGGTCTATACATTGGCTTTGATGACAATGACAGCACATTAGCATTGTGGCCTTCATCTTGCTTTTTGCTTTACAATTCCCTTAATTAAAATTAATGGTACCTGCAAGAAAGATAAAGAACATCAGAATAGTTTTGGAAGGAAGAAACACGCATTAATTCATCTCTTCATGAAGGACATTATCTGGCAAACTAGCATCTGTCTCTTCATGAGCCAATATTTATTCAATTTTATGTTCTGATTAATTTAGCAGTATTTAGAGCTCAGTGATTTTTAAATTGATGTTGTAAGACTTGGAAGTTTGCATGTGTAAAACAGAACCATAAGGCTCAGCCCAGATTTTGTCTTCAAAACTTAGTAAAATTGGTACAAGAATTCTATGAAGCGGTTTCTCAGAAATACAGATTTATCTGTAACTCATTTAGGTAATGGGAGGACGAGTCAGCATTCTGTCATTAGTTGTGGTCAGGGTAGCATGACTCAGATTAACAGACTACATTAGCAATGCTATTTAAGATATATACTTCAGAGACTGCATTTTCTTAAACCTCAATTTTGCTTACAAGGTGGGATTTATTCCACTCACAATCAGAGTGGGATTTTCACAGGTAAAAATTAGTGTCCAATATAAATGTTCATCAAAAATATTCGAGAAATAAAGGCAAAAGTAACTTCAGAAATCCAGTTTAGGATACAAGGATTCATGTCCCAAAGTCACCTGTTTTCATCCATTGGCTAGTGAGGGAGCCAGGCAAAGTAGCAAACATGTGCAAGACTTGAATCTGGCAAAAGTTAGGGGATGTGAATCCAATTTGTGAGCTCCTTTAACGGTAGACTTTATACAGCTAAAAAAGAAAACAACCAAAAATCAAGAATGAAACCTTGCAGAGAGTTTGTCAATTTGCCTGGAAAGATGGGACCATGGCAGCAATTATCAGAGAACTGAACATAAATACCAAGGGGAATTAAATGAAGCTAGCAGATCCTGTCACTTTCCCTTTTCACTCCACAGTCACTCTGAGAATTATGTGTATTAAAAATAAGAAATAAGCATTGCAGGAAAATCAGAAATTTCCTTCCTAAAATAATTTAATGTTTCCAGCTAATGGACTAAGGGCTACATGAGTATAGACATGTTAGAGAACATATCAGTGTATTCCAAGATTAGACTGGAAACAGACTGGACAGCAAATCTCTGCTGTATTTTTATAGATGACTGAGCATAAAGCTGTCTTCACATGTGACTGCGACAATGTGGCATAATCCAAACTGATATGAAGAGTAAACACATACAAAGGAACAGAAAAAAATCTAGCTTTCTTTTTTTTTCATGAAATGTGACAAGATCTCTGTGGTCTCTCTTAAAGCTCATGTCAATTCTATTTTAGCAAAATTATAAGGGAGAATGCTAATCCCGTTCACAAAGTACAGGTGTAATGCAAACTGCACATTTCTTCACTGTAGACACACAGCTGAGAAGACATTCCACCACCAAAGGAGGGATTGAAAAGCTGAAATTAAAAATGATCACTAGCAAAATATTAGCAACATTCTTCTAATGATAAACTGAGTAAGAACAAGAGGCAAAGTGTCCAATATGTCTGAAACTGTTCTTTTCAGCATCATAGCATTGTGATGAAAGCATAACGTAGGTGATGTTCACTGAGAGCTAGGTAGCTCAACAGCAGGCAAAATACTGTATGTGGAATCCTATTAATAAGTTGATGATGTTCCATCACAATAAATACATTTGAGGTTGGGAATCACAGTTGTTAGAAAGAACATCACTGAAAAGTAACGTAGCTACAGATGTGATAATGGCTTTGTTCAGTAGGCTGGTTTTGCAGTAGCTACCATTGCACGTGTTGTTACTGTGTATCATTATTTTGTGAACAAAATATTTATCTATTCCTGATGAATGGGATATTTGTGCTATTTATTTCTCTGAGAAATGCATAATAGATGAAGACTCAGTTATAGCAATAATATGATTTATATTTTTACATGAAAATGCTCCACATAGGAAGGGGAATTATCTCAAATGGTACAGTGCTCACCTAGCAGGATCTATGCCTTCATTCTTCAAACTTTTTGGGGAATGTGAGGCTGGAGATCAGCACCATGGAAAAGGACTTGGAGGTCCTGGTTGTTGGCAAATATGAATCAGTGGTGCCCTGGCAGCCAGGAGGGCCAACCCTGTCCTGGGGAGGCATCAGGCAGCTGGGCAAGGGAGGGGATTGCCCTGCTCTGCTCTGCTCTGGGCAGCCTCACCTCAAGTCCTGAAGACTGTTTTCAGTGCCACAATACAAGAAAGGCTTTAAGACGTTAGAGAGCCTCCAAAGGACAGTCACAAGGATGGCGGAGGGCCTTGAGAGGAAGCTGTATGAGGAGTAGCTGAGGATACTTGGTCTGCTTAGTCTGGAGAAGAGGAGACTGAGGTGAGACCTCACTGCAGTTACAACTTCCTCGTGAGAGGAAGAGGAGGGAGAGACACTGATCTCTTCTCTGTGGTGACCAATGACAGGACCTGAGGGAATGGCCAGAAGTTGTGGCAGAGACTGTTTAGGTTAGATATCAGGAAAAGGTTCTCCACCAGAGGGTGGCTGGGCACTGGAACAGGCTGTCTGGGGAAGTGGTCACAGCTCCAAGAACGACAGAGTTCAAGGAGTGTTTGGACAACACTCTCAGACACATGGGGTTCTTGGGGACGGTGCTGTCCAGGGCCAAGAGTTGGACTCAATGATCCTTGTGGCTGTGTTCCAAATCAGGATGTTCAATGATTCTATGATTCACATAAAAATGGTGCAATATTGGCGGTTGCAGATGCTGTAGACATCAATTTGGTTTGGGATCCGTCTCATTAATTCCTATTATCAGGTATTACTTATAACTCTTTCAAAAAGTCTAAATAAATGTAATGTCTAATAAAAAAATGTAGGCATGAATACAAGCACTTTATTACTGTAGAAGAAAACTGTTACATGTTGTATGAATACTTTCATAGTAAATGAAATGCAGAGAACTCAATTCCATCTGACCAAAGACCAACACTGTTAAATTCCTCCAAGGCCCACCAGCAATGTGCCTTTCCAAACTGAAGTATGATTTCAAGGAATCCCCATGGCAGGTGATTCTGTTAATATGTCATTGTTTTCCTGGTGAGTTTTTCATAAGGGAATGTAACAGCAATTTGATGGCACATACCTCTGAAAAGAACATAAATATTTATCTGAAATATAATGTAAAGACAAATTTTATGTGTTCATGGGGTTTTGTAATAAGCTTAGCTTACCTGCGTGGCTTCCAAAAAATGATGTTTGTGGTTCAAGGAAGGAAATTATTCTTTTACTCAGAGTTACAGTGGGAAAAAGAATTGAGATGCAAAGTTACACTGTATTTCTCATTAATATGTGTAGAGTTTTCAAGACTTCAAAAATCAGTCTTAATTAACCAGAATGATGAATGAATATTAGCATAGTAGGCAATCAGGTAATCTCAACTGTACATACTTCTATCAGCTCTTATAGAACTCTTCTAAATTGACTTGCAGGATGCCAGCTCAAACATGAGTGGCTGGTGCAGTGCAGATCCATGTAAGTAGTGCCTGAACTCAGTGGTGAAGCACAATATTTGTCCTGACAATGCCATGAGATGCAAGTGAAAACTGTGCAAAAGCCCAGTGTGAAGACAACACCCAGGACTCTGTCAGAGAGTGAAATGGTGAGAGGTGTTGGCTGATTACAAAGGTATAGAACATTTTCCAGGTGACTTCTTTCAGAAAGTGAAGAAAAACAAAAATTAAATGAAGTTTCGGAGAGTAAGTCTGCACCTCACATACAGTATGACGTGAACGAACAGCTTAGATGGCTCACTTTGTGTGAAATTGAATGGTAAGTACCTGCCTCACTACTGGAAAAGGATATCAGTTTGCTAAAATCTTTTGCTCCTTTCTCATTAACAAAATATAAGTATATAGTTTGTTTGCTTGGCTGTCTTTTGCCCTCTTTCCCATAAGTCTGACAAAATAAGAACCTCCAGTAATTAGTTCATCTGAAAAAATCAAAATAATCAAGTCACTTACTACTTAGATAGTTTTTTATGTATTTAAATACCCTATCTGAAGATTCCAAATTTCAAACTTCTTGCCACTATTCCAGATGTTTCCTGTTGCTCTGAATATCATAATAAAGAGTTTGTTTCATGAGGACATCCTTCAAAGGGAGTTTGGCCAAAATGCCATTGTGACATGCTGCAACAGTGAGAAGTGATTCATCTTTTCTCTGTTTCCTAGCCAAGCAAGGTATCCATTCATTATTTTCCCCACATAGGACGTTCTTTTGAAGCATAAGCTTTTAAAGTCCTCTTTATCTTCATTAAACTGTCACACCATCTGACAAAGTTTTGTCACCGAACTCCAGCAGTACTACTATTAAATGAGTCCTACAAAGTTCTCTGGTGTAAACAACATTTGTACAGTACCTGAAACATAGTAGGTGATGTCTCAGCTGGCTACTCAAGTATGTCAGCTTGCAGCCAGCTACATATAATTTTCACACTCTTAAACTGACAGGGAAATCAGATGTAATTTTGATGAAGACTGGGTTTCAACACTGGTTATTTCATTGCATTCCTAGAGTTAACACACAAAATGTGTGCTGAAGTCCACATTATGTCCAGCTTGTGCAGCTTTGCACTTATTTAAGTCTTCTTGGGCTTCAGCAGTACCATGAAGGATCATGTGGTTACCACTCAGTCTATGGCTGTTTCTGGGTTGATGAGCATATCCAAATTCATGGTCTGACTTTGGAAAGAAACCTGAAATTAAAAGATAAAAGATCAGCAGGGTGGCATAACGGAGAAAAGAAATTGTCTGTGCAGAAGGGTATATGTACCAGCACATGCTACACCATGTACCAAATCATCTGAGCAGCATCATTGCACAAGAAAAGATTGCCCAGGTCCCACTCCAGAAGCTGCTGAATCTCCTCTTGCCCTACACACCTTGAAACACTCAGACAGTGAGAATCAAACCTGCCCTGATCCTACAAATCTTCTTAATGAGTTCCTGTTTATAGGTGAGGAAATCTGGAACCACAATTAATTTTTCCAACCAATACTTTAAAATTTTAACATTACTTATATGAAAGGCTATTCCATTCATTGGTTAAAAGTCAGCTTGTCCTTCAAATGCTGCAGAGCAAGTCTGAAAGGTATTCTTTCAGGAATGCTAAGATTTCTTTGTAAAAGTTGATTAGATTTGACTGGCAGAATTGCTACAGACTATGGAGAAACCAGTGGGGGAAAAAAAATCACTTTTCATTGGCACTGTAGTCTATCTACTGAGGTCTTTTGCCAATATTTAAAGGTATGGTGACATTCAAACACGACAAATTGTACTGATTGTACCAAGAGTTATATTACAACTCCAACGCTTTCGTTGCTATCATTTTTCAACATGAAACAGATTCCCTGCAAAACAAATAATGAAATTTGAATAGCTGAGATTTAATCATCCTTTCAGTCTTTCATATTTAAATAATCCTTCCATATGTGCTATAAATTGAGCCCTTTTTCCTTGTTTATAAAATATATATTCCATCCAAGAAGAGACACTAAAATAAAGCAAAATAAATTCTCTCTACAGTGATCTTTAATCTGAACATCTGACATAGAAAGAATAGAAAGTTCTGGAAAAGTACTCAGTAGAATATCCATTATTTAAGATTTATTTTAGCCCATCAAACATAAGTTATTGATATATTTTTCAAGATAGATGCTAACATTTGCTATCATTATTGTAGTAAATGCTAGTACTTTTTACTTATCAGTGAGAAGAAGCACTTTGACTCCACCTTTCTTCTTTCCCAACACAATGAGATATAGGTCCTATTTAAATATTTACAAATCAACGGCAGATATTTCATAGCAAAGAAATTGAGAGAGTGAGCACCTGGGTAAAATGGAAGGGCTGGAAGAAGGTTTAAGTGCAAAGTGGAGTGAAGGAAAGGAAAAAACATTAGCTTATTATACTGATAATAGTAGCAGAAGTATTCAGACTGACATATATACGAAAACATTTCCAATTCTGGATGCCAACATACTTATTTACTGCAGTGTACTGAGGGCATTGCACGTGCTGTGTGATAAACAGAACTGGAATGATTATCACATACTGTAGGTAAGAGTTCTCCCACATTTTTGTGAAAACACACACTGCTACATGGTCTGAAGCTCAAGACGCCCTGATGCACCCTAAAACTCCTTATCATACTCTCATTATCTTGTGACTGAGTCTGCCAACCATTTTCTCCAAGTCATCCCATCTGCCCAAAATCTACCACTGATCACCAGTTTAGCGTTCTCAATTTAGGGGAAAAATAGAATTATTTTTCATTGCCTTCTGCCCAAGCCTCTGGCAGTCATATCAACAGTCCCATCTGTTCTTTTTTTCAGCTTAATCCCACCCAGATTTCTGATTCTAGGATTTGCAATTTAAAGGGAGGATATGTGATATGCATAATCAATGGATTTACTCCATACAAAATACTTGCACAGTAGCTCATCTTCCTTCTCTTTTCTCATACATATACACACACATGTATGTGCACACGTAAAAACTTCCATTTTAAACACGCCTTTCTTGAGTGAGAAAACACTCATCTGTTCAGCCAATCATACCTTTGGTTTGATTAAGTATTGCTATCATGATGAATTTGGTTAAGAGCAGGGATGTCAGAAATGTTTTATCACCAGGCCTGACAGCACATGCTGTAGCTTTTCAGAGCTGGGCTGGAGGCAGAAAAATAAAATGTCTGTACATATGTCTTAAAATTGTCATCTTGCATCACGTCTCGTTGTTCTAATATTTAGAAGCACAGACAGTTCCTCCATCATCGGGGAAGTGGAGGTTGCATCAAAGCTGTATTTTGCTGCTTTTCACAAATGAGAACTTGAAGGAAGAACAAGCAAATGAAAAGAATCAAACCTGAGTTGTCGTGAAAATTTTGTAGGCTTTTCTGAGACCACAGCAGAGTTTAGTATCTGCAGGAAACAGAATCTGGTAGGGTTCCAAATTAGATCCATTAAGCAGACTCCTGAAAGTATAATTTATTCAATTTTTCACACTATAGAGAGAAAAAACAATAAATAATATGGCACATAAAATACATATCACCCAAGTCTTTGGGTCAAAATTTAGGCATGGTGCTTATATCACTATCAGCCTCTAAAGCAATGTGAGATACCAGGCTGACAATAACTCAGAATAACTCTGAAACCTGATAAAGGTTTCAGTACAGGTATAATTAGGATTCAGACTTTAGGCTCTTCCTTGGACTCACCAGCCACCAACACTTCATAATAGAGCTCTTCAGGAAGAGACAATTTCTGTTCACACCTACTGGGGAATACACCATACAAACAGAGTTAGTCTGACAGTATTCCTCCTTACAAACTGCTTGCTGCTGAATTCTGTGGGAGTCTGCATGAAAATGCCAAGGCATAAAATTGTTTCTTAAAGTATCTTGAATATTTTTAATAAGTGTCTTAAAAATTAATAAAAAAAATAAGGAGAATGTCACTCCTTATATGGACACTTTACAAACTCTTTTTGGGAAAAAAAGTCTCACATCATTATGGCCTCTAAGTTTACCTCTGCATACGTGGAATAAAAAATGTATATAGAATCAGAGAATCATTGAATAGTCTGGGTTGGAAGAGATCTTCTACATATGCATAATAAACCCCCTTGTAAGTGGTATTCCTAAATTCAGACAGTGATGTAAGACACAGAGTAAACTGTAGATGTGCTGGCAATCCTCAATGCTTTCCAAAATTTTACTCATGTGGCTGGAAGAAAGTTATATTCCCACAAGATATGCTTGAAAAGCAGAAAATTGAATTACTACCTGTTGAATCAGATGCCTTTTCCTGTTATATATGTGGGATTTTCCCTTTCAGCACATCCTGTAATTTTTTAGATAAGACTTTTTTGAGTTTGGAATACACTATCACTGGTGCATTTCTACTCTTTGACATTCTTCTCGCTCTTATGCAAAAGCTGAGGACCAACAAAGTTTCCCATCACAGACAAATCCTGGAGATGTTACTAATCCCTCTTCCTGGAGATGCACTGGCTACCCCTCTCGAGAGCCAAGACTGCTCTTGAGAGTGAAGTCTGTTTAAGGCATAACACATGTCCAGATCTGAATAGCTGAACACTTATAACAACATTTCCAAGACAACATGAGCTCAGAAACAAACAACTCTTATTTTGGATTATGATCCAGGTATTCCTATCAAATTATTTTTCCATCAAATATCATGATTTTAGATCATATTTCCTATTTCAGGAAATAAGAACATTAAAGTTTAAGACAGTTTAATTTTTCTTATAAATTGCATACTGCTGTAGTCATAACATCTGGCCCTACTTAAGAAATCTGTGTTTGATTTCCAGCTCTTATTTGACTTGCTATGAGAGGCTGCCAAAGAAAAAAAAGAAAACAAAAACAACATAAAAATAAATAAACAGAAGAAAAACCCTACAAACAAAAAAAAAGGCCTATAAAACCAAGACAACTTACGTTGTTTTAATTTTCAAAATCTTTAAGGATTTACAAGAAAGAGTGATTTAGAGAAGTGAGAGAACACTCTCATTTTTTATTTAATAAGAATGACTTTTACATTTTACAACTTGTTAAGGTACTATCCAATTTAATTTCTCTTCTTTACAGAAGATTGCCAGCATATACACATTTAAATGGCCATAGAACTCCTCATCGCTCCACAAATTTGCTTGTTAAATAATAATATAAAATAACACTTTCTTCAATGAAACACAGACCTTCACCTACAGGCCTTTTCTTACACCTGGACCTTCACCAACAAACTTTTTCTTGCATTGCTCTGAAAACCCCTTGGCTGTTTGATAGACTATATATATTTGCTTTGGGATTACCTCTCACAATAATTTCTATTTCCATGCAACTCAGATATGAGATAAATTTAGGCACCAAGAAACCCTAATGTGAGTGGAATCAGCATATTAATGTATGGTCCTTCTCTATATTCAGTAGGCTTCTGAATGTCACCTCAGAAAAAGGTGTTCTTGCTGGTGTATCTGTGACCAGTTCACTAAAAAACCACATTTATTCAGCAGGGTTGTGCTGCACTACAATTACCCTGATGTTTGTTTTCACCTTTTTTTACTTCATTGTCACAGTGGAAAAAAGTCTTCAGGAAAGTATAAATTAATCTGACACCACCTATATTACCTGAAAGATTTTTGTGTGTGAGAATTATATTCATTTTGAATATATAAGATAAGCCAGGAAATACTGTAGAGCAAAATGTATTTAAATTAAAGCAAGCTGTCCTCAGACGGATGGGCTTATCCTTCGCTGTGATGAGATGGTGGATCTGTACTAAACCCAAAAATAGTTAGCCTGATTCAGACCAACTGGAAATTATCCAAAGAAGATGAACTGGTAAAGGTAAGGGTCAGAAGAATTCCTTCCAAGACACTTATAACAACATGAAGAGCTGGAGAGTCAAAAATAATAAAGCTTTGTGGCTGGCATTCCCAAAGCTAAATGGGAAGCGTTTCCCTCTCTGCCTCTGGGGCACAGGAGGATCACTTGACAG
Organism: Callaeas wilsoni; assembly: GCA_013398955.1. Lineage (NCBI taxonomy): Eukaryota > Metazoa > Chordata > Aves > Passeriformes > Callaeidae > Callaeas > Callaeas wilsoni. The sequence goes on from VWPU01015071.1 coordinate 11,796, forward strand.
AGGTTTGTAAACAAGACCAGTGTGCATAGACCATGCAACACCATGAAGCATCTACTTAATCTACTTTTTCTGTTTCCCTTCTCACTTTATTCTTGTCTAGAGGCAAAATACATTTCATGACACAGTGAGAAAGCACAGAAATTTTATTAAAAAGTAAGACAAGGAAAAGAAAGCCATTTGAAAAACAAAAAGGGGAAAATAGCTGTTGCTGTAGGATAAATCTCAGACTAGTTACTCTTACTGGCATCTGCACATGTTTGGGGGCAATGGGAACATGAGGACCACTGCCATGCTACTGTCACACTGCAGTAATCAAGCAGTTTTATCAAGCAAGGGTCAGTCTTGCAACCAACAAAATTGAAGAACAGTGCGTAATATGTTTACAGGTCACAGCAAGAATACTTTCATTTATCAGGAAATGAGAATAGAGCTGTGTTGTGTCTTTGACAAGAAATTGCCATTTCTTTGTAGGACTTGGTCCTTTGCCAACATTTCATCTAAGTGCATCTTTCTTTTGGGCTGCAGAAGGAATTGTCACTGGTCCAAAACAACATACGTAAAGTGCTATATGCCAAGTGCCTCAAGTGGCCTAGTAAGACAAAACATGCATTTAGAGCACTGACAATTCACATAAGCAAGGCTATTTTTGCTAATTGGGAGGCTCACTAATGGACTAGTTCATTAAAATAATGCCTGGATTTGTACTTGCATCTTCAAAAATTACTACATTTTAATTCCAGAATCAAATAGTCTAAATATCATTTGGGGTTTTTTGCTTCCTTTATAAAAAATTCTGTGAGCAGCTCTGGTGGCAAGTACAAGAGCTAAAGGTTTAAACTAGCATGAAGGCAAATATGACACCCCTATCTGGACTGCAGTCTGGCACACTGGGCCATTCATTATGGGCTCAGGGCTGGAATGGACATGGACACAGTTTAGAATCACCGCCAAATCCTGGCGAGGAAAGACAAAATACCTCCACCAAGCTGAACTGGTGTCGCTAACACAGACAGCTTCCCACTGGAAGTGGTTGAGTTTATGATGTCTAATCAGCTCATTTAAGGCTTGGACAAAGCTGTTGTACAGGTTCAGCATCCTGCAGGTTAGGTATCCTTCACCAGGATTCATGCCAGTGAATTTCAGCACCTAACACATGCCCTGCTCAGCAAAGGGGAACTCAGTTTATCTGAATTGGGTGGCAAGAAGCTTCAGCAACACACCTCTGATGGTCTTAAAAAAGTTGGGGAAGAGCAAACATTTTCAAGCCCCAGGTTCAGCTTTCATCATTGCTGGTCAGCATTCAATTCTCTGCTGGAAGTGCTGAAAAGTTCCATAAACTCTTATTCAGGTGAAACTTTCAACTAAGTAGCTGCGCAGCTGACAACATATCAGTTTCATTATCGATCCAAGTAATCCCATGTACATAACAAATGTTTATAATAAAAACACAGAAGTTAGTTTTAAGATACATCCAACTCTCCTCCAGAGAAATCAGGGAGCACTGAACTCAAAGAAATAAGATTTAACTCAAACAGATCCTTCTGACTACCAGAAGAGGGAATACTTAGAATTGGCACCTTTTTCCAGAAAACAGACATCAAAATACATGTGAGAACTTAATTTGGGATTATCAAATTTTTTAATACTCTAAGAAAGTGTCAGGAGTCTCAAAGTATTTCCTCTGACAATAAATCAGCACACTCATGGCTGAAAGTTAATGACATTTTTTGTTTGCTTAAGCACTCTAAGTTCAATGGGAGGACAACTCAGACAGACCGCTCTCTTTTGCTAGAGCTCTCAGATGAGTTCTTGTCAAGTTTAATATTGTTTTCTTAAATCTGCACAGTTAATAGCTTATAGGAGCTGGTACCGGATCATTTTGAAGAGAGATTGTTTTACATTGCTGTGAACATTGAACATAACAGTGGTACTTTTTTTCTTCCTTTGCTTAGCTGTTTCAGTTGCTGTCTTTTCATTACAGCACTCAAGTCAAGGAAAAGGTTTGTACCTCATAAAAAATCCACAGTAATTGAAAAATATCTATATCATTTTCAGGAATATTGTGTTTCTCTAAATTAACAGAGTCTAAAAAAAGTGAAGAAGATGGAGTTAAAGAGCAAAGGTAGCATTCAGAAATTGCATTTCCAGAGAGCTCTTTTCTGCTGTGCACTCACGCTATTTCTGTATGATATTGAATGTTCAAATATACTCACTGCAAAGCCAGAATCTCAATATTCCATGTGGTAAAAAAACCCCAACAAAACACAAAAGAAACAACAATGGCAACAAAAGCAGAGTGTTTATCACTCTGATTATTCTTTTTTATATGATAGCATTTCAGCTGAATAGACGTCCTTGAAATCTAGGCATGGCTGTGAAATGCCAGTCCAGTCATTTTTGGAGGGGAGAAAAAACACAGGAAAGAAGAGCTAGGAACATTTATCAAGAATAGTGCAGACGTGCTCTTTTAAAAATTCCTGTTTGCTTTATTACTCATTCATATTTTGGTACTCTTATAACTGTATTTTGCAAGTCGTCAGCCTGCAACTACTTAAGTAGAATGAAAAGAAAAAAGATAAAATCTGTGTAAATGTTTTAAAAATATCTTCAGTCTGTTTTATCTACAGTCCATTAACTTCAACTCAGATTAGGACATATTTTTCGTTTTTATTCATTTGGGTTTTTAAAATTTATTTATTAGAAATAAAACATTTATTTTTAAACATGCTTCATGAAATGCATAACTAGTTCTTTAATATATTTAGAATTTTGCTGTTTGGGTTAAATCTCCTTCAGTTAACATATTCTGGCTACAATTAAAGAAAAAAATACATGTAACAAAATTCATTGTGGAGAAAGAGCATGGGCATCAAAAAGAGATGTGAAATGGGAGAACATGGAAATTCCTTCTCAGTATCACCATTTATCCATCTTACAGTGAGATCATACGTGTGGAAATCAGACCCACTGTGTAACGCTCAGCCCCGGAAATTGGCCTCTTTCACACCCACTGCACTGAGGCATATGGTTCTTTACTCATCTGCAGTGAATTTTCATTGTCTTTGAATCTGGTGGTCCTGTCCCACATTGTTCTCTTTCTGAGCATTAGGAAACTTGCTGGCTTGAAGATATTGCTCCCACCAGGCATCATCATCCCCTGTGTCTCTCACATAAAACAAAGACAGAAGCCAGAATGTGTAATTTCCTTATTCCTAATGTCTCTGTCTATTCATTGCCTGTTTTGTCTTGCCTGCTCCTTATTTTAACCAGTTTCATAATCAGATGAGTCAGTCATTTGTGTCATGGCTCAGCACTATAGGCATAAAGTTTAATGGCACTGTCAGACATTTTCTGATAGTCTGAACACCATATATACCACCCCGTGGCCCTCTCCAGGCATAGCAGTCACAAAGAATTACAAGGCAGTGAAGCACAGCAGTCCTTTCCAATACTGGTTGTCTTTGGTCAAGCTAAGCTTTTCCAAATCCTCTGGTATTATATCCCTTCAAATAGTTTCTGAAATTTCTTTTCAGCTTCTCACATTTTTTTGAGCTGGAGAGATACACCTCCTTCTTTAGACCTTTGCTTCCCCATAGTCTCTGCATTTTGTCTTCTATCCTCACAACCTGTCCCATCTCCTTGGAATTCTGTAAGCTTTTTAAGTCAAGTCATAGCGAATCTCATTTGACCACTTTTCTGCACCGTGATGTCATAACTGTTAGAAAGATATTTCAAAAACACCCATTACTTTCCAAAAAACTTTACAGAGTACTGCTCTGAAACAGGCAGCAAAAATGTAGGATGTTTTATAATAACTTGCAACATCACCGATATTTTGAATATGGAATTAAACCACATAAGCTTATCAAAAAAGGGAAATACAATTTTCAAATCTTACACACGAGCAAATTTCTAATAAATTCCATGCCAGATTTCATGTTTCAAGGCAACAAATTCTTCAAAAAAGAATGAAAAACCAAAGGTAGAAAAATATTCCCACCAATGCTTGGCTAAATAAAAGTGATAGAACTAGGGTCTCTGGTGTGCTTTGGAGAGCAATGCTTTCTAGATTACTGCACCTAAATTAAGTGTCTGGGTTCCTCAGGTAAGCCCTTGAGAAACCATTCCTAACCTAACACGTGGGACCGAAACTAGGACTTATCCTTTTAAGGAGACAGTCTCACCATATCCTAAAAAGAAGACTTAGATGATTAGTTTAAGTAGATTACTTCTACTTTTTTCTGTGGTGAAAATTAAGTGAGATGAATTACTGCTTATAACAGCTGTTAAGAATTCCTAAGAGTGTGTTAAACCTCATGGCTTCCTAATCTTCTCGAAAGGCTTCTTTTGCATGTTCCTCACGGTATTCATTAGGGCCACAGCCACAATTTTAGAATCCAAATCACTGGTCATTACTTGCAAGACAACCACTCAGTATTTAGAAGGTATCATTGCTCTGTAGCTTCGGAAGAGAGGATAAGCCAGTGATCTGGGCTAGGTATGCCCTCCCTGTCAGAATTAGGAGCAAAGGAATGCTTCCAAAAAGTCCGTCTGTAGAAAACATGCCGTAGGGGAGTTCTCCTTGAATATTAAACTGAGTTTTTGACATTTCCTTTTTGTTACTTCTATTCCACTTTTACTGGCATCATTTCTGTAAAGCAATAAATAATGAGCCATTCTCTTCCTGAAGTGTCTGTTGTCAACATAATCAGTATGGGTTGGGTCAACATATTCAGTTCTTTGCTGATATATTCAGTTGGGCTTGAGGTGGTCAGGATGGTGCTGACCCTTGGGAAGCTGTAGTGAAGCAGGAAGGATTCTCATCCAGCTGGATCACTGAGCTCTTTCTTGCCAACATTTTCACCTACAGCTGACTGAGACACTGCGGGTATTTATAAACCTACCTGGCAAGTAAACTCTATTTAAACAAAACCAAGAACAACAACAACTAGTCCTGCAGATCAGAGAAAATATAATTTAGTAGTCGCAGGGGTTTGACAAGTTTCTTCCTGAGAAAAAAGAACTCAATGTTTTGCAAAAGCCTTTTGCCAAGAGTTGCTTGACACACCATGCTATTTTCCTGTGAATTATATGTTGTCATTTAAACATAAGAGCATAAACCTACTGACTTACTACAAAGCTTTTAATTTTTTTTTTGCATATGAAAACCTTATTCTTGCCTCAAATTGCCTCAAAAAAAAGGTCTCAAATTAATGAAAAATAATCTTGGTGCATTAGAATTAGGAAAAAAAAAAGGCAGAAAGACACGGGAAAAAAAAAAAAGACTGCACAGTTGTATTTTCCCTGCAGCTTCTAGAGTCCTCTGTGCTTTCAGCTAGTGCCAGATAGAATATGACAAGATAATTTTCCAAGAAAAAAGCAAACCCAATAAAAAAAACTTTAATGTGAAATTTAAAATTTTGCTAGAAGCTATGTTTGATAATAAATCAATATATGTTGGCATTTTCATCATAGTTTGAGCATTAAATGACTGTAAAAAGTAAGGGCTAAGCTACATCTGAATTAAATTGAGATTGGCACAAGTGTTGCAGCAATAGTTTGAAACATCAATAATTAGGTTAAATTAATTAAATACACATACGAGTGATTTTCACATCTTGCATTCTACAAAAATTCTAAAAAATTACATTCACTTATTTTATTTAATAATATATATAATCATTTTTCTGAGCAAATATTCTTGTAAGTATAAAAATATTTTAATTAATTCTATTCCCTAGTGCTATACTTTAAATATTCAGTATCCTGTTAATATGAAATTAATACCTCAGCACTACATTATAAAACCAACTGCATTATCAGACATGTAAAATTTTTATAGTAAAAAAATAAAATTAAAAAAACACAGGAAGAATAGTTGGTTACCTGTTTGTTCTTTTTTATCTTCTTTGAGAAATGACTACAGAGTTGGTCAAAATGTTTTGTTTTCACTGAACAGGTTCATCACTGGCCTTATAGGCCAGTAAAATCATCAAAAACTATTTCAGCTAAATCTTATGATAAGCTTAATATTTTCACCAAAAAAAAAAGCCACTTCAGAACCTCTTAAAGCTTTCAGATGAACATTTCAGAAATGACAATGTTTAGATTATTTATTCATTATTTGCAGTTTGGTAAACCATTCTGGAAACAAAAATCTTTTATGCCTACTCAAACCAAGTCTAATTCAGCATATTCTGAAATATGTAAGGGTTTTTTTGACTAATAAGCTTTCTGTGCAGATAGACAAAGACAAAACAGAATCACATCAGTACAGTAAGTCATAAGGACAACTCCTCTGAAGTCTGCTATCCAATTGAGCAGTCAAGTACACAAAAAAGTGCTTACAGAGTCAATCCTTAATGATATGCTGCAGCAAAACAGTATTTCACTGTTTTCTGAAACCTGAGACAAGCAACTAGCTATTTAAAATTGCCATGACTGAGAGATCATGGTATGTGGAAGTGTTGTGAATGGTTCTGAATAAACAATGAATTTAAGATTTCTGGAATTAACAAAGTAAGCTTGGCAATTTAGATTGACAGAAAGAAACACAGTTTAGAGAGATAGTGCAGAGGCAGAGTTCTCAAAGGTGATATTTACAAAACTATGGGAGAAGGATGCAATCACTCTTTGTCTTTTCACAGTTCATTTCAGATACATTTACGTGCATTAGTAACAAAATATTGTAAGAAAATGATGCGTCTATTCCCTTCAAAAAGCATAACTAATCATCCCTGAAAACTACTTTTTCTTCAGAGAGCTTAAGCCAGAGGAACTAACACATACTTTCTTATTATAAGCACCTTAACTTCGTTTTATTTTCTAGTTTTAACCCACTTTGGATTCTTTAAATAACTGTATCACTAAGAAGCTTGAATTTACTTTTATTGGCATCCTTATTAGAAACCTATCATTTCTGGTTTTTTCTCACTATAATGGCCTTGTTCAGCAGTAAAACCAGCTCTACTTGCCTGGGAACTGTATTTTGTAGCAGCATCTTTGGCAGGTTTGGGGTAGACTCGTTTTCTTTAATTTTTCTAGTGGGTTAAAGTTCTTTTTATCTCAATCCTTGCTTACATAATACATGCAAAATTTAATAAATATGCATATACAATGTCCTCATATGAACGGTTTTATAAGAAAATATATACATACCAAACATTTCTTTTTGCTCATATGACTCAAACTATAATGACGCCTCTCTTGATATCTGATGGCACTGGAAATAAACCCAGAATAAACTCCCTTTTTCACTCCACACAGAGTGCTTATCCACTAACTAAAGGATTAATTACAATTTCACACTTGTGTCTGTGGACATTCTTCATAGCGCTGGGAACAACTGATATTATTGTATTTCTCTTTTCAACATTCTCACATACATTTTGTTTCTCAAATGAAACAAAAATGTATGAAGGATAAAAAAGGTCCCAAACCAAAATTAAAAAAAAACCAACAAAACACCAAGCCCAAACTAATAAACAAAAACCCCGAGCAGGCAAGCAAAAGGAAGGAAAAACTCCTCAGAGGGTTAAATGATTCTCACAGGGTTAAACAACGATTCTACATTTTTTATGTGGCTTACACAAGTCAAGCCAAGACATGGTGTTTTCCACTTCCTCCAGTGCTTGGAAAGAGCTGTGGTGGCAGCCTTGTAGTGCCTGTTTGTGCAATATCTGAGACCTGTTGGGGAACCTACGAAAGAGGCTTATTGAATTTTAATGTTAAACTAATGTTACATTTGTAGCCGGCTGCATTAGATGGGTGACTGCAAGTTGAGAGGAGCTAGTAAAAAATGGCTTCCCTCTTTTACCAATGAGTTCAAATGTTCATCCTGTCCTTTCTGTGAACCCGCTATTTATGGCAAACTCTTTTAACCTATATATAATTCATGAAGAAATCCGTACAGAATAACATTACAGATAGATGATTGTGACAGATTTTTTGACTCAAGAAAGCTTCGCATTTCCTATGTGCCTGTTACGCAATGAGAAAGCCCATGTCACAGTCAACCCAAAGCAGATTTCTCAAAGAAATCAAGTATAAGTAAATCACATCAAATGTGAATTGAAAAATTATTTTGCATTGAGTAACATGCAATTTCTATGTAAAAACCCATAACTCTCACCCAACTCTGCAGGTTTTTTATAGTATAACTGGTGTTAACTGCAGTTGCTATTGGGTACCCTGTGACAGCATTAACTGAACAGAACAGCATTAAACAATTCAGAGACTCACAGTAAAAAAAATATTAAACTCTTTCCTTCAGTTACATTTCAATATTTTAATTCTCTTCTTCTTTTGAGAAGTATGGAAGAGATAACAGATATCTGTTCACATTATTTAAATACTGGACTCTACAGAATGTGACAACAAAATTCACCTACATTTTCTGTCTATTTTTTATGTCCACTCTATACAAGTCAACACCTTACTTAGTAACATATGAATAATGATGCACATTTTATATCACATCTAATATGAAACACAGCTGAATTGATCCCAGATGTAGCCCCCACTATTGTTTCATTACCACATACTTCATCTATTTTTCAGCCAGTATGATAGTGTTCATCCCCATACAAAATTGAATTAGCTGTCTTAATAAAGGAAAAGTAAAGAAGAATTATTATTACTAATAGTGCAGCTAATCATCTGAGGAGGAGGTATTCTCAGTGTAAATAAATTAAAAGTTAAAAAATAATGAGTTCTGCTAATGGATTTTATCTCTGTCAATTAATAGCATTCTAGAAAAATCTGTAATAAAGAAAAAATATCTTTACCTATATGCTATATAAATATCCCTGTGTATTATACTAATCCCCCGGGGAAACAAGTTGCTGGTAATCAAGGCAAACATATAATTTTATTTATGCATTGCAGGACTTTTAAATCACAAATATCTTACCATATGTCAGCAGGTCACAATTGCCTTACATGGCATAGGTTTTAGCCCAATTTCTGGAAGCTCCTACCCAAAGATGCAGTTTTATTACTTTGATGTTTTACTACCATTAAAATCAAATGGATATCGTTTTTCTCTCTCTCTTTCACTCTCTGCATCTTATTAGCTATCAGATATTAAATATTACACAATATGTTACCAGATGTCTATGGTTATATACTTTTCAATAAAAAATACGCGTAATTTATTAATTTTTGCAGTGGCTTTTTTTTTAATTAATTCTATGCACAAATTAAGTAGACAAAGTTCATAAACAGAAGTAATGTTCCTTGTTTCCCTGTTGGAAGATGTGTTTTAGCATTTTGTTTGCAATATTAACTGCAAAGCTCATAATGGCAAAAAAATTAATAGTTCACTGTCTGTGTTATATGCTGATATTTAATTAAATAGTGTATAGCTTTGAGTGCACATTATATGTTCTACATGCATTACTCATATTAATGACTATCACTTGATAGGCATCCAGGGGAGTCATTTTACAGGAATTATCAGTTAAATAAATAAAGACCATCTTTGCAGCCTTCATGGCATGTGCATTAAGAAAATGCAGTTGGTTCAGGAGTGAAAATAGACAAATAATAATCACCAGAGCTGGAACCATCCAAAGAAGTTTTTCTAGTAATCCAACTTCTAGAAAGCTAGAAGAGAAGTTGTGAATATAATGGAAAGCAAGCAATTGTCAAAGCAAGGCCAAAATGTATTTGTGTGCAGCGGGTGCTCAACCAAGCTCAGAGTCATCCCATATTTGAGGACACATTAAAGATTAAGAAGATGGTGAAACACAGACAACAAAAAAAACAAATGCCTTTGCTTATAGCCCATATTATCTAACAAAAAAACAGAAACCAGTAAAGTCTACCTTTAAATTAACCTTCATGAAGGAGGCTTAGCACACCCATACATATTAACTGAGTCTGCCACTGCTGATGGGTCAGGAAAATACTTGATGTTGTTTCAAATGCCTTCCCATGTAATTTCATTGATTTCTTCCCCTCAAGTAATTCTCTGAGGCATTCACAAAACTATTTTATTAATACTTGCATATCTGCCAGTGATGTTAAACGGAAGGACACACGCACCTTTTAGAGAAAACAAACCTACGCTTTTCCATTAGTCAGGAGGCACTGAATAAATGAAGATTCATAGATTTTGGTTCTAAACCCAAATGTGATAGCCATCTGTTCTTACTTGTTGTATGATCCATGGCACAGAATTTCCCATTATGATTCCTGCATTGTCTGGATGAGCTAAATACAATTTAGTTTAATCTCCTAAAGAAATTAATATAATAATAGCTGCGTACACCAGGAATAGAAAGAGGTTTCAAAAGCATTACCTTAATGAACCCACTAAATACTGTATTTAGTATTTGAATGATGATGAAAAAAGGAATTGATAGGCTCTGTAAAACAAATTTTATCATTTTGATTATAGTATCTCATTAAAAGAACAGTCTCACTGGTTTGTTTTTTAAATGCATATGAATGACTAGATAATAAGTATACCAAATTGTAGTGCTAGGTAAAAAGCTCCAGACCTAGTTTTTCTACTGTTTGTGTTTGTGTTTTGTTTTGCTGGGTTTTTATTTGCTTAGAAATTTGAAATCACTACAGGAATATGAGGTTTCAAGAGAAGAACTAATGTAAAAGCTGATTTTCAGTTCTTGTTTAAGCAGATAAGGTACAAGCTGTTTTATTTAAAATATTCTTTTAAAAAAAGCTGAAAAAAGTTAGCCAAACACAGCTGAAGATAATTTTCATCTTTTTTTTCATGAAAAATGTTAGCTAGAATGAAAATCTTGAACAAGAAAACATTTGTTTTGCCAAAAATTAATTCCTTTTAAAAAATAATTTTACCTTATTTCTAAAAGGCTATAAACCATTTAAAATCAAATTGTAAAGAAAAATTAAGCACACTACAAACAGATTACCAGAACACTACATTGCTCTTCATATCCCATTATTTGAACCTGTTTTGAAAAGGATTAGCAGCTCCTCACATCTTACAGACTGCGGAATCAATTGAGTCACTTAGGAAGAAGAGGTATTTCCATATCCCAGCTTTAAACCAGTGTTCAGATTCCACTTCCCTGAGTACATTAAAAATGTACAGACAGATAGCTAAGCAGATAACAGCAGGTGAACTTCTGGCCCCATTACAGTCAATGGGAGGTCTGTCATAATATCAAAGGCGCCAGGATTTCACCCTCTAACTCTTCTTTCTCATCCATCAGAAAAGCACTTTCACCCACCAAACTTAATGACAAAGCAACTAAAAGTTTTGAACAATTTTGAAGTCCCCACTGCAAACTTAAATTTCACATTCGTTTGAAAGGCATTGGCAGCTTTCAAAGTGTGGATTATCAGTCAGCCTCCTGCAGTTGACAAAGCAAATCAGAGCAAGTAAATTTGAATGTGTGAATAAAATACATGTTAAAAAAATGTAGTAACAACTAGTAAGATGCCAAGAAAATTTCTGTATTTAAATTAGACATCTGTGCCCTATTTTTAAATATTCATCATTGTAAGTGATTCAGCATGTTCCCCACTCCTGTCAGAGTACACATATTTTAAAAACCTTTTAGCTTTAACACTTTCATTGCCACATTAATCCATTACTAGAAAATTTTCTACTCTTAAACTTATTCACATCTACAGATTTCAGCATGAGCTCAACTGAGACAACACAAACTGCAAAGAATATTTGCTCTTCAGAACTTGCGTAAGAAAATAAACACGGCTATTAAAATGAAATATAAAAGCTACATTGTTCAGACATATGACTGAGTAATGTTTACAGATTGACTGTTCTTAACTATATATTTCTGATTCATAGCCATCACCTACAATGGCAGCGCAACTGGGTTGGACAAAAAGAGAAAATCATTCCTGAAGAGGGCACAAAAAAATTAAAATCTAGCAGAGTATCATCCTGAAAACACAGAGGTGATAGGAGAAAAAAAAAAGTGAGCCATTTATTTCAGAGCACTTATACCAAGGTACACTTTAAAAAGATGGTTAGGTGGGTAAAAGTCTAGATGACATTAATTGTCCTGATTTGTGTGAGAGGTTACATGAGGTGATTACAATGGTTCTTTCTGGCCTTGCAATCCATTAAATTATGTATTATCTGAAATGAAGGGGGGAAAATGGCTGTATTACAATAAGTTTGATGAATATCCCAACCCAAAACCTAACCCAAAGTTGACACACATTACAGTGCAAGATCCGAATGCTTGTAGGTTAATTAAACTGGCTGTCAAAGAATGATGAAATGATATGGGATATGGGACAAATTACATCCAGTCCTTTCAAAGTTCATGAAAACCCAATAAAGCATGGAACAAAATTTGATTCAAAAATGCTTACAGTTGGTACATAGAAAAGGGCATAATCACAAGTTATACTTGTGCCTGAAAATGAACTAGTGAGGGAATTAGCAAGGACTCCGCTCATGAAGCCACAATAGCAGAAAATATCTGCTGTCAACAAGAGCTGGTTGCAAGACTGTAAACAATGAAACATATTGGGGAAATATGGGAGGATGCACCTGCCAAAGAAAGATCAGCAAACACACTTTATGAATGTGTCACAAGTGTCTAGCAAGGAATCTGCACATTCTATTGACAATACTCTTTATATATATCACATACTAATAGGTCTGAAACACTAGCTTCTGGTAAAATAGCAAGTTGTTATGATATTTCTCATCATCTAGGACTGACAAAGTTCTCCATTGAACCTCAAGGAGTGGTAGACAAAGACACCAGGAAGCATCTATCCACTGAGAACTTTTGTTCTCAAAGATTATGAGGAAAAAGTGAAAATTAAAAGATTAAGACAAGAGAGATACATACTCTGATAGACAGATTTCACTACAAAACTCTGATTAAACACACCAATGAATTTATGGATTTGCTTTTTGTTGGTTTGAAGAAAGTGATCAGTGTTTGCTTTGTATACATTTTGGGAAAAATACCCATTGAATGTTTGTATTTAGTCTCTTCTTAGATTCACTTAGTTGTTTCACAAATAGCTAATGTTTATCTCCCTGAAGATTCCTAGAGCTTGCGTAAATCACTGAAGATAGGCAATTAAAGAGGGTAATTGTACTGCTGAAAACAATAATTAGACTTTTTCTTGTTCCTTAGTTTTGTCTAGTTTGGGTCCTCTCATTGTTTTACCACAGGTAAAAGAGCAGTCTAGCTGTGAATTGCAGGAAAATGTTTTAATGTCTACCTAATAAGGCATATTCTTTTTTATCAGCTTCTTGATTTGAATAGTAGTCATATGCTTTCCATATCTCATCATTAAAATCTCATAATTTATATAGGAAGAGGAAAAAAAGAAACTATCACAAGGTTCTCAATGATTTGACAATGAACATGATTAACTTTGGTCACTATGTGAAATACTTAAGAAAATGGTGCCAGGAGCAGGGCAGGGAAAGATAAAGTGCTCCATGAATTATAGCTTTAGCACTTAACGTGTATATCACAAGTCACAGAGCAGACATGTTGAGTAAAAACACTTTTTAACACCAACTAAAAGAGACAAAGAGACTATTTCTCTACAAATGAGCCTACCCTGAAACAATACTCTCTGCAAATGAATATTTTAAAACTGTATGTTTCCTTATGAAGCATAATGCATATTCAACCTTACAGCACAGTATTTTTCTTTTTGGAATACTATTTTTCAGGATAGTCTTGAATTTTAAAAACAAAAGGATAGAAACTATATCAGATTATACAGATTAATTTACATTTATTCATGTTTACAGAACTTTAAACACGCCTTTCCATAAGTATCTTAATTAAAGTGTCTAATCTGAAGCATGAATCCTTAATGGATTATGGGGTGCAAATTTAGGAAACCAGAATTTATTTCAAGAGAACCAGAAGCGTGGCAGCATGACAGATCATATGGTTTTATAACCTATTTTTGTTGCTGTTGTGCTCAAAGGCCTTCCTTCCAGAGCTAGAACTCTGTTGGTCTAGTCTATAAAATAACACTTGAAAATAAAGAGTCATGATAAATAGTATAACCTCAAAAGAATTTGTGAGTAATAGGAACGATGAGTGTATCTCCTTGGTTTTATCTCTTATAGTGTATGTTTTATTTACTTTTTGATGTTAGAGATTGCTGGATCAGCACCTCTTTTCCATGTATCTCTATACAGCTGTTTGCAGTTACAAATAAACCCTTAGTCAACAATCAAACTCTATGTGAACTGAGAGTGTTTACTCATAAAAGTCTGTATTTTTTTATGAATCCAGGAATTAATTTGGGGAAATGATAAAAGGGAATTGAAAAAAGAACATGATTTCATTGCACCACACAGTGAGAAAAGAATTTAGTCTGATAGTTTAAAGTTGCAGACGGAAGACCTTGTGAAAGACTGATACCGAGATATTCGGAAAAGTCTGAGCTAATTATCCTCACACTACAAATCTCAAATGTACCATTTCTACATTCACTCCATTATTTGTTTGTTTTTCTGATATTCTACTTCCCATTTAGCAGCTCTGTATAAATCTCAGGACGAACTTCCCAATTAAGTAAAAAGACATCAATTTGTATTGTTTACAGGAGAAAATCTTAACTGGATGGACTTAGAAAAATACTTTTCAAACTCTGAATACTTTACAAACATATTATTTCAATATTCATGAAGAACAGATCTGTTTTGTGGTGAAGTAGATACTGAAAAAAGGGGAAAATGTGTCTTTCATCAAGCTGATCTCATTTTCCTTATGCAGAATTATAGAGACTTTAAAACGTACCTATACTGAAATGCTACCTAGAAACAGCTTGTACTTCTAAATAATCCTTCCTTTTTAACTTTTCAAGCACTTTGCTAAACGAGTTTTACATTCCAAACACTCCACTTTCTAAATTTGTGACTGGATAGCTCCTCTAAAGTCCAGGCACAGTCTCAATACCCATTGAATAGGCTGGATCCAAGCTCCTGGAATGTCAAAAGGTGACAGGCTCGAGCGTGACAGACAGCCCTTGTTAATTTGCTCTTGAACCCCCAATTTCCTTCTTCCTTCAAATGCTTCAGCAATCTCACATCATGTTTATGTCTGTTCATCTGACAGGCCAAGAAGTTTAGTGAACCTCCAAAGTGCAGTAGAAAGATTTTTGAGCAGTTACATTTTGAACCTGATTTACAGATAATTCCCAAAGTGTTATAACCACATGCTTAAAATCACTTTTTGAGAATGAAGCTTAAAAAAAATCCTTTTTTTTCTGAGCTAGGCAAGGATCTGCCATTCATAGTCACACTACCAGGCACACATTATTGAAACAGTGAGGGAATAAACCTCACTGTGAAAGTCTCTGATTCTCTCTGCTCATGGTAAAACTGCAGATCAAATACATAAAGGCTTGTTTTAGACAAATCTTCAAAAATTTAGAAAACATTCAATGGACAATAGAAGAATGGACTGTCACAGCAGCCTTCCTCAGTTCACCCATGGAGAACATGCAACCAAGTTTTCCTTTTTTTATTGTTAATGCCAAAAATATCAGTTACACTCATAGCATTCATACAGCTTTAAACATCTTGGCACAATAGGGTATTCTGATATTTTCTTCCATTACAGATGAAATTATCTTCACAGCAAAACAGTCTAAACTTTCAAAATCCATCTTATACCTGCTCAGCTTTGTCACACTAGCATTGAATTAGAAGGTGAAAACACAGCTAACAGTGCGCTAGGGAATACTCACAGGTGTTGTGGTTAGACTTACTTTTGTCTATAATATTTTGAAGTTGGTTTCAAGACTCTTTCCCTTTCTTCCTCCGCTTTTTTTCCTGAGATGACCAAAGGAACTCAGGTGAACGTATATTAGTGCACTCCACTCCATCTGTCTCCTTTTAATTAAATCAGGAGCTCTGGAGCAGGGGAAGAGCAGCATGCTGCAGCCTGCAGCCCGAGGAACAAAAGAAGTGGCTTGTACAGTATGGAGGGAGTCTAATGGGCGAAAGCATTCCTGCATGTAGCAATCTGTGCTCCCTACAATGTTACTCATCATTCTGTCTAACTTCAATAATATTCTTAGCATGAAATGTCTAAGATTAATGAGGCATTTATTCTCCGATAAGAAGCTGTCATAAAGAATACATTTTCCATCAACATTTTTGCAGTTAAATTAATATTACCAACGTTTTGCAAATAAGGGATTCAGCAGTGTTTTATAGCAGATGAAGTGAAGCTAGTCCATTGAGCAGGTTTATATCTTGGGGTGGGTCATTTTCTCTGTTGATGAGCAGACAATGTTGCTAGTAAGCACACCCTCGAATCTTTAAAATTGCTGCCAGAGGCATCTATTGCTTGGAGCTCTTAGAGGTTGGATACAGGCCTGGGTATGTCCATGGTCTGATCCAGTGTAGTTGGAGTTTCTTAATATTAAGTGGGTAAAGGACCTCTAACATTTGTCATCTTTATCTTGCTATGTAGTTGATCTTGAACAGAAGCCCCTGATCCCACTTTCCCTGATTTTCCATTGTGGAAGTAGCAAAAAAATCCTCTAAAGGTAATCCTCTAAAAATCCACTACAGGTAAAGATCAAGCACTGACAGGGCAATCGTTCGCGGAGTTCCTTTCCTTGTAAGATGTAAAGTATCATAATCTGAGCTGCATGTTTAAAAAAAGGGTAAGTGATGTGTCTTCCAAGGCAGATGACCCATACAGGATGTTGGTTATATATTTTTTGCATAATCA
Organism: Callaeas wilsoni; assembly: GCA_013398955.1. Lineage (NCBI taxonomy): Eukaryota > Metazoa > Chordata > Aves > Passeriformes > Callaeidae > Callaeas > Callaeas wilsoni. Next base: position 28,496 of record VWPU01015071.1, read on the forward strand.
CTTTTACACAAGCTTTTTCAGAAGCAGTAGGTAGCTAAGACGTATTGGACAGAACTTAATATATATGTCTCAAACGATCATTAAAGGATCACAAAAGAGGGAGTCAGTCTCTGAATGAATTAATGAAACTCATCCACTTCTGATTTGGTCATCCTTGCAAGTGTCTGCTACCAAAATCCTAAATTCTCCTTGCTACTTCTCCAGCAGATGTCCTGTGAAAATCCTGGAACTGACTTCATTGACTCTGCCTCCATTAAATCTATTCATGTTTAAATTTGATTAAACTTGATTTTAAGTACAAGTGGATTTACTTTTTTTTTTCTATTGGATATTCCCTGATTCTCTGATAACACATTTTCTTCTTTCTACTCTAGTAGGTAGGGAAGTTATCCCCACAAGAAATGAAATATTGCAAGTAATAGCAATAGGAAAAAATAGTAGATGGCCAGACAAACAAATCACCCTTTTTCCTTGATTGGAACAGACAAGTGTATCCAAAAGACAGTTAGAGAGATATCTGTGGCAGAGCAGTGTGAAGCATATCTTCAGTCATGTATTTATTTCAGATGATCTGAAGCCATCGAATATATCATTCTCCTATAACATTTGTAGGCATGTTAGTTTTGTACCATGATATATGATAATCTGCTTTTCATAGGAATTATATTTTGAATGATTCCAGGGTCAGAAACTTATCTCTTATTCATACCTTGCTGTGTTTGGATGTATCAGACACTCACACTTAGGAACAGACCCACAGTGAAAACTGTAACATCATTCTTCTCTAGCACACACCAGCAATGTCACAGAAAGGCAATGAACTTCTAAATCTGGGTTTAAAGTATTAAGCTTTTATTTAACCTAAGGCAAATTTCATTCCTGCAATGCATTGTGTTAATCGTCAACAGAAAAATGTCTCTTGGGCCAACAAATTTAGAGCATTGTTGTTTACCAGCGTATTTCAATACCTTTTCTTAAAATGTCAATTCTAACTAAGCATAGCTTTCAGGAAATCTTAACTTTCTTCTACTGTGTATCAGGTCTCTTGCATCAAATGTACCTTTCCTTAAGAATGCCCTACACAAACTTAATTACAAATACACTTGGAGCCATTTTGCTTGTCAGAGGAATATAATAAATTAAAAAAAGTTAGTTTATGAACTATATAGGCAAAGATAAAGCTTAAAATCAAATAGAATTTAGTACAGAAAAAAATAGTCAAAACACACACAGACAGAACAAGCATACTACTGCATAACAAGAACCATATTTTTTATGTCTGTCTCATTTTTCATGTCAGACATGCCTCAGAGAGCTCAAACATTTAGTCATTCTCTCCAAGCTGTATTCTTTGACAGTTTTAGGTACTATCAGAAGCCAAAAGTTATGTTTCTTTTCATCTTAAATTTGTAAGCTGATAGTTTTATTAATCAAGATGTCTCTTATTTCTGAGTTAGGTAGTAGTTAACATAAATTGTGCATCTTTCTGTTATTGTATTTACATATAGAGGGATGGGGGAAAGAAGCAGAGACACACCTGACTAGGATGACAGAGGTGGCACATGATAGAGACACAAACCAGATCCATTCACCTTCATTCCCAGGCTACAATCACAGGATCAGCATTCCATCCTCATATGCTGTTTGATACAGCCTCCTCTGATTGTTAGATTCAGATCCTAATCCATCTCCAAATGCAATAGGAGATTAACTAATTTTAGAAAAAGACTGAAACAATTTTTTTTGCTTAATATTTTGCAATATCATCAACAATTCTGACAGAATCAATAATGTGCATTTCCAATTTATGGTGTGGATGCACCAGTGATTACTATTGGCATATCCCTCAGGAAAACTGTCTTTACAAAAATGCAAGAACAAAGACACTTTCAAAGCTTGAATATCTAGAGCACATTTAAAGGAAGAAATGAGCTATAAGCAATGTCTTTCCTTTCCCTGTGGAATTTTCAAGTACTTGCATTTGATGGGGCGAAATCAAGTGAGACTGTTTCAGTGATGAAAACAAACATTTACAGATTGACATTTACACAGTCACCAATTTATAAAATGCTACTCTCATTGTGATTTGCCATGTCTCACTCACACCACCCATCCCTTTAAAAAAGAGAACAGTGCTGAGGAGGATAAAAGGTTCACTTCAAGGTGAAAGTACCTTTTGCAGAGATAGTAAAATTAAACCAGCCAGAAGGAGAAATTAACATATTTTTAAAAAATAATAGTGATTTGGGTTTTGTTTGGTGTTTTTTTCTTTTTTTTCTGGAATGGCAAAAAAAAAAAGACTGAAAGTAGCAAAGCAGAAATCTATTCTGAAGAAAGATCTTTAATAGATTAATAATCTATCAAGTGAAACAATTCTTTGTCTGGGTCTCTCAGTTAACTTCTCTGTTATATTGGTTTCATGTGGACAAACCATTCAGAGCTAAAAGGGCACCTTATGTCTTCTCCCACACCCAGACATGTAGAAGCAGAACAGTGGATGTGGCAGCAATCACGGGAAATGACTGGTCAGCAGAAAATCACGCAAGAGCGTTTAATCACATTATAAGACAGCTCATTAACAGAGGACAAAGTAGGACTGATGCTATTGCAAATACAAGGTCACCGTTCGGGTGGAACCAAGAGCACATTCCCAGACACTGTCCCTCCTGTCCACTGAAGGAAAGACAGTTTGCATAGCCTTGAGTTTACATTTTGAGGCAGTGATCTGGAGTCTAAAAGTCTGCCCTAAAAGTACAAATTCTTTCACTTCTGGCAAAAAAAAGATAAAGTTTATTCTGCAGTCTAAACAAATGGCATGTAATGCTCTGGAATGCTAGAAGACCAAGTGCATACATTTCTACTGCTTGCATTTACCGATAATTTGTCACTGAGTATCATTTAGTGCACAATATTCTAAATGAGAAAGGAATTTAAATTTCAATATAGCAGAACACAGTATCTTTGTATACATATTTTTAGTGAATGAGATGCAGCCTATGTATTCCTCTCTTAATACAACTAAATCCAAGATATCTGGCTGGTAGACTTTTCAAGGCCTGAGCTTGTGAATGAGGCAGGGCCAAGAAAAAAGTCGTTTGTGTTGGGGGTTTTAGGAGTTCTCCTTTTGTTTTTTTTCCTTCTTAAGGAATTTTCCCTATATGCGTTGCTAAGAGACAATAATGACTGGATACTTAAGAGAGACAAAAGAAGTTATCAGCTCAGGGGAGGGGTGCAGGTGGCTACTCTCTCTCTTTACCTGAGGTTTCCGTGTAGGGGAGAGATACCGTGAGATTAGGGACTGGAAAAATGGGGCTGGGTGCAGCCCCTAGCTCTCTCTCTCGGCTTCGGAGGACGGTCGGAGCTGCTACCTGGGGAAGGGAACTCGCTGCCACCACCATAGTCCAGCCCCGTCCTGCTTCTTCTGCCGTGGGGTGAGCCTCTGCTCATGAGAGCAGCCTCTGAACTGGGACCTCATTAACACCCACCTCACTAAGGGAGGGACTTTTTACCATCTGTCCGGGTGCCCAAGATCCTGAGTCTGCCTCTCCTTGCCTTGCTTGGAGCCGGTCTGCTACTGCCCCACCCTGCCGCTTCTTCGGCACTGCTCCGAGCCTTCCCTGCACTGCAGCCCCGCACCCCCTGCCTGCCGAGACCTCCGGGGGTTCCCACTGCAGCTCCGGAGTGTGATACATCTCCTCCACCACCCCGGGATTTCTGCTTCTCTCTGCTGTCCCAGCTTGCCGCTTCTGAGAGTCCCGCTGGGGCACCGGGCTCGGCTGCCCCTGCGGTTTGTGAGGCGAGTCCCTCTCCTCTCCCGTCCCGTCCCGTCCCGGTCGCGCCGCCATCACCGCGCGCTCCCTGGGCTCGCCCCACAGCGCCCCCTGCCGCCGCGGGGGAACCATCGCACCTGCCCTGCGCACCGGGGGCCACCAGCGCCCCGGCCGGCTGTGACCGGAACTGCACCGAAGGGGAAAGCGCCTGCGACCGAGACGGCCGTCACTGGGTTCGTGGTTCTGGTTGTTGTTAATGCCACAGTTGTTCTTGGTTTGCCTTATTGGATATACTAGCAAAGAACTGTTATTCGTATTCTCATATCTTTGCCTCAGATTTAATTTCAAAATGATAATAATTCGAATGGAGGGGGGTTTACATTTTCCATTCCAAGGGAGGCTCCTGCCTTCCTTAGCAGACACCTGTCTTTCAAACCAAGACAGTCTGAAATTCTAAAATACACAATTTACAAAAACATTACTGAATTCAGATAATGCAAAATAGGCTAAAAGACTAAATGAGAATGAAAACTCCTGTAGTGAAAAGCATATTTCAAGCTTAAATATTGTTTTACCTTTCATTCTATCTTTGCTTTCAATATAAAATCTATTCTGATTACATTGTTGCAAACATCAGTCATCCTTTCAGTCTTCACCATTAGGCACTGTTCCAGTTAATTAGGGGAAACTTTCATGGCAGAACTGGGGAAAAAGCTCAGATTAAGTTGGACTGCTCAGGACACATCAAGCAGGGTCAGAGCCAATCATATACAAGGAACAATTCACTATTAGTTGGTCAGAGCTGTTGATTACTTTTACCAAAAAAGGTTCATACCAGCAGTTCTGAACTCAAAGGGATTAATAAGCATTTGCCAGATACCCAAAGCTTTTGGATATATTAATTATATATTTTATTTTTCTTCTTTTTGTAGGGTTTATTGATTTCCCTATTCAACCTTCTTCTCCCTGGCAGATGCTAGAAGTAATGATATTAAAATTGATCTGGTATGTTCAAGGCAGACATTAGCCATGAAATCCAGTTTTTAATGGAAGGTCTATACAATACTAACCACATGGATCTTAGTCCATGTCAGTCCCACATTTTGAATGAGATTCGAGAGAGATGATGAAGCACAGGTTTACGTACATGAGAGTGCAGTGCCTGCTCTTATGTTAATGGACTCAAAAGCTCCAAGTCACAAATGAATCAATAAAGATAAGGCACCTTAAAAATATATATTCAAAGCTGTGCTTGAGCCAAAAAGTTTTCTGATTAATAAGAGGGAGGCAGCGAAGTATACGAAAAGGAAAAGACTTTCTTTGCCCTCTATCACCTTAAAAATGAACAACATATATTCCCATAAAATACTGTAATTGGTGCCTTTCCGGATCCTGAGTTTCTCAATTCTCCCAGCAGCAGAGGGAGAGTGAGTGACTGTCTCTCAGATATCTTAGAAAGCCAGGCAAGCTTATGGGGCAGAGTAGAAAAGGAGTTTTGCTCCAATGATCTCTGCTATGTCCTTCCATTCAATACTAAATAAGTGTCAGGCAATTAGAAATGGAACAGCGGATGCGTAAATGATACTGCCTTCCCAATAAATTGCTTATACCTGGATAGTGCTGCATGACTGGAAACATACTGTTACAATAACTGCGGTACCAATTTTTATTTCTGAATAATAGACAACATGAAGAAGATCAATGCAGCATTAGAGCCATGAAACAAACAGTCCACCATATGATTCTTTCCCTGTCTGATTTCTTATTTTCTTCCTTCCTGAATTGAGACATACTAAATCTAGGCTTTGTGAGACTAACATGCTTTTTCTTTCTCCTTCTTGGCAGAATAGTGCTGTCGTGTGCATGGTGGTCTCTGGGCAATATTTAATGACTGCTAAACTGTGACATACAGCTCACGCTTGTTCTTGCAAGGTAAAAATCAACCTCACTTGTAGTGGGCACCTGAAGTTCATTATTTCAGAATAACTAGAAACATGTAAAAATAGTTAAATGGTTTGTGGGTTTTTTTTTAAATGCTATTGACACATAGAGCTTTTTTTTATAACAATCTGGTCAGAAAAAAAGGGACATCCACAAGGCACATATCCACACTTATTTGCATTATTTATTTAACTTGGTTCATGTACCGTCTTTTGCCATCTGTCACATGGAAGATGGCTTTCAAAGAAATTCTGGAATACTAATGGAATTCCCTCAGCCTCACCATTCAGCACAGGTGGCATTTTTAGCTCCAAAACTAATTAAAATGCATGTTTTAAAGAAGTTCAGTGTTTAATTCAAGCGGAGAGGATACACAAGACATCTCTTCAGTGTTTCAGAGGTCACAGCATGAGACCGATTGGGTAAACTTCATCTAAAATAACCCAGTACTTAAGGGAGTTTTACAAAGAAATACATTACATGTTGATTTCATAGTTAGCAAATCTTAAAGCAGCTGTAACCATACGGTGAATTCAACTGCATTTTGCAAAATGGTAAATGAAGGTAAAGAAGAAAAATCCTCTCTTTTTCCTATCTATTATTACTGCTGCAATGAAAATGCAAGCAGAGTACTCAGATCTAACCACTAATTACCAACCAGACTCATATTTTGCATTGATCTGCACTGGGTTGCATTTCAGCACTCAGCCTTCTGCAGTTGATCTGCTGTATTTTGCTAGAACAAATACAATGGAGCAGAAGGAGAGGAAAGTAATGAACAAAAGAAGGAGCAATCAGTTGTGCGAGGCACCTCTTATATCATTCGTCCATAAATTTCATTTGGTGCTGCTACAATCTTGCTCTTCAGAAAGAAAAGGTGGAGCCCTAAAAGACCCTGAGCCCCTTAAGAGGGGCCAGGAACAAAAGGCTGGGCATCATCAGGTTTGAAAACCTTTACTAAGTGTCACCTACTGGAGTCACAGCCCTTCTTCTCTGCTCAAGTGGCAAGAAATTCAGAAAACAAAAATAACTCTTGCATCAGTGGCACTTCATCAGGTTATTCACACCCTTTCTTATGGGTGTAAATTGGGATGTATGGGAAAAATATGTCGCTTTGAAGTAAATGAGAAACACCTGTACAGTAATTCTGGTTCTTTGTGCACTGTTTAAAATACCCTTAAATAAAGATGATAAAAAGATTTGCCTTTGTGTTGTTTTTCCCTGAGCTGGTGTCATTGTGAAAGTATTTTGTATGATTTTAAGGACAAACAAAGTGATTAAAAAGCTCTTTCAGTTTTCCCTTTTATTGGTGGTATTTTAACTGATTCTTTGAAGAGGTATGAAACTGGGCCCAGTAGGTGTTAGGAAGGTTTATTATAACCTGACAGAAATCTGTCTAATCCTGGGGCTTTACTAGCTCTAAGGGAATTGTCTTACTTCTTTCTATTAAATCATTAACTGATTGCAATGTAACTTTTGAGTGTATGACAGCCTCAGAAATAATAAAAGTAAAAATAAAAAAATGGAAGCAAAAGTCTGACAGCTTTTGTCTTATACTGGATCTGTGGACACCTGGAGTGCTCTATGGCATCCTTTAAAATCACTGATGGGAATGTTATTGTTATGCTGTCGAGCAGATACAAGCAAAAGGATTCTACTCCATTTTTTTCCATTGCATTAACCTGAAAGTTCACATAGAGTTTTCAAAGAATCTGGCTAGTATGCAAAATATAAACCATAATCTAACTATTTGGGAGATATAGGCTAAAATTTAATCATAGACATTTAATTCCTACCTCTTCCACAGACATTCTGGCTAAACAAAGGTCACTACACCTGATCTATTTGACTAAACTTTCATTACGATCCACAGGGATCTACTCAATAGCGTCAATGAAGCCTTGGAAGCAATTCATCTCATGCTGAAACAGATATTTATTTACACCTGCTGAGATGAATTACACCCTGTATTCCATTAATCCTATTGACTATATCTCCTTTCCTCATAAAAGAAACGTAGAAAATTATCCCTGATTTAGAGATCCACATGTAAGTAATGTAAATCTCACCTTAAAAAAATAATTCATATCCCAGTTCAGTCAAGTATCAAGGTGTACTTCACCTTTAGGGGATATCACTGATTTCATTTTGCTCCAGAAAGGTTGGATATATATGCTTAATATTCACCATAGGCTGCTTCTGAAGAGAAAACTTCCTATGCTAGACTCTGCAACAACACAGAACAAAAGAGGCTGATGTCATGTGCCAGTCTGAGTGCCACCACGATACAAATAATTTGTCTTGTTTATACTGGGAGAGAAAACAGGCCCATGTAAAGCAGTGAGGGATGGAGGATGAGATGTGACTTGAAAACAGCAAGCAATGACCAGAAAAAAAAAGCATGAGGAAAGTATTTACTATTGGTGCATTTCAAAGTATCTCTTGTGCTGGAGAGGGGGAGTGACATTTACTGGAACTCTGTGCTGATGAATGAAGCTCAGCCTGTGTAGCCAAGTTTCCTTGCAGCGAGAGAACGTGTTATGTATTATTATATTACGTTGCAATAAAAAGGTGTGGTAGTATAACTATATTACAGATATAAATATATATATATAAGAGAACAAGTGCAAAAAGGCTAAGCAAAAACACTAGAAGAAATATGTGATGGAACAAAGGAGTATGAAACCAGACACAAATATAGAGAAATTCATCACACTATAAAAAGAACCAGGAGACATTTAAAGGGGGTAAGAAATAGCATCAATTGTGTAAGTAATGAAGGTGAAACAATACACTACAAACCGAAGAATATCCTTGGAAGGAGCACAGAAAATCTGTAAGTTTAGAATGGTTCTCATAAATCTAAAAATCTAGTATCATATGAGAAGGACAAGGTATGGTGAATTGTGTGTAGGAACTGGACATAATATTAGGAGGACAATGACAAGGAAGAATATCTGAAAGGATGACATTAGAATGAAAAAGCCGTTGTCTTTTAATTAAAATGCCAAAATTTATTTACATAAACTCTGTAAGCAGATAGAAGCAAAAAGAGATGATTCAGAGTTTTCAAGAAGTCTGTATTAATTTCTGTCCTAAAACCCAGGCAGTAATGCTGAAGATTCTGAACAATACTAAACTCTGCACAGTGAATCAGGTGTGCAAAATATTGAATATGCAACATGAAGAAGCAAGGAGTCAGTTCATTTCCTGTTAAGGGATATAAATGAAACAATCCTCAGTTATAGAGGAAGAGTAAATATCAGTAATAAGAAGTTCAAGCTTGAGATAAAACTCTAAGAACCAGACAACGTAGCAAAGTCTCAGGAAATCTCTAAGGATGAGAATCCCTGTTTGGAACTTCTTGCAGATTCAAATTTTCTTTGAGTGCAACTGTGGATAATACCTGTAAAATTAAAAATCTCATTTCTGCTACCTGGAAAAAAAAAATCCTTCTAAACTCTTAAAACTACTTTAAGCACAGGAGGCTTTTTTAGGAATTGAAATGTGTTTGTTCATCTGTCACTGTTTGTAGCAAGTAAACATGATGTCAATTAGCCTTGCTAATGTGAAATCATTACCAGTTCCTGGATGGGAGAAAGAGTTCATCAGCTCAAACATACATTGTGTGTGCTGCAATATATGCTACTGTTGGGTAAGAACAAACTTGGATGTTTTATTAATTAGTATTTGTTTGGAATACTCTGCTCCTAGGGTTTTAAGCCTTCATTAGAAGTTTTCTAGTGGAACACCAGCTAGTCCAATAGCTGAGTTATGAGACAATTGAGACAATTGTACTGGAACTTGAGCAAACGTAGAATAGAAAAACCTTTGAGTAAAAAAGTTTAAAATTTAGTGTTATTAAACCCACTATTTTCCAGTGAACCTCAGCATAACTGTTAGGGGGAAAAAAATTATCGTCTTAATACTAAAACTTCACTCTACTTCTAATGACACATTAGTGTAGTCTCTGATGGCTGCTGACTGAAGCTAATCCATGGACCAACAGGGGGGGCTGGGACTCATAATGAAAAAAAATTCCAGTTTTTGTTCCATGTTCAATAAAAACAGAGTCCAAGATATTAGAAGAAGTATAGGTGGATTTGAAACTATCTTTTAATGTTTTATATCAACATCACAAAACAAAATAAAGAAGAAACTCCCATTCTAATTAGTATGTCTACAATTTCAGAGATGGCATGTTAAAGTTAGTAAATGGTTATAAAATGCCAGAGGCCCATAGCAGCTGGTGTCATTATGTTGGATGGAAAGGAATATTATAGTGGACTATAAAATCATGAGTGGGCTGGAGTGAGTGAAAATGTTGACTTCCACTGTCTAATGAGGTGCAGTCATCTGGGCCCAGTGTGAGCCAGGTTTACAGCAAGCAAGAGGAGCTTGTTCTTCACACAGATGAGAGACTTGTGGAATTCCTTGTCACAGGATGCTGTGCATGTAAAAATTCATAGGTAATCCAGGGCAGAAACAATAAATACTCAGACAAAAAGATCTACTGTGGTTGCCAAATATATAAACTACAGTGGGCTCAGGTCATCCACTAAGCAGAAAACAGTCAGAGTGAGTGAGTGCTCACAAGTATTACACACAGCCTGTGTTTCCCTGGACATCTATTACAGACACTGCTGAAGTCGAGTGACTGGGTTAGACAAACTTGGCGAAGCATTAACTCAGTTCTTACATGCTTACTGTATTCCCTTTTCTGCAGTTCACTGTAACTGGAACTATAATTTCAGGACATTCAACAAATGTTACCTTAAAGTCAGACCTGGATCTGCTGCACTTCAGGCCCTGAGTGAAGTCCTACGAACTGTTCTGTTTTGTTTCATCCACCCAACCTGCCTTCCAAAAGTTGCCATCCCTATAGCAAAACTGATAACAAAGCAACTTCTGCACTGTAAAATGTAAAATTAAATCAGTGCAGATTTAATTAAAGCTGTAAACCTATAAACTACCATTGTTCAGATACCATTTCATGTTCTGATCAACCAGTCTTTCCATGGACATAGGGCAGAAATCCAGGTCAGTAACTTCTTAAACCAATGGATATCATAATTATGTATGGTTGAGTCAACACGGAACAAGTGTGGTATTTATAATTACAGTAAATGAAGCAAAGTTTTGATTCTATTTGATATATCATAGTATATTCTTACTGACAGAATTTCTATGAAGCTGTTAGAAGGCAACAGCGCTATATTCTTCCTGGACAGAATTTCTATATGGTGAGCAGGCATGTTGATACAATATCAGTATTGGTGGTGGATGTACCAACACCAGTCACCAGTTTCTCCTCTAGCCAAGACTTCAGATCAGTGTGCTGCCTCGTGAGAAAACCTATGTGGCTGCCTGATTTCAACCCTGTTGTTTATGCTCCTTATGCTAAGGTGTTGCCTTTCTCTGCCTTGTATGATCATTCCATCTTCCAGTGTTCGTATGCCTCCAACAGTTCTTTCAGCTTGTTCTTTAGAGAAAATCCCTTTATGTTCTGCTTAACTTCCTCTGGAAACTTTCATAACCTTCAAGTGTTGCGCCTGTTTACTGTCCCCTCCCTCCACCCTCCAAACTTAAGCATCTGCAATATATTCCTAAGAAACAGTTCTGTCTGGATGGCACACCTGTCTCAGTATTACTATCTAGTCCCTTTTGACACCAAATCCATGATACCACTCACTGAACAGGTCAAGCTAAGTGTGATTAAAATAATTCCTTAGCTGAAGACATGTCACTAATAATCCTTTCAAATCTGTGGACAGAACTGCCATTCTGCCAATTACATTAACTTCTGATTTTTCCTGTTTGATTTCTTAGATCCAAGATATCCCTAATTTTCTCCCATTCATTCTGCCTGCAGTATTAATCTTTACCTGCCTATCTACACAGAAAAAGCCCTGGTCCTGCTTGCTGAGCATCCTGCTTACTGAGTACACAACAAAAATATCCTTGCTCTGCTGTGAAATGCTGCTGTGTATGTGCATTACCCTATCCTTTGATCATGTGCTGCTCTGTTTACAGTTTGCTTGTGACTTCTCTTCACCATCAAATTTATGGTATTTGTTTTATGTTCATAACCTAATCCCACTTTATCTCTCCTTCAGAAACAAGAGATTGTCTCCTGCTTCTAATCAGCTACTGATAATACCCTTCATCACCCACTTGATTCATTCTCAAGCAGTTACTTTCATGTTGTTCACGCTTGGAAGAAACACTCCAAAGTAACATCATTGCTTTCCTTCAAGCCCCATCTCCAAATTTGTCTTTTGACATTATGCTTATAAATATACTTGGTCTAAATAAGCTGAAAATAATACTAAGATTGTTGTCTATCAGTATTGCTTAGTTTGCTTTTCTCCCTGAGCTTTTATCTTTGTGCTGTTGTCTCCTGCATACAGTACATGTGTTTTTATGTAACATACTTTTCGATGGTGTTTGCAGACCACTTCATGAATTGAATTCAGTCTTTTGGTTTCTGGGTCCTACTTTAATATGAACATAATTGCAGTAAGATTAAAAACCTAAAGTTCCTCATATTTTCATAATTTTGGTTTTTAATACATGCACAGATCTGTACTGTGTACTCCATTTTCACAGCTGAGTGACTAGAATGTGTTATATGCTTTTCTTCCCAACACTGTTTTTATCACAACTACTGTAGAGCAAATTGAAGCATAAAGAGATGAAGGATAACATTCAGAGCATCTGTTTTCCAACTTTGGACAGCACGTAGGTGGAATGTAAGCAGTTAGGTTTATGGAGAGCAAATTCATAAACTAATTTTGCAGTACATAATGTTCTGTCAGCATCTTTATTCTGGACCACAAAAATCTTTAGATACCCACACACTCCTGGACTGAAGAGCTAGGCACTAAGCACTAACACAGTGTGGAATTCCTTGAGAGACACTTTAAGAACCTCATGTACATTAAGTTTACTTCCATCCCCGGGGTTCCCCAACCTGTTTGCTATACTTCTATTTTAATGCCTTGAGAAGCAAACAGCACAACTGTATTTGTTGTTCCAACATCACAACATTGACCAAGGAACTGTAATGGGCAAGACCTGCAGCACTGCATAACAATCCAGGAGCAACATAAGGGTGCCCGAATACGAACACCCTGCTCTTTAGAAGTGCACTCTTGAGCTACTGAGGGTAGTTCAAGAAAAGAAAAGAAGTGGCAGCCCTACATCTGAAGGCACAAAATCCCAAGGACAGGATCTATCTCCATATGGTGAAAGTTCTGTTCTTTTTATGTAAGGAAGAAGGTACCTTTAAAATGAACTCACAATGTTATGACATCTATTTGAATGAACTCAGGAAAAAATGTAATATGCAGACAAAATTTGGAAGGTTTATTATCTTCCAAAAATCATGAACTAAAGTCTTTGTCTCATTTTATATTCCTTTTCCTCTCAAGTTTCATTGTGATGCCTCTGCAGTGAAAAGCTGTATTTCTGTAAACAATATTGGGGTTGTGGCTGTTATCATTTCACACAAGACCCCTCTTGCAGAAAGAGCTTTGGAGAATATTGGACTATTTTTTTAAGCACTCTTGACAGTCTGCTGTGCTGAGTCGAAAGATTTCAAGGTACATTAACTTTAACAAAAGAGTGTCTGTGCCATAAGCCCCCATTTCGCTTCAAAATAACGATAGCTGTTTTAAAAACATATATATAACTTAACCCAACTCTTTTATTTATTATTATTATTTATTTAGAAGGTCCCTCAAGCAAATCCAGATAGAGGCTGATAGGATGGGATTTGCAGGACCAGGGACAGTTTCAATTTTGCTTTGAATTCAACATAATTGAGACTGTGGCATTTGAAAATGTGCAGTCTGCAGATTAGATCATGTAGTTTCCCACCCATTACTGACTCTTCTTGCAGTGCACGATGTGCTCTGCCTCATACACACATTCTATTTCGTTCTGCAGATAATCAAGGGCAGAATTTAGAACCTCAGGAAAAGGCTTTTTCACTGCACAGGAATTGCATCTTTAGTCTTTGCATGCCAGAGGATTCTTCAATTTATTCCATGGAGCTCTGTTTTCTCTGCTATTCTGGTATTCTTCTAAGTATGTTTTCTCCTCGTGAAGAAGAAATTTCTATTACTGTGCTCTGAATCCATTACTCTGTTAACTCTGCAAAACAGTTATGCTGGATATGCTTAAAATTTAGAAGGGAAAAACATCTCTTTTCTTTCTTTCTTTCTTTCTTTCTTTCTGTTTTTTTTTGATGTGTGTTCTTTCACTAAATTGATATGGGTTTATTTGTTAGTATTAATAACTTCTTACCTCTTTTAACTTTATTGAAAACCAAGTTTTCATCCTCCTTGCTCTGAATTTCATTCAAACTTATAGTTTTGTGTACTGTTACTGACTTCCTGGGGCTTCACATATGTGCAGCAATGAAGCTTCTGTAGTCTTCTGCTGTAGCACAATGATTTTCAGCTCTTTTAATTGAACAAGTGCACTTGGGTCTATGTCCAGAATGTCCCAATAAGACTTGAAACCCATGACATTTTAGAATCATAATAATAAATAAAAGAAAAAAAAAATAGGATCTTTTCCTTAGCATTCTTCTATCCTCAGTTTGTCTTTGCTCCACGTCGTTGGATCATAAGACATCGTTCCAATTTTCCTGGAAATTGAACAGACGCTTACAGCAGTGTAAAGCGAGTGTAAAATGCCCCAAATAAAAATAGCAGTTTTGTACTCATTTTGCCTGGTTGAGCAAATATGATCATGATTGTCTGACAGCCCACAACACCGCCAGCATTCCTGCTTGCATCAGCAGCACTCGCTACCTTATGATCAGCATGAAGTTTAAGTAGCTTGTGGCTACATCTATGTCATAAACAAAACATGCAAGCACTTATTTTCTGGCCCTGAGTTCAAACAGACATGTCCGTGTACATTCAAACTTTCCAAAACAAAGTTGACCTATTCAAACAACTTACTGAGAAATATCCTTTGTCTGTGCTAACTCCTGAACCATGACTGAAAATTTTGAAAAAGCATCTAGTTGGCCAGACATTATACTAAAAACGTAACAGTAGAGACATCCAGGTCCAAAGCTCTGGCATGTTTTCCAGTATTTTTTATGAGTAAACTGAATTTTAAGTAGTTTGACTGGTGGACTGCCACCCCTCTTAATAGGATAATGTTGTTTTCATCGGACAAAAATGACCTCTAGTAAGTTTCGGTTACTTTTCAGACTTTGGCTTCTTACATTTCATTTCACTGCTTTGATCCTCTTTAGAGTTGTTGTATTCTCTTGATCTCTTGTTTGTGTCTTTTACCATATAGTTTCTTGACTTAATTTATGCCTAATTGATCAGAAAAAGCCTACAGAGAGTTGCACATGCCATGTGTTTAGCTAGTGGGTGATCTTAGGATATTCCTCTCAGACTTTAAAAGTGTGTTACTTAACCTGCTCTACAAGCAAATATGTTTCCTTCCATGATTGATTTATTTGTGCAGTTTAGTCCTGTCCTTAAATATTGACCAATGATCTTTTCGTGTCCATTTCAGGTTTTCTGTGTAGATTTCTCTAGCCAAAAAAAAAAAATACTAGAAACAACAATAATCAATTAACGTTTGCTAAATTTCAAAATCTGAGTTGGCTTCACCTTGTCCGAAATTAATTTAAAAAGAGTTAAATAACAAAATAAGGTGAAATCTTTGCTGGTTGTGCTGAAATTATTTGTAATGTAAATTGATCCTCAACCAGTTGTCTCTTGTCAGGAGCACACTCACCATTACTCACAGGGAAGAGTGGTACCATCATCTTGCACTTCAGGCAGAGGTGGTACTTTGCAATACAGGCCTTATAAACAGGGATATAAGCATAACATTTATATAAATCTTTTTGCCCCCCTGACCCTCTTAGCTCACATTTTATAATGCAAACTATATTTTCATATCATATTAAAACTCAAATCTTCATAAACAGAAGCTCAGAAGCCTGCAAATTTTAGTGGTTTACATTTACTTTAAGATTTGTGTAAATGGTCTAATTCAAAAGAATGTACATAATCATATTCAAAGCAGGTTAGCCAAGTTAGCCACACAGCTTTAGTGCATGGCTACACGCAGGTGTATGACTATATGTTCTTGAGACACAACTCTAATTTCAAGATATGGAATTTAACTGTAGGTCAGATAAGGTTTGGGAATCAAATGGAAAAATGTCCTCCATCTTTAGCTTAACGGTTGGACTTTATGATCTTAAAGGTCTTTTTCAACTGAAATAATTCTCTGACTCTTTGTTCTTCATTTAAGTTTCCAGGCATGGTAGCTGTTTTTATCCGGTCACATGCTATAACATCCCAATTCTGTTTTCTCTTTTTTCACCCATTTTAGATAGACTTCTCTAAAGTCTATTGATGCCTCTTTCTAAATACCTATGATGACAACTGTCAACCAGCAACAATTAAAGTAGAAGGTTCTACATTTGTAGTGGAAATTTTTACTTACATGCCCTTGACAATAAAGATGGATGTTATTTTGATTGTAAGTACCATGGGCTGTAAACATCATACAAATCATATGTGCCATTATTGCTGTAAACAGAAGCTAAAATCCAAGACAAATGCCAATGAGTCAGATCTGGGCAATGAATACTTGCTCAGAACCATGAAACTGATTTTTTTTTTTCCAGAGATCTTTTCTCTAAATAACAGTCTGATGTAGAAAGTGCTGATTTTGGGGGTGTTCAAAGAACAGATCCACATCTAAAGGCTTGTGGCTCAGGCTTGTCTCTAATTAAGAAGTGTCCTAAAGTGAACAAAGGGCCACACAGTAGGAAATTTATGCTTACAGACAGCAATTCACACCTGTTAATGATTAGTTTGCAGACACTACCAGATGTGCTATTTATCTGATGATCAGAGTAATTGAAATGAATTGCTCTGAATCAGTCATGTGAAATTGTCCCAGTTAAGTGGATGTGCTGTTTCTCCTCTGTTTTCTTATGAGGGAGATTGGGAGAGATGGAGCTTATAATTTTCTTTAACACTGTCCTTTAACCTTTATTAGTGCTCCCACAAAGAGTTGGAGCTGCATGCCATAACCTCATCCAAAAAACAAAGACAGACAATATGTCTGTACAGAAAGTTTTTAAGTCTGACCATGGGTAAGAGTTCACAGAGGCATTGGCTTGTAGTAAAAACAGGTCATGACTTTAATCACATATAAAGAAATCTGCAGTTCAATGCTTTCAAGGTCAAAAAGTGAAACTCTACACACTGGAGGGTTGCAAACTTTTACAACTCACTGCGAGAGGGGAATAGTGGTAGTGGACAGTATCAGTGCACTTCCCAAACAAGAACAAATGAAAAACAAATTAATGTGAGTTCAGAGGGAGAGTACAAAGGGAATGAATGCAAAGAGTAGCCAGGTTCATGTGTTTTCCCTCCTTTTGCCTCTGTTGGAGACAAAGGCACAACACTGACCTGTTGGTCACACAGACCCAGACAGGCTTCTCTGTTCCCATGCTGCTCTCTTGGCACAGCAAGTTATCAAGATTTCTTTGTTCCTAAAAGAACTGCAACCAGCTATAATACCAAAAAAAACCAACTACTGAGAATTAGTCTGTGAAAGGAGAAATAAGCAAATAGGAGGAAAGCCATTTTAGACTTTTCAGTTGTCTACACTTGCGAGATAGACTGATCATGAATTCAGCGTGTGCTTCATGCTGTAAGGTCCATAAGCAGAAAGCAGGATGAGATGGGCTGAAGTATATGTATTATCTAGGCAAACATAAAAAGGATGTCTTTAAACATAGTATAGTTACAGTCACATAGGTTTAAATTCTTTGCTGTAGTACACGGTTTATTTTATACATTACTCCAGGTCTGCTGATGCCTTTGATTTAGACTGTGGTAATTTTTCTACCATTTGTCATTTGATATTTTTTCTACTATCCAAGAAATCATTCATAGTTTTTCTGTAGCAGATTGAAGTTTCTTTATATCTCCAGCACAGCATAAAGAATACTGGTCCTGGTTTGCCAAGAGGGAACAAAAAAACAACTAGGAAAAATCTAATTGGAGAGATCAGAGAACTGAAACTAAGAATGGACCAGGAACAGAGGCATTAAAAGACTTTAAAACTATGATTTCCTGGAGATTTTCTGAGGGCTTTTGTGTACATTGAAAGTTCTAGTTGCAGTTGTGATGGTAATAACTTCTAGTTCAGTTTCCTGCACCCTCTTGCCAGAAATATTTGTCTGCTTCTATTTCTAGACTTACAACCCCACATCTGCAATTGAATTTCCCTCAGGCTCATGACCCCGTGTCTTACATTAGGTCACAGCACTTCATTTGAGAAGGTCACCATTCCTACCTGAACAAGAACAGAGAAAGTTTGCTCTCAATTTTGGAGTATTTTTTTTTCCAGAATACTGCACTTCCAGCACTATTTATATGTTACTTAATGATCTCCACTGTACTACTCAAAGCTGAAGCTCACGTGGCCTGTTGAAGCTGTTATGAAGGAAGACTACAGAGTTGGAAGAAGAGCAGAAATCTCTGAGATCCCTGTTCAGTGTGCTGTCCACTGGACCATGAGCAGTAGTTGGCAGATATAACTAACAGTGTTCAGCCTTCTGTTGGTGAAGGCTTATTAAAAATTCTAATGATTTGTGTTTTTGTCTCAGGTTATTTATCTTATTTTCTCTCTCTCTCTCTGCAAATGCTGGAAGGAGGTAGTCAGCATCATTACACCCCAGACAATTGAGTTGATTGCTTTTTTCATAACAGTGTTGGAGAACAGAGTTGTGCAATTTTCAGTAGGCGACAGAACAGACAGAAGAAAAAGTGAATGCTTTAAATAGAATTACTGCAATGCTGCTTGCAAAATGCTCTTCATTAACCCTTAATAAACAGACCATGCTCAGCTATTGGCATGAATTTATTCATTTAAGTTAGCAGTTTTCCATCCCTAGATTTTTCCACATGAATACTCCTGTCCTCCCACATTCTGGGTCTCCCTCTCTTAATAAGGCTATGGTGATCTGTTCCTTGAGCTGTGCTTGTTTCTTATTTCTTAAAGATGCCTTTCTTTTTGCCTTCACTCACAAGTGTACTCTTTGTTTTCTATATTTCCTCCTCTTTCTTCCCCCATTTTCCTTTCTGTACCCTACATCATCTACATATTCACAGGGGTATCAAAACAAGTTATAATCCTTAAAAAGATAAGCTTTTAAACAATTATATAATGAAAGAATCATCAAATGGTTTAGTTTGGAAGAGACCTTAAAGATCACATAGTTCCAACCACTCAGCCATGGGCAGGAACACCTTCAATTCTGGCCTTGAGCATCTCCAGCGATAGGGCAGCCACAACTTCTCTGGACAACCTGTACCAGTGTACTGTATCTTGTTGAGGTAGGGTAGATACTCCAGTACTTCTGTATTGGTTTGGCACA
>VWPU01015072.1:0-275834 GCA_013398955.1 Callaeas wilsoni
GAAGGAAGGAAGGAAGGAATCTGTGCACTGAAAAGGGGCTGTGAAACAGAGAAATTAATTTTATACTGGGCTTTTTTTCCTGTCCTCATGAAAAGCAAATGCCCCCTCTCTTCCTCCCCTTCCATCTCCCAGAACCAATATACAATTCTGACAAATCAGCCCTGAATGCAAATCCAATAAACTTAGCATAATTGTCTTTGTTATGAGGAGCTGGAACAGGCTGCTCTGCATGAAAATCCAAATCATAAACCACTCAAACATAATGCAATTGGGGGAGTGTAAACCTGGCCATGTCCCCACCAAGGTGTGGGTGCAGCCTGGGGGGACCTGGGCAAGGGGAGCTCCCTGGGCAGCTCCCAGGGCCTATTTGAAGCTTGCTGTTGGTTTTTAAAAGAAAACAAGCAGTGGAGGGAGGGGCAGATTATTCTCATGTATCAATGTTTAGCAGATGAAAAGGGAAAACTGAAGCGTTTCTTGACAACTACAAGATCTCTCTCCTTTTTGTGTTAATTGTATCTGATTTAAAAGCTCACACAAAGCAAATAAACCAAAGCAGAAAGCTCAAAATATTTTGCTTAGAAAACACTGACACAAAAAAGGTTGTTTATTTTTTTTCCCCCCTTTTCAAGGAACTGTTCCAAAAAAGCCAATTCCGTTGATGTGAATCTGAACGAGGTGATGTGAGTGAGCGTTAACAAAGGTTTAGCTAATGAGAGCATTCCCTGCTTGTTCCTGAGCCCCGGCTCCAGGAGTCCTGAGAATGCAGAATTGGAGCTTTGATTAAAAAACACACAAACACAAAAGCTGTGGTTTTCCTGATGATGGAAGTCCAGGAAATAGAATAATCCTGCTGCGAGAGCTGAGCTCTCACCCTGGCAGCGGCTGCGTGTCCTTGGGGTGCTGGGGGTCTCCTCCTTTCTCCCTCCCCAGCTCCAGTCCCCTTCCCTCCCTCTGCAAGGAATCCTGATTGCATCCACCTTGGGAGCACATTCATCAACTGCTCTGTAAATAACTGCTTTGAGCGGCTTTCCCCTTCACCTTGGGGCCAGGAGGGGGATGTGACCCGGGAATAATTCCTGCCCTCCCTCCTGCCTCTGCTCAGCGGGCAGCAGGAGCAGCCCAAGCCTCCACCTGGCTCTCCAGGGAGCCACATCCAACCTGAGACAAACACCTTCCCAAAGGTTGCCCTTAACAGAGGCCCAGCTCTGGAAACTTTGGGAGAGGGAGAACAGGACTGGTGCTCTGGAGGAGCCCGGGAAGAGCAGTTTGTTTCCTTGTGAGGAATTGATCTTCAAAGCTCTTGCTGTTCCATCTGAAATGCATCCCGCTGTTCCCAGCATCCCGATTACCTTTCCCTCCCGCATCCGCCTTTGTTGTTCCAACATCAAAGGAACGCTGCCCTGCTCCAGCGCCTCGCCCCTGCTCTCCAGGGTATTTCCAGCCCCACACTCCTCCCAGGGGGGCTGGGATACACTTCAGCTCCTGGCGGGGTGCTGTGGAACAGCCTTGGCTTTAGGTTGGGAGTTGGGTCTGTGAGAGGGGACATCGAGGTGTCGTCAGGGTGGTGGGACATGACAGTGGATGGACCGATGGGGGCTGGGGGTTGTGTTGTTCCCCTCCTTACACCCTTGTTGGATGTTTCTGTTGGTTCATTGGCCTCCCGTGGCCTGTTCTCCCATCTCCCGGCCCTCACGTGCCACGGCTTTGGGTGGCATTCCGTGGCCCCCGGAGCCCACTGGAGCAGCCTCCGCTCAGGACAAGGACACGCAGCAGCACCGCCCTGATTCTCGCAGCAAACCCATCTCTCTGCCTCAGCAGAAGCTCTCGGGGTTGGGGGGGGGTTGGCAGTCAAATCACGTCTGGCACTGACAGTATCGGCTCCTTGGCTTGACGTGGCTTCTTCTCCCTCCCCCCAAGTCTCCGGCTTCAACCTGTGCTCTTGAAGAGGCTTTAAAGCTCATCTGTGCTATTGTGCTCAGGAAACCCTGAAAAGGTTAAACCGATCCAAATTGCTGAGTCTTTGAAATAAAAGCAGAGCCTCTCCTAGCAGGAGCCTCGCTGAACAAAAGGGCTTCAGCAGGCAGCTTGATTTCAGCAGCTACTCCCGGGGGATTCAGAGGGGTGACCCCGCATCCAAATTCCTGCAGGAAGCAAGCTGAAACCCCTGTGAGATGAAGCGAGGATCCATGGAGTGTCTCTCTCTCCCTGCAGTCAGAATCCCACCTTTTGCTGGGATGAGGTGACCGGAGAGCCCCAGGGCTGGACCCCCTTCATTTGGCTTTCATCTGTTGAATTGACAGGGCCCATGGGAAGCCCTGGCTCTTTCTGAGACATTTCCCCTCTGGAGATGCCATTCCATCAGCACGAGCAGCAAAACAGGAGCAGAAACCTCCACCTTGGGGGTCTGGCTTGGTGCTTTTGCCTCCATGCTGCCAACAGGTCCCATGCTCGCAGCGCTCCCTCCTCTGGGTGGGAAATGGGCTCCCTGGCAGCTTCTTCTCTCTGATATTAGAAATTACAGAGCATTTGGCCTGCTTGGAGTGTTTACATCATAAGCCTTGTGGTATTTGGGCTTTTTAAGTCTTCTCGGAGTGGCCCAGCCATCCCCCTCCCAAGCCAGCCAATTCCATTTGCCAGCATTTCCAGCAAATGCCAAGGTGCAGAGAGTGAGCACAGACACTCTTCCCCTCTGTGTGGATAATTGTGCATCCTCTGGGGCACAAAGGGTAGAAAGTGAGGTAGAACATGGCATTCCTGGGGTTGGAAAGACCTACAGGAGACCTTGGCCTCCTGCTGCGCATCACTGAGAGCTGGGGAATGTGCAGGACAATAATCCCCTGTATGAATCAAGCCCCGAGCTGTCTGGGACAAGGACAGCATGGGGACCTTGATCACAGCCGCAGGACCTGGCAGTGCTTCTGTCATCAAAAAATAAATAAAAAATATGGCTTTTAATCCTCTTAATTGGTTGCATTACTGATCCTCTCTGGCGCTGGCTGGGGAATGAGAAAATCTATAAATGGGTCTGGTTTGTCCAGCCCAGCCTGTGCCTGAGCCCGAGTTGTCATTCGGAGCAGTGACAGAAGAAAACACCTCAGCACTCACCAAAAAATATCCCCAATCCTCCCCACCAGCTCTGCACTGGGAAACTGCTCCCACTGGACCAGTTGCAATTTGTAGCACCCAGCAACCATTTACAGTGAGATACATTGAGGGTTTAATGAGGGAGGATGGACTTTTTTTTTGCTTTGCTTTTGGAAGAGCCTAATTTCCTTCCCTAAACCTTTGCCAATGACAGACACTCTCATAAAGCATTTTTATTGGATTTTCGAACAATTTAATTAGCGTCTCTGGCCGTGATGGCTGCAGAATTGGTGTCTCTGGGGACAGTAAAACAGAAGTGGCAGCAGTGCTCTGTGCACGGGGTGGAGGGGGAGGACAGGTAAAATGGAGAGAGCCGAAGGACTCGGGGAGAAACAGGACTTGGCCATATCTCTTCTGAGAGCTGGGAAGAAGACAGGTGTGTCCATGTGTGCACCTGACTCCTTCCTGCCTGCGCGAGAGTCTTGGCAGGGTGGGCACAGCCCTGAAAGCTCCAGTCCTGCTTGGGCTCACTCCTGGTTCCAAGTGGACATTTTGTCTTTGGAGCAAACCAGGACATTGCCTGTCAGAGATGGCCTTGGGGGCAGCAGGAGCGTGTCCAAAAGACCAAGGAGTCCACCACAAGTCCAGCTTTGTTCCCTCCTCATCCCTTGCCTTGGCAAAGCGCCCTTGAACAAGTTTGGGCCAGACGTTGATGGGAATGAAACTTGTTCATGGAGGCATCAAGCAGGACCCACCCCATTTCCCCCTCCCCACCTGAAGGGCACAGCTCCAGCTTCCCAAGCCCTGCCTGTGTGCTCTGAGGACGAGTTCGAGCCAGCGTGTGCCCATGTGGCCAAGGGCACCTCCAGGGGGGTCCTGGCTTGTATCAGCCACAGTGGGACCAGCAGGACCCAACAGATTGTCCCCCTGTGCTGGGCACTGCGAGGCATCTCCAGTCCTGGGCAGAGTTCTGGGCCCCTCACAACAAGAAGGACATTGAGGGGCTGGAGCGTGTCCAGGGAAGGGAATGGAGCTGGGGAAGGGGCTGGAGCACCAGGAGTGGCTGAGGGAGCTGGGGGGGCTCAGCCTGGAGGAAAGGAGGTTCAGGGGGAACCTTCTGGCTCTGCACAACTCCCTGACAGGAGGGGCAGCCATAGGGGGGTCAGGCTCTGCTCCCAGGGAACAGAGACAGGATGAGAGGAAAGGCCCCAAGTTGTGCCAGGGGAGATTTAGGCTGGATATCAGGGAAAATCCCTTTGTGAGAAGGACTGTCAAGCATTGGAACAGGCTGCCCAGGGCGGTAGTGGAGTCCCTAATCGTGGAGGGATTTAAATCCATGTGCATATGGCTCTTGGGGACACGGGTCAGTGGTGGCCTTGGCAGTGCTGGGGAATGTTTGGATTGATGATCCTGGAGGTTTTCTCCATCCTAAAGGACTCTGGGATTCTGCACTGTGGGTCCCACCATCAGAGTCCAGCTCCTCTCATCCCACACACGATCCCGCTTCTCTCCCACCCACAGCGGCGCGGCCTCGCTGGGGCTGGGTGGGCCACGGGAGGCAGGAACGTGCTGTCTTGGGCCTCACAGCTCATTTTTCACTCAATTGGAGTCCTTCACAGAAGCAGGGATACCCCAGGAACCAGGATAGCCACGCCACGCAGAGGCAATGTGTTCCTGAGCCTGGATTCCAGCGAATACCCGGGGGCTGTCTGGTTTCTATCAGAGCACGGCTCTGGCCTTCCCTTGTTCTTTTATATGGATAAAGCACGTGCTGGATGATTCCTGCAGGGCCCTCGGAGCCACACGGGCTCCTGTGTCCCAGCAGCCACATCTGGCTGGCGTCCTGCCCTGCAGGCTGCGCTGAATCCAGAGCCCCCCATGCCGAGCCAGAACTGTGCCAGAGCCGGCTGATCCCCAACCCCAAAAGGCAGGAGATGAGAAGCAGGACAGGAAAGAAGAAGAGAAGACATGAGAGTGAAGTCATGTACTAGGGAAGGGCTGGTGGAGAGCAGCCAAGCTGAGTGCTTCCAACCAGCTTCCTGACACAAGATTTGGAGGAATTCTGCAGTTTCATGGTGCCCTGAAACCCCAAATCTTCCAATCCTCCCAGGGCTGGGCCTGGCAAATCACCCTTCCCTGGAACAAAGCCTGTTTTTCAGCCAGACTTTGCCGTAAAAACAGATTTTCAACAAGGAAAAGCAGAAGATATTCCAGGAGGTCAGGAGCAAGAGAGAGAATGCTTTGCTTATGGCAGAGTTATATTTAATTTTATCCAGTTTATTAATAGAGCTGCTATTCCAGGCATATGGACAGGCCCAGGACCATTGGCACAGACCTGCTCCAATCTAGCATGGGCAAATTTTCCATCCTGGCTTTCAGGGGGTTCCGGAGAACCCCTAAAAACCTTTCTTCCAAGCTCAAGTGAGTGTAACCAGGCTCCCAGCTGGGCCTGCTGCTGAGGTTTGTGATGCTTTTCACGCTCCATCACACCTAAATCCCCACGGCAGTGCTGGGGCAGATTTTCCTTGGATTCAGCCCTGTTTTCTTTGGGAAAGAGCTTTCTGGGAGGAAGCTCACCCCCCTGTGCCCGGTTATGGGGCACCAGCACAGACTGCAAACCCATCAGTGGGCAACTGGGTGGCTTGGACCCAGCTGGAGGACCCTGGGCTACCTGTGGGCTAAACTGGGCTTTAAGTCTTGTCAGCAGATTTGGGAGGCGGATTCCTCCTTCTCCCTTTCCACCAGCTCTCTGCCATGGCTAATGGATTGCAGACCTGTTCTCCCCATGCCGCTCTTTGCATCAGGAGGAGATTTTTTAGGGAGCACAGAAAGGTAATTTCCTCCTGTACAGTGGGTTCGTGCTAAAGGAAGGGGGGAGAATCACCAAATGCTCTCATTTTTCTTGTAAAAAGTGGTGGAAATTATTCCATGGCAGCAAATCTGTCCCTGTGGGTATCCTCTTTGATGTGCAAAGGATAGGAGTGTTTTAGCTGATCTCAATATTTTTAATTCTCTTGCTGATTTCAAAGCCCTCTTTAGCATGAGCTACCAAAGGCTTGGAGATTACCCTGCAAAAGCAGTTTTGTTATTGTCTCTCTTAACCCCAGCTCGCCTGCAATTTCCTGCCATCATTTTTATTATGTCTTCTTTCAGCTGGGAATGAACAAGTGGCTTTATTAGCAGAAAAAGGGGAGAAATGCAGGAGGAAAAGCCCCTGTGGATGAGGCCAGAGGCAGAGCCCGGCTGGGTACGGGATGCTGGCTGAACACGACACCGGGATCCTCCCAGACCCGCTGGTGCTCTCCCATCTGGAAGGAGCTGCAGAGTCTCTCCACCAGCAAAGCTTCTTTAGAATCATAGAACTGAGTTGAAAGGGACCTTAGAGATCATCATTTCCACCCCCTGCCATGGGCAGGGACACCTTCCACTAGCCCAGCTTGCTCCAAGACCCGTCCAGCCTGGCCTTGGACACTTCCAGAGATGGGGTCAGCCATAGCTAATGCAGCAGATCTCATCTAAAGTGCTTTTTTGGCCCCTCTCATCAGAAGAGAATATATTTGTTTGTGAGAAACAGAAGAAACTGGAAGGGGAAGGTGTCCAAGGCCAGGTAGGACGGGGCTTGGAGCAACCTGGGATAGTGGAAGGTGTCCCAGCCCATGGCAGGGCGTGGAACGAGATGAGCTTTAAGTTCCATTTAAACCCAAACCATTCCATAATCTTGTGATTCTATGGAATTCCCTATTAAATGAGCCCCCTACTCCTTTATTCCTAAATTTTCCAGAAATATAATGAAATCTCTTTCATTAAGAATAAACTCAGGCCCTTAAAGCCTCCTCTTACTGCCCCCAAATTGTTAAATTCTGTTGTGCTGCTTCTGCATTTCCCACACAAAGCTCCAACATTATTAAAATATTTCTGACACCAGGACCAGGCAAATGCCTCTCTGCAGTTTCAGAACAGTAAAGATTTGATTTTTAAGTGGAAATAGTTAGCAAGGTTTACAATTAAGCAACCAAATTTCAGCAGACACTTGCTCCTGACATTCAATACATTGTTCACACACCGATTTTATGGAGTAAAGTAAAGAATCTTTATTCCTCTCATTGAAGATTTCCCTGGCCTTCCTCTGCAAGGCTAAGTCTTTATTTGCACCAGGCTTGACTCTTGCTGATGCAGCCTGCTTACCCCGTGGATGGCTGTTCAGATAATTGTTCTGTTGCCATTAACACAAGTTCAAACGTTGTTTAATTGTGGGAATATGCGGAATTGTTGCCAATCAGGGTCATCCGGGAGCCGAGCTGAATGCTGATTTCATTTGCTGTAAAGGCAGCACAGAGCCTCACTTTTTCTCTTCACATTTGATTTTTCATATCATTTGAAGAGCTTAAAATAGTCCCTGTCTAGGTAGGCTGAGCTTTGCAGAGGAAGATCGACTGGCAGATATCACCCCGTGCAAAGCCTCCGCTGTAACCAAGCAGAGGTTTGCAGGTAATAATAAAAGGGAAAACTACTGAGTCTCAAGATAAAGGATGTTCTCCGGGCTGTGGGTGTTCAAACAGAACACAACAACATTTCTATTCAGCACTCTTTAATTCTCAGTTAAAAGAGATGCCGGATAATTGTAGCTTAATCCTTCTTGAAATGACAATTTTCATTTCAACCCCGAGTTTTGTCGGAGAAATGTTTTCACTTGCTGAGCTGCTCTTCTTCAACATTAGGTTTGCTAAAATCAACCAGCAACAATAACAAAAAAACCCACCCCTCTCAGCTGCTGTAAAATGCATCTGGAACCTGACAAACAGGCTGGGGGTTGAGTCAAGAAGAAATCAGCAGCTTCCACCAGGTTTTTGTTTGCTCGAGGGCTTTGGCGGGAGGTGGCAGGTTTAGTACAACAATTCCGAGCTGCTGTTTGCAGGGATTGCTTTTCCAACATGTAAGTCAACACCGTCCCCTGAGATCTGGAGCAAAGACAAAATAAATCTACTTTCATTTAAATTTTCAGCAGGGTAACGCTGCCTTTCCCTGCCTGTTTCTCCTCTGAACACGTGGGCTGGTTCCACCTGAAGGAAACCACCCCTCAATACAGCACAGTCACCACCAGATTGGCTTTCAACGCCAGGAAAGTATCCATGTCATTTTCCTGGCCTGGCTCATAATGAGAGGGCTCGGTGGAGATGATTTTCTTTCTCCTTTCACTTATCTTCTCCTGCTTTTGAGTTTCTCACCCAAACTCCTGGAGAGGCCCTTTCTGCTGTAGAGGAGTATCCCAAGCAAAACCAGGAAGGTGCTGTCATGTCCTGGGTTCACCTCAAGGGTGTGTAGAGTTACCATGAGGTGAAATGAAAACTCTTTTGAAACTCTTTTGGGACAGAGTCCAGAAAATCTGTATCTCATTTCCCAGGCTTGGTCTGCCAACCTAAACTTGGGCTAGCATCAGACTGGAAACCTCCAAACCATTGTGGAAATAAACTGGATTGGATATTAGGAAAAATTCCTTCATGGAAAGGGTGGTCAGGCTTTGGAAAGGGCTGCCCAGGGCAGTGGTGGAGTCCCTGTTCCTGGAGGGAGGGATTTAAAAGCCGCGTGGATGTGGCACCTGGGGACATGGGTTAGTGGTGGCCTTGGCAGTGCTGGGGGAATGGTCTTGGAAGTCTTTTCCAAGCTTAATGATTATTGGCTCCAGCCTGGCTCAGATGGCGTTTTTTTAGCTGGTGAGGAGGTTGCTCCATGAAACTGCCAGAAGTTTTTCCCTATTGAGAAAATCCAGTTGGAGTTGGGGCCAAGCCCATGTGCCTACAGCTGAGTCTGGCCATATAGGAAATTTGTGTCTGGGTCCAGCATCCCTTTAAAGGTTTGGAGGAAGGAAGGAGGTGCCTGTCCCTGAGCAGGCTGTATCTGCATGGCCCAGCTGCGTCAGTGCTCTGCCATGGGAGGCAGTGGCCTTGTCCCCTTGTGAGCAGCTCACTTCTTCCCATACTTCCGTACCCTGAAGCCCTCAGGGAAAATGCTGCTTCATTCCTCCTGAAAATGCAGATTACCATCTTCAGAGCATAAAGAGCCTGCTTTGCAGGCTGCCACTTCCCTGGAACTGCCTCTCCTCCCTCCGTGCTGCACAAGGACATCAGCAGCTCTTTAATTGTTCAGCTCCCGCGCCGCCACATCTCCGCCACATCTCCGCGTCAAGTTAGGGCTTTAGAAGGAGCCATCTGCCCCGAGTAACCCTTCCTGCAGAGGAAGCTTGGTGCAGCACAGCCCCAAATCCCTGATCCCAACAGACTGAGCTCCCTTCCGTGCTCTTTCCCGACCTTTTGGAGTTCTGTGGCTCGCAGGGCTGTGAGACGACCAGGAGTGCTCCGTGCTATGGAGCGGCAGCAGCGGGGCCAGCACGCCCCGGGCTCCGATCAATGCTCATTCCTGGCTCTCCCTGCAGTCACTGGCCCATGGCTGTGCAATGATTTGGAGGCTGTAATTGGATGAATGCTTGGTTTACCCCTTCACTCTCACTAAATGGCACAACGGCAGCTGCTTTCCAAAAAAAGCACTCTGCACACACGGAAAACTCTGCTGGAGTTGTCACTGTGCACTGCTTGCGGGGCTGTTCCTCGTCTGCTCAGAGGCTTGGAGCTGCACCTTTGGGCATCCCGTTGTCTATTCTGACTCCAGCGGGACATGGTGAAAGGGGAGAGGCACTGGGGAAAAGAAACTCTACCTCACTTTCCCCATCCCTGAAAGCTCCTTGGGATATGTTGGTGCTTCAGCAGCAGAAGCACTGGGATGATGGGAGGCAGCTCAGCACCTTCATGCTCAGCTGGGGTCTCTTCCCACACACGTGCCCAGCAGCTGAGCTGGGACAAACCAAAGGACAAGAGGAAACAGCCTCAAGTTGTGCCTAAAGGGGAGGTTAGGCTGGATGTTGGGAACGTTTCTTCACTGCTGCTAAGCCCTGGCACAGCTGGCAAGGCAGCGGCGGAGTCCCTATCCCTGGAAGGATTTAAAATCTGCGTGCATGTGGCACTTGGGTACGTGGTTTAATGGTGGCCTTGGCGGTGCTGGGAGATAAATTTGACTCAACAACCTTAAAGGGCCTTTCCAACCTAAAGGATTCTGTGATTCTGTGACCCCCACCGTGCCTGGGGACGGTGTCACCATGGGGCTGCCGGTCAAGTTGGAGGCTGCAGCAGCAGCTCGTGTTGGTCTGGGAATTCCAAGTGCTGGTAAAAGACTGCAGGTCCTGGCTGGGGGAGGAGAGAATCTGTCAGCTCCTGCCGTAGGAGAGGGTAAACAAGCCGGAACCCCAGTGGACTGGGGAGTGCTGATTGGGTTTATCTGCACGAGGAAGGCAGGAACTTATTTCACAGTGCTAAGTGATACAGGTAATATTTCCAAAACAAAATCTCCCGTTTGAAATCCAATTAGGGTTGCTAAGAAACAACATAGTTAACCAGCCAATATTTGCTAAATCCAGACTTTTGCAAGCAAGGAAACAGCTTCGCCAAATTGCACTAACAATACATAAATACATTCATATTAAACCAAACAACTGCAATCCTGTTAACACCGGCTGTGAGGATTTTCCTTGTTATCTGGGGGATTTCAGGAGCTGCTGTAGTGCTTCCCACTTCCCTGGCTGAGGGGGTCTGTCCAGAAACCGCTGTATTGGTGGGACGGGGAAGGAATCTATGTGTTTACTTTATTGATGAACATACATCTTATGTGCCTGAGTGGAGGGTCTGAAAAGTAATTTGGGTGAAAAATAGTTGCTGGAGAATGCTCTTTAATTGTCAACTGCTCCAGTATAACTGATTTCCCCCCAAAAGTTCCTGCAAGTTTTACTAAAGCAGGTTGTTTTTCACGCCTGTTCTCGGCAGACAGAATCATTGATCTCCAAATTCCATGTATGGCTCTGCTCAGAACAGCTCCCTGAGCCTCCTCTCCAAGGAGCTTCAAGGACTGTCCTCCCTGCCCATCTACCTGCAGCACCAGGCGTTCCAGGCTCGCCTGGGACATCTGCACACCCCAGCAGGGCATCCCCCAGTGGGACCAGTGCTCTTGCTCCACAGCACCATGGATGAAGCTGCAACATTGAACCCCAAGCCATCACCTGAGTCTCGATGTCCCTGTGGCTGCACTGGCACAAGGCACAAGCCTGGGCTGAGCATCTGGGGTTTCATTTGGGCTCTAATTTTATGTTTGAATCACTTAGTGGACTTCCCTGTTTCGCAGGACTCCAGGGTGCCCAAAGATTTTGGTAGGGCTCCTCAAAGGCTCTTCTCAGTTTCTGTCCTGATGAAAAGCTGAATTTCTCCAGGCCTGATCCGGAGCAGAGACTCATCTACAACAAGGAGCCTTTCTTATCTCCTCAGGTGGGTTTAGGGCTTCAACTCTGATCTCTTTTCAGTGTTGGGGGAAAGTTCTGCACCGGGGCTGCACCACTGCCCCACACCCTTTTAGGTGACTCAGCCAGGTGTCCAGTGCGACCATCCCACGTCCCATTCCCATGAAAAGGAAACGCTGAATGTGATGGTGTGCCGGTTTGGACACAAATCCGGGAGGAAACAACCTGAGAGGGGCGTCTCTCTCTCTCTCTCCTGCCTGCCAGGCAAGCAGGCCTCGGCAGCACCTCCCCCACAGGTTCAGGAAAAATAATTTCTCGAGTGAAAGTGAAAAAAACCTATTTATTTAACAAAACAGAGTCCCCTGCTGTCACGGGAAAAAGGATATTGAAACCCCCTCCCCTGTCCCCTAAAAGAGGACTATGGATTTTAGAGTTCTTTCTGTAGGTAAAACCTGCAGTCCTGAGCTGGNAAGGCACAAGCCTGGGCTGAGCATCTGGGGTTTCATTTGGGCTCTAATTTTATGTTTGAATCACTTAGTGGACTTCCCTGTTTCGCAGGACTCCAGGGTGCCCAAAGATTTTGGTAGGGCTCCTCAAAGGCTCTTCTCAGTTTCTGTCCTGATGAAAAGCTGAATTTCTCCAGGCCTGATCCGGAGCAGAGACTCATCTACAACGAGGAGCCTTTCTTATCTCCTCAGGTGGGTTTAGGGCTTCAACTCTGATCTCTTTTCAGTGTTGGGGGAAAGTTCTGCACCGGGGCTGCACCACTGCCCCACACCCTTTTAGGTGACTCAGCCAGGTGTCCAGTGCGACCATCCCACATCCCATTCCCATGAAAGGGAAACGCTGAATGTGATGGGCAGCTCAGCTCTCCCAGCACTGCTGCAGGGAGAGCAGAGTCTTCCTGGGATAAGATTTCCATGCATGGCTTATGTGGATACTTCGATGCCTGAGCCACGCTTAAAGCAGTCAGAGATCCTTGTCCAAGCTCTCCTTGCCCCCTGCTTCCCTGTTTCCTGGCTGCTGCTTTGCCCTGACTCCATAGACTGGCAATCCTTGTGCCTTCCTGAGTCTCCTCTGGCTCCCCACAGGAGTGGGAGTCCAAGGCAGTGGCCATTGGCTGATGTGGAGGGCATGATAACGTGCCTGCTCCTTCAGTTCCGTGAATGTTCATCCCAGCAAATTGCTCTGTCTCTGCTCAAGGATCCTTGTAAATATATGGACTAGAAGTGGCAGGAGCTGCAGACTACCAGGATTTTTTTCTCCCAAGGAAAGATTAGATTTCAAAACTTCCTACTTTGTATTGAAGGAGAGCAGAAAATCTTTCTTACATCAACCTGTCTGGAAAGTCGAGGTCCAAATCTGTTACCAGTTTCCTCCTGATTTGTGCAGTGCTGTGTGTTTGTTCTCTCCAGCAGTTTCCCAGTTGGAGGCAGGGCTTCTTAATTCCCTTTTGGAAAGGAATTTCCAGCTTCAGCACTGACCCACTGGAAAACGATCCCTTGGATAAGCAGAGCCCCAGACTGTGCTGCACCTCCAAGGGGAGGCTCCTGGTTTAGCTTGTCCCACTGCAGTAATTCCTTTGTGGTGCTGAGCAGACCAGGGACTGCCTGCCCAGGCTTTAGTCCCAGGAAAATGGCTAGGGAAAGATGGGAGCAGCTGCTTAAACGCATGGGGAGAAACTGCTGAAAAATACCTCCATTTCCAGCTCTCTCCCAGCATCCCTTTGATGGGCAGTGTCGGGAAGAGAACCCCAACTTTATGACAGGGGCTAAGCATCATAAAATCATGGAATGGTTTGGGTTGGAAGGGACAATCTTGTTCTACCCACCTGCCACAGGCAGGGACACCTTCCAGGTGGTTCCAAGCCCTGTCCAACCTGGCCTTGGCCACTTCCAGGTAGGGGGCAGCCACAGTTTCTCTGGGTAGAAGAGAAGATGTTGCTCCTGATCCAAGTAGCTCCTCTGAAGTTTGCCAGTCACTTTGGGGAGCTGGGCAGATAAGCCACTGGAATAGCTCTGAGCGCAGCTCATTCCCATAGCCAGAGGCTGCTTTCCAGAATATGAAACCTCTGCCCTTGGACTACTTCTAGGTTCTATAAGGTTCTGGTTCTAGGTGCTACTGTCTTGGTTCTATAAACTTCCAGAAGCTGAACTGATTCCTGGAAACTTCTCTGGTGGCAAACTTGCTGTCCACATCCCACTAGCTCCATCCTTCAGGGAATTAAAGCATTTCCATGCCAGGGAATGGGAATGGGTGGAACATCCCCCAGTGTGCCCAGCTCCACCAGCGCGAGTGTGGTCAGCTGTGGTGGAGGAGCCGTGTCCCAGCACATCCCTGGGATTTGCACAGGCAAAAGGCAGTGCCTGGGTGTCAGTGCTGTGACACTCCCAGAGCCGGGATGCCAGGAATGGAGCACCAGGTTCTGGCCCGAGTCAGCAGCACTCCAAAGCTCCGAGCCAGCCAGCAGAGCCTGGATGAGAAGGAAGTAATGAACAGTGCGGCTCCAAATTAAAATCAAGCTAATGCAAAGGGCAGGGACCTCACCTGTCACTCTGCCGCGTCTCCGCAGAGCTGCTCGGACTCTGCTGAGCTCACAACTCTGGGTTCTGTGACCCGGGGGGGCCGAGGCTGCTGTGCCATTCTAATGATGCTCCCAAGGGGAGCAGGGTGAAGGGCTCGAGGAAGGAGGGCTCAAGGGCAGCCACCTTTATTTAATGCACCATGACAGTGCATAACTAACGCTCTTTATCTCCCTGCATTTTGCTGAGAGGTGGCAGTCCCAGCAAGGGGCTGATGAAGTCTGTCCCAAGCTTTCCAATGACAATTCTTAACTTTTGTCTCCTTCTTGACTCTTCCCTGTTGCTAATTCCGTTTGGAGGTAAGTGTTTTGTCCTTAAACAAGAGACCAAGCTGTGAGACCTTGCTAATACGGGTTCTTTCCTCCTCCCTGACAAGGATGAGGAAACCTTCCCACCCCTGAGGTATCCTGCCCCTCCACATATACACCCCTTCAAAAGTTAGGAGATTTTCATTATGGGAGAGGGAACAAAATAGAAACTTCCTTTTGCTTCCCTTGAAGGTCTTCTCCAAGCAGAGCAGCAAAGTGGGGCAGGAGGCCAGTCTTACGTCCAAGTCACCTCTCACAGCTGCAGCTTTGATTTGAAAATGCACTTGGAAAGCTGCAGAAGGAGTGTTTGTCAGGGGAGTGCTTTGGAGGAGGAGAGATTTGTGTCTTTGAAGCCATAAAACCACTTCTGGGAGCTTTGTCTCACTCCTTAAGAGGTTTTGTGCCTAACTGAGGATTCAGCAAAGGCTCTTGCAGGTTGGGAAAACAGAGCCTGGACCAACTGCATGTGCAGGGGAATGATGGGGTGGGAAGAAATCCATTAAGGACTCCAAGTGTCAACACTGCTGGGTTGTGACCCCAGGCATTTTCCTCCTCAGGAATGCCTGCCACGGTGCTGCATCCTCTCCAAAGAGAAGAGGGGAAGGTGCTAATTGTCCTTGCTATTTGTTCGGATGGCTAAATGCCAGTAACCCCCGCCAGGTTCTCCAGGCAGTCACCGGTGGGGAGCTTGCTGGCTGCCCTGGGCTCGCTGGGCACCTTTCCCCTTCCAGAGCGGAGTAAGGGTGCAGCAAAGATGAGCTTTCATCTCACTGAAATGCTTCACCCTGAGCCTCCCTCCTGGCATGGAGAAGTAGGAAGACCTTAACTCCACTTCCTGCGTTTCCTACATGCATTTCCCATTGCATGTGGCATGGGGACACAACACTCAGGGTGGAATCACTGCCAGGCTGGAGTGGGACTCGCTGGGGGAGCTGTGGGGTGGAGGGGCAGAGCTCCTGCCCCAGCATGAAATGGGAATCCACTCAATCCCAACAGGTGGGCAGAGCAGGAGGGCAGGTGCTGTGGTGCCAAACTGATCAGCTCCTAAGGAATGCAGAGCTCAGGAATGCTGTCCTGACACCCCTTCCAGCCCTTCTCTCAGTCCAGCAACCCTTGCAGGGCTCAGCTGTCCCTGCCCCTCACTGTCCCTCTGGGCTTTGCCCTCCCCTCCCCACCTCTTGCTGAGACAGGAGGGGAATTGGAACTCAGGGACCTGGCAAGTGGCACGTCGGAGGCCTCGGCATCAATCGATCCGTCAGGAACCTGAGCACAGGGCATCTGCTGACTGGGGGAAACAGCCCCGTGATAAATTGGATCAGAAAAACTGTGGGATATTGGCACTTGGGGATGCAGGAGAGCAGGGAGTGTGCTAAGGGAGAAGGGTCATAATAAATGGCTCCTTCTGGGAGGCCTGGGAATGCTGCCTCTGCAGTACGTGCTGTCCAGCGGGGACAGGGAGATGGAAAGTATCTCTGGGCCCTGTCCTGAGGCTGGGGCTGTGGCCTCTGGCTGGGCCCTGCAGGGCGCCTGCACCTGGTGCCTCTTCCAGGGATGCTGCTGGTAAATGGAGCTGGTTCCTGCAGAGGACAAGGCGGAGAGTGACATGGCTGATAAAGGGTTGGGAAATCCCAGGAAACTGAGCCGTGTCAAACAATTGCTCCCCCTTGCTTGGAGGAAGAAGGGAGGGAAAAGGCTTCTGAAACCAACTTTCTTCCATCGAATCACAGAACTGGCTGTGCTGGAAGAGACCCCCGGGATCATGCAGTCCAAGACACCCCAACAATCCCACCCTGTGCACCCATGAGAGCATTGTCCAAATGCTCCTGGAGCTCTGGCAGCCTCGAGGCCGTGCCCATCCCCTGGGGAGCCTGGGCAGTGCCCCAGCACCCTCTGGGGAAGAACCTTTCCCTGATATCCAACCTAAACCTCTCCTGACACAGCTCCAGCCGTTCCCTGGTCCTAACTCTGCAGTCTTTGCCTCAGAGGACCTGCAGTGCTGCAGGACCCAGTGAGGGACCTTGCTATAGGCCAGGGCCAGGCTCAGGCTTCTCCTCCAAGAGGGGAGATCTGAGGGGGAGCATCGAGTCATGCAACAGCGCCTAAGCTGCTTCCCGAGTCCTTAAAGCACAGCTTAAGGCAGTGAAGCGATCCCAGCAGCACGTGGAGGAAATACTGACAACCAGGGAGGCTGGCGGGGGAATCCAGGAGCTGGGGGAACGGCAAGGGGAGAACCTGGAGCCAGTTGAGTTCACATTTCCTGCTGCCTGGAAAAGAGGGATTGGGATGTGGCTGGGTGGGGAAGTCAGAAAGGATTAATGCATGTCCTGCTGTGGGAATGAGCCACACACACATTGCTGCCTCCACGCAGTGATCCAGAGGAGCCAAGGATGGGATGTTCATCAGGAGACTCAACGGAGCTTAAATACCTCCTGCACACGCCGTAGCTGCAGGAACACTCAGCATCTGCCACTCTCTGCCAGGAAGGAATTTCCATGCCAGGTCCTGCTCCTCTGGAGACCGTGTCATTCCCTTCCAGTGTGGGAGAGGGCAGGGAAAGAGCTGCTGTTGGGACTCGTGTGCCACTGGGATGTGCTTTCAGAGGAGGATGGAGACAAATGGCACTGCTAACAGCTTGTGTGACAGAGCAGCCAGAAAAACCAGGAACAGCTGGCGCTGCGGAACGCCTTTGGAAGGTCTGGATCTATGGAGCTGCATGGAAATAAACTACCAAGCTGTCAATAATTCCCCCATCCTTCCCAAAGCACGGGAGAGGAGGAAATGGGTTCAACTCCTGCTCCCCCCAGAGGTGGGAAATGGGTTTTGAGCCGGGGCTGGGGACGGTGAGCTCCTGCAGCACTGATCACTTGGAACATCTCAATTGTCACGGCTGGTTTGAAAGGAAATCTGGGACTGGAGGAGCACAGAGAACACCAAGACCATGTTGGAACCATGAAATGCCTGGGGAGATCTGAAGGGAACAGCACAGCATTTAAACGTGTAACTCTATCCAGAAGAGTTGATTAAAATGTCACAAACTCCTAGGAAAAACCAGGTCTTTCTGCTGGCCCCTAATGCTAGGAACTGATTTGGGAAGGTGGGGCTTGCAAAGAGGCACCTCCTGGAGAAACTCGGTGAGTAACCAGGTCATGAACCAGCCTGAAGGAGGCTCCAGGGAACAGTAACTGTGTCCCTGAGAAGCAGAGGGCTGAGGGGAGCAGTCGGGCTGGCTCCTGGCTGTCCCCACACAATTAGGACACGTGCTCAGACCACTCTCCATCTCCTGTGACTGCCCAAACCCCATTGCTGAGCTCCAACAAGCCTTTCCTGCCACACTTCTCTAACTGCGCACAGCCTTTGTGGGTTTTCTGGGCCTTGAGTGCTGGAACTTCCCACCGGCTTGGACTGACTTGGGACTGCATCCATAGAGCAAATTTCTTCCCTGGCTGCTCATCGTGCGAGTTGAGGGTCAGGAAACTTGGTTGCAGCTTGAGGTTTGTGGTATAAAACTCTCTCTGGCAAAGGTTCAAAGCAAAGGTCATTAAGATGCAAGACACCTTCCCCTGGAGAATGAGTTTGCTAATTAAAAATGCATTAATAAATCCAACGTTTCAGGCACAGACACGGTGAAGGAGCAGTCAGGAGTTATTAAGCAGAGTGAGGAGGCAGGACCAGACGAGTCCAGGTCCTGAGCCCTTGGCACAGGCCCTGCCTGAAGGAAGTCACTGAGGTGGATTGTGCTGGTGGATTGGGAAGGGAGGAGATCACACATGGGAAGAGCTCTGCTTGTCTCCAACCCCGTGAGCGGCCATGGCTACGGATGAGAGTTGGGAAATGGCCTGATGCGCTCGGCAGCTGGAACCTGTAACTTGCCACCCTTGCTGGTGCCGGAATGACCAACCAGCCCCGAGTAACTGTGGGTTCCCTCCAAAGGCTGTTCAGGTGGGGCTGCTCAGAGGTTCTTCTCAGCATGGCATCGCCTTCCGCATGGTGCCAAACCGTGTTCCTCCTTCCCCTGTGTGGATTTTGGCATCCCAGCCTCACCTTGTCCCTGGAAGGACTCGCCGAGTACCCAGTCACGTCAGGCAGCCGGGGGAGCTGCGCGAGCCCACGGGAGGTTAAACGGTGCCGCTGTCTCCTGGGTTAACGACGTCCCAGATGATGCCAGCAGAACATTATTTACTGAGGACATCGAGCAGGCAATCGCTCTTCAGGAGCGGGTGATAAATCTTGTTACATCCCAGCGATCCCATCACCGCTCCTCACAGTGGGAGCAGCGCGGGGCTGGGCCTGCTCCAGGGGCACAGGGATGGATTTTGCTGTCATTAAAGCAGCAGCACACGTTGGCAAACCAAACACTGGGTTTCACTGGATCCTTTCAGGAACATACGTTAGGGAGGCTGACCGTGGGGTGTTGGTGTCATCAATGAGGGGCTTCAGCCAAACCAGCTGGGTGGTCACCTCCTGGAGGCATGGACAGACTTCCAAGGAAAGACCCAGTCCCACAAGGACACAGCTCCTCAGCTCACAGACACCTTTTCTGCCTGCATTGGTAGCTCTGCTCCTGGTAAGTCTGCAGGCTCTGGCTGGTCAGGAGACTCCCGCAATTTCTTGCCCACTTCCAGGTGATCCAGGTGTTCTTTGCATCCATGAATTATCAGCCAATCCCTCCTCAGTGTAAGAGTTGTTCTAAAAAGCCATTTGCCAGGTCCAACTGCTACCAGAGAGATTTGCCAGCAATTAATGCTTTCCATTAAAATTGCCACATGCCAGGAGCAGAGAGGGACTTATTTACGGCAGTCGGCTGCCCTCCACCCTCTGCTTGCCATGGAGCACTGCTGGAGAGCTACATGGAATCATTAGGGTTGGAAAAGCCCTCCAAGGTCATGGAGCCCATCCATTAACCCAAGCCCACCACTGACCCGCACCCCCAAGCATCAAATCTCTGCAGGTGCGAGGGGATTATTCCCATGCTGGAATGTCACAGACGGATGTGCTTGAGGCTCCTTGAAATAACAGAAGCATTCATAGAGCAGAGGCCAGGGATAAGGGGAAATACAGGCTCCATGATCCCTAGTTGTGCCAAAAAGTCATAACTGATGTTCTGGAGCGGCTCTGTTCTCTTTGAAAATGTTGAAACTCTTCCCTCAGTCTGTCCCCAAACTTCATCTTTTGCAGAAAGATGTGACCTTGTCCTTCTTGGGAAGAGTCTTCTTGACTGGTCAGGGAAGATATGTTCCTGTCTTGTCAACCTCCTCAAGCACTTCAGAGTGGGAATGGCCATCAATAAATGGATTTTTCTTGGCTCTCGCCCTGCCCAGTTTAATTCTTGGATAATTTACTGTGCCATTTCCTGACGTGCTGCTAAAATGTACAGCAGGGAGCTGGCAAGAGAGGAGCCAGAGCTTGTCTGACGAGATGGGGGTCACGTCCTGGTGGAGGAGGGGATGTCCCAGAGTGTCACCGAGTGCAACCGATGTGGTGTCCAGAGAGGGTTGCTGTTAATTGAATTGAAGAAGACAAATGGCCGTTAGTGCCGTCTCCAAAGGACAATAACTGCACTGATAATGAAGCTGAACTCCCTAATCCTGATCCCGGGGATCCATGAAGTTATGTAATTGATGGAATATCATTAAGAAAGGGGAAAATGTCCAAATACAGGCGGGGATGGGGAAGGGGGGGAGTTTACAGAATTTGCTGAGATCTGATGCTTACAGCCAAACTTCAGAGCCAGCTTTTCTGAAGCATGGAGACCTTTGAGTCCCATTTTTCATCCTCCTTCTCTGTTTTTTTTAAGGCAAAATTACATTCCAGGCAATGATTGCAGTGACATTACGCTGAAGTGATCAAAAACTGTTTTGCTGCACCAATGTCAGCTGTTAAAGGGACAAGTGCCTGTGATGAATGTTTGATATCTGCCCATCTTCTCAGAGATGTATCCCAGGAGGAAGACAGGACACAAATGGATCAGCTCAGCGTTCCCCTGGCATTTCCACGGCCTCTGGAGCTGCATTTCTCAAAGAGCTCCAGGCCAGCTTTGCAGGGGGGGATCACACCTGATGTTGCTTTGATAAGCAGCCTTTGGCTGTGGGGCAGAGGAGCTTTCCTGAGAGAAAACACCAATTTGTCATCACTGAACCTTTTTGCAGGCGCTGAACAGCCTCAGTTGGGAAAAGGGCTCTCTGTTACCCAGGTCGGAACTAAAGCTCCAAGCAAGCCATGGTGGCATCCCCACGTGCTGCCCTTTGGCCACCAGTCCCAAATCCCCCCCGACCAAGGAGGGGGAACCAGGGCCATCTAGGGGCTGCAAAAGGGTGATAAATTGATACAAGATGGTGAGAAATTAAGAAATTGCTGGGTGTTGATGCCATGAATTCCATTCACAGAATAATGTCACAGAATCCCTGGATGGTTTGGGGTGGAAGGGGACTTTAACATCACCTCGTTCCACCCCCTGCCATGGGCAGGGACACCTTCCACTAGGCCAGGTTGCTGCAAGCCCTGTCCAGCCTGGCCTGGAACGCTTCCATGCTTCCACATTCCCTCTGCTCATTCACCACACAGTGTGGATCCTTGGGAGCATCGCCTGGAGCTCAGAGCTGCAGCAGGAAGCGCAGGTTGGTCCAAGGAAAAGCCTTCGTCCCCCTGCCGAGGGTGCAGGCGGTGGGTGGAAGGCACAGGTAAATCTGCTTCCCTGGAAGCAGGTCCAGGGCTGCTATCCCAGAAACCTTGTGCACTGCCTTCCGTAACAATCCCGGCCTCATAACTGCGCGCTCTCCTCTAACACCACCTAAGTGATTTCCCCCTAGGCAGTAAGGTTAACTCATAGGAAACAATTTCTATTTTTAATAACATTTTTGCTAAATATCCTGTCCCTGACTTTCCCCAGAGGCTCTGAATCCATCTGCAATAAGGGGGCTTTCAAAGGGCTTTAATAATAAATATAATACCACCATTCTTTTATGCTTGTAACCATTCATGCTTGACTGAATTCCCTGATCTTTTTATGGGGCTGTTGAAATATATTGTGTAAGTCAAGGGCCGGCCTGGTTTTAAGCTTCTTGTGCTCTCCTGCTTTAATTCCTTTTATCTCCAGGTAGCAGTCCGGATAATGCTGTCCTGGTGTTCCATGTTGTCCATGCGCAATAGGAACCACGTCCATATTCAACCCTGGTGTCCCCAGAGTGGGGAGAACCCTGTTTTCCAAGAAAAATGGAAAATTCTCCTGAGTATCTTCTCAGCCCAGCCCCACTTATGTCCTGCTAATGTTGCTTCCACATTCCTTTTATTTACTCCCAGATACCACACCTCTTAGAGATCCTTTACCTTTACCCTCTGACACTGCTTTGGAGACCCCTCAGGAAGCAAAGTTCCCCTCTCCAAAGCTGTCAGGGGTGAGTTGCCCTCACCTGGGATCCCCACACCACCCATCCATCCTCACCCACTGCCTCAGCAGCTCCATTTAACCATGTCTGAGCTGTGCTTGAGGAGTTCCTGTGTCTTCCTCTCCCGTCTTCTCTTCCAGGACCTCTGTAGCTCCTTTCCTTGGGCTTCTTTTCCCCTCTGAGCTGTTGGTTTCTCTCTCTCTGACTGCTTTCACCTCAGAGCTTTCTCCTGCTGCCCAGCCAGGTCTGTGCTGTGCCCTGGCTGTGTCTGTGCTCAGCTTTTCCTCATGTCTGAGTGTTCCGGAGCCAGGGAAGCCCTCGGCTCAGCAGCGGAGCGGAGGGAGTTTGCCCCTGAGCATGACAGGCAGAATGATGGGAACTTCTGAACTAATTTGCTGTAAACAATGATCCATGATAGGTCACTTGTCTCTTCAGCAACTCAGCAATTAAATCCATCAGAGCCATGGATGTAATTGGACTGCTGGCAATTAGCACTGGGGGAGCCGGAGGGCCTTTCCAGTGATTTCCATCCCACTGCTTTGGGGGTTTTTTTGGTCTTTGGGCTGAGCTGTTTGAGCGCAGGATTCCCTGTGCCCCACCCAAGAGATTTGAGGTCTGAAGGCCCCTAG
Source organism: Callaeas wilsoni (assembly GCA_013398955.1). Taxonomy (NCBI): domain Eukaryota; kingdom Metazoa; phylum Chordata; class Aves; order Passeriformes; family Callaeidae; genus Callaeas; species Callaeas wilsoni. Next base: position 22,321 of record VWPU01015072.1, read on the forward strand.
GTGCAGAGAAGGCTCGGGGTACCCTCCTGATGGAGAATGTTCCTGCAGAAAGGATGATCCAGGGCTGACTCCCACTTATCCCTGGAGTCTGTCTGCTACGTTAAAGCAAAGCAGAGTGGGAATCTGCTTTGTCCTCCCAGCAGGGAAGAACAGGTTTTGCTCATGCCTTTGGTTTCATGGCATGGAATAAGTAGACTTTCTTCCAGTAAAAGAGAAAGAAGAAACTTATTAGGGAAAAAAAAAAATCCCTCAGATCCCCAATAGCTGGGACTAAGCAGCGAAAGAAGCTCTTGAATGAGACTGTTTCTGATCCTAGGTCAGGAAGCATGAAGGAGCTCTTGGATCTCAAACTGCAGAGCAGAAACTTTGCCAAGATCAGCCTTTGCCTGCAGAGTTTGGACTGGGGCCAGCCCTGGAGTCCTGCTGCCTCCTGGCTCCAGAGGTCTCCGGGGACAGATTGGGAGGATTTCAGGAGTGGCTGGTGATAACAGAGAGTCTGAGACAGCTCAAATCAGTCACCTTGAAAATCAGGGACTTTCATGTCATTTCCAATTGGACCATTAAGTATCAAAGCCCATAAAACCATTCACCCTCCTCTGCTATGGCTTCCTCTTTCAGCCTCCCCCTCTCCGTCGGGATAAACTGCTCCATCCCACAAGGATTGCCTCAGGTACCCTGGATTTCAGCCATATATGTTATTTTTATCTCTCACACTATTTTGCTTGGCTTTTGAACATCTGGGATCACTCCTGTATCTGTAATTTTAACAGTGAGGACATGAAATAGGGGATTTTTCTTTCACTTGTGGGTCCCCAGTTGTTGCTGGGAATTAAACCAGGCCCTGCTGGAGCACGACAGTGGGAATTCTTTGACTTCCCTGTTGAAATGTAGTGATCCCTTCACCTGTAGGAGAACACTTCTGCAGCAGCATCATCACAAAAATTCCCTAGTATCCCTTCCCTAGCCCAGTTAATTACTTGGTGCTGCTGTTTCTACGCACCCCAGAAGGGTCATTTTGCTGTAGACATTATTTTAGGAGAAAAGTAGATGTTATTAAGTTTAACAAACAATATTTTTAAGGGATCAACCCACCCAAATCTGGCTTTCCATAGAAATCTTAGGTGGTGTCAGCTTGAGAGAAGCTGGCAGGACTTCAGCAGAGAAGCACAAAATTTCCTTTATTATTGAAAATCTTACTTTCGAGGTAGCAAAAGTGTTTGCCTTCAGTGGTGGACTGGTTTAAGGTCCTGTCTTTTCCCTCTGGCCTACCAAAACATTGGTACTATGGTGGGTTTTACTGAAAAATAGATGAAAAATGGAGAAATTCCAGGCATGGAAAGTGCTGTGGATTTTAGTGGGGAAAACACTTCACAGGTGCCTTGGATTTTTGATGGGAAATACAGGCTCATTTTTTGAGGGGTGCCATATCACGTAGCCATGTATTGGTGCAGGGCAAGCTTGAGCTTCCATCAGGACAGGAATTCAGCTCCTGGGCACTTCCAGCACTGTTCCAGGTGCTGGGAGGGATGAGGAGCAGCCAGGGGGTTCCCAAGCCCTCAGGTGTAGGAAGAACCACTTCAGGAGCTCCTCTTCATCCTGGGTGTCCAGACACATTCCCAATGTGGATGTGGGATGTGGGATGTTTCTTCCAAGGGTGGCAGGGAATCCCAATACCCGGCTGAAGCTGAAGAAGAGAGATGGAGAGAGCAGAAATCAGAGACACTCATGTTAGCTCGGGATGAGAGAGATAAAGACATAAGCTTGGAGCAATCCAAATTGCCCACGGGGGAAAAAAATGGATATCTGCCATCTCTTCATTCCATAAGGGAAGCAGGCCTGTTTCCAAAGGAATAATGCAGGTGAGGAACGAGCTCCCACTGTGTGGAAATTGGGCTGAGCAGAGGAGGTATCACAGCGGTGCCGATGAAGCTGTCTTGCCTGTGGTCATTAAAGGTGACTTCTCTCCCCTGGTGCCACCAGGACGGGTGGAGCGGTGGAGCAGGGAGGCCCCAGGGTTTCCTGGCAGCCCTTCAAAGCAGCAGCTCTGAGCTGTGCCCTCAGGCAGCTCTGGCAGGGCACAGGGACAGCAGATAAAGGAGCACATGGGCCCTGTCGGAGCTGCTCTGAGGCTGATCTGCACATCCTGCCTGGAATGAGGGCAGTGCTGGGAGCTGGGGGTGCAGTCAGGCCATCTTGGATCCTTCTGCTGCTGCCCGGCCTGGTTGGAGCAGTTCCTGCCCTGGCCCTGCTTCCCGGGCGCCCTTAATGTCCCCTGTCCCCATCAGCTGCTGCTGCTGCTGCTGCTTTCGTCCTGCTGGCACCACCATGGTCCTGAACCCGCTCCTGTTAGGAGACTGGGAACCATGAAATCACAGACTGGTTTGGGCTGGAAGAGGCCTTAAAGATCATCTTTCCTTGGTCAGGGACACCTTCCGCTATCCCAGGCTGCTCCAAGCCCTGTCCAACCTGGCCTCGGACACTCCCAGGGATCCAGGGGCAGCCACAGCTTCTCTGGGCACCCTGTGCCAGGGCCTCCTCACCTTCAGAGGGAAGAATTCCATCCCACTATCCCATCTAACCCTGCCCTGTGGCAGTGGGAAGCCATTCCCCCTTGTCCTGTCACTCCATCCCTTGTCCCCAATCCCTCTCCCCTCTCCTGGAGCCCCTTTAGGCCCTGGAAGGGGCTCTGAGGTCTCCCCGGAGCCTTCTCTTCTCCAGGTGAGCACCCCCAGCTCTCCCAGCCTGGCTCCAGAGCAGAGGAGCTCCAGCCTTCAGAGCATCTTTGTGATTCATTTGAGCAGGTCCATGTCCTTCTTTCCCACTGTGTCCTTTCACACTTAAGGGTTTTTAAAAATATTTTAAAATAGCAAAAACTTATCTAGACATTTAAAGCTACACCAAAGTGTAAAGCAGTGAGGGGTGGGAATGTCCGGGGTTGCGTCTTCCCTGCTGGAACCAGGGCAGTTTTTCCTGGGCTGCTGGTGGCTCTGGGTTTCCAGGAGGTTGTGCTTGAAGGATTTGCTCCAGGTTGTCATGTGGTGCCCAGCAGGGCTGGATATGGGATGGGGGTTGCTCCATCCTGCTGGGAGCGTTCTCCCACCCTCTCATCCACATCGTGTTTGTACAAGCAAAGGAGGGGATGCTTTAAAAGCAAAAGAGAAGGAGCTGTGTAGGGAGGACATGTGGGAAATGCACAATTCCAACTGCATCCTTGATCCCAGCCTGGACTGGGAGGCTGGCAGTAAAACAGGGGCTGAGATCACCCAGTTATCCTTAAAAACCAGTTCAGGCAGCCCCTGCTTGGCACTGATCAGTATTAGAGTGAGCTGCAAAACTTGAAATACAGCAGAAGGGAAAGAAATCCTGAGGTGGGGGAAAATTCTTTTCTCTAAAAGAGAAAAACAAGCCAAAAAAAAAAAAAAAAGGCAAAAAAAGCAGCTGTTCTTTTTTCAGTCTATCTCTAGCCCAAGGTCTTGCCGAGGGGATGGAAAACCATTTCAAAAGGTGGAAGAAAAAGTGTTGCTTTCATCAAGGATGGTAACAGAGCAGGCTGCAAACTCAGAGCATGTGTTTTGTTTGATATTAAAGCACTTTTGGGGCAAAAGGGAGTTTCCTGAGAGAATATGGAACACTTTAATGAAGGAATGTTTGCTCCAGCAGGGAGGAGGTTCTCCCAGGGCTGCAGGATCTGGGCACTGGCACCTCCAGGGATGGGGCAGCCACAGCTTCTCTGGGCAGCCTGGGCCAAGGCCTCACCACCCTCCCAGGGAGGAATTTCTTCCCAATATCCCATCTAAACTGAGCCCCTTTCAGCTCTTTTTAATTCAGTGAGTGGACTTAGAAAGCATCACCAAAATGGCAGAAAATATCTCAAAGCAAAGAAGTTGCAGCACTCAATAATTATTTTCTTTTCTTTTTCCCTTTTTTTCTCCCCCAGCTTCTCTCCTTGATTTTCTGATTTGACTGGAGATATCTGAACTCTTGGGAGCAACACTGCGATTTTTTCCCCTGTTTTTCCCCCTGAGGTGCCGCTTGTCTCTTTGCCCAGTGGTGTTAATGGATTGCTCTCCACCTTTTAGATGCGGTGTGGAAGCTGCAGGAGCTCTTTGCAGGGATAATTTATTCAAGGATAGCCCTGAACCCCAGAATTAGACAATCTGAGCTCCCTACACAGGCTGATCTCCAGAGTGATGGCCTGAGTAAAACTGCAACTGTAATGCTGGGCTTGGTCTTCTCCCCACCCTCTCCATCCTGATAGATGTGCTGGGTCAATGGAATATTATCCCTTAAAAGATTCAGGCATTTCATGTGGCATCACTTTGAAATCTTTGGAGGGGAAGGAATTGGGACAATCATTAGACTGGGCCAGGAAAATCATCCTGGCCAAAATTACCAGGTAGTTCCTCTGGTAGTTTAGGAAATCTTACCATGGGTCCCTGGAAGAGGAGCCCATTGTCAAACAAGGCACGAGGCCTCTGCCATGGAGAATCTCTGCTCTCAACTAAGGCAGAGAACTTCAGAATAAAAAGGAGCCATTAATATTAAAGTCAAGTGTCACCTGATGCCGTCCGTGGTCCCCACTGAATTCAAATGCTCTTGGAAGGCAGAAAATTAAGACAGATACTTATGGCAGGTAAAACAGGGAATGGCCCAGCTGGAGCAGGGATGAAACTGGAGAGAAAATGTCCCAGTGGTGCTGTCCCAAAGCCCATTATTCACAAACTGTGAGTTTGGAAAGAAACAAAGCTACCAAAGGCATTTTGGTAATAACACAATCATTCTCTATGAAAGAGAAGCCTCTCTTTTCAGAGAGACAGTTTCACTGGTTTTGGGTGAGAGAAAATCTCAAAATCTCAGCAGAAAAAAAATCTCAAAAAAACGATTGAATGCACTTTTCAGACTCTCAGATTTGTTCCCAAGGAATCACAGAACCATTCACATTGGAAAAGCCCTCTAAGGCCATCAAGTCCAACTGCTGACCAAGCACTGAGCCATGTCCCCAAGTGCCACATCCACAGGGCTGTTAAATCCCTCCAGGGATGGGGACTCCACCGTTATGCCTGGGCCTGCCCATCCCTTCTGGGAAGAAATTTCCCATAATATCTAATCTAAACCTCCCCTGGCATGACTGGAGGCCGTTTCCTCCTGTCCTAGATCTCAGCCCTTCACCAGCGCATCACCCCCAGCGCTGCTCCCAGCCCTGTCCTGCTGGCAATGCCAAGTTTTCCTTCCTTCTGCCTCAGTTTCCCCACGAGCAAACTCCAAGCCATGGATCCCGGTTTAATCAGATGGAAGCCTCAGAGGTGGCAGTCATGGTACTTTTTTGGCAGCTCTAACCTGACCAAGTGACTCAATCCACACTAATCCTCATGGAATGGAAAGGTCACTCCAATTGTGTTGTTTTTTAGGCACGAGGATTATTATTGCAGTGGAAATGGAAAATAACCTGAAAAAAGGAGTTGAAAACACAACACAAATATGACCTGGATTTCAGTGAAAACAAGGAATTGCTCAAGTCTTGACAGCATCCTTCCTTCCTCCTCCAAGGATGGATTTGATCCCTGGGTATTATTAATGGTCACATCGAGGGATGACTCTGAGGAGGTTCTGCTGAGCAGAGCCTGCTTGGGATGCTGCTGTGTCAGATTGATTTCTGGTGGGCCAAGATTTTAGATCAGTTTGGGATTTTTCCCCTTTTCCTTCTCAAGAAGGATGTTGGAAATGGTTTCACAGCCAGGCCTATTGGGTCTCAGCACAAACAATGCAGTAAGAGCCTTGTCCATGGAAACAAAGTCCTTTATCCTTCTCCAGAAGTGACCATAGAATCCCTGAATGGCCTGAGTTGGAAGGGACCTTAAAGCCCATCCAGTCCCACCCCCTGCCATGGGCAGGGACACCTTCCACTATCCCAGGTTGCTCCAAGCCCCATCCAACCTGGCCATGGACACTTCCAGGGATCCAGGGGCAGCCACAGTTTCTCTGGGCATTTGTTGTGCTACAGCCTCACCTCCCTCACAGGGAACAATTTCTTCCCAATATCCAATGTAAAGCAAAAAATATCTCACTGGAGACAGGTTTCATGTGATTTGGGTGGGTTTTGCTGTAGGTCCATATGTTGCTGATCTCCCCTGTGGGCTCAAACTCAAGGGGCAGGTGCCACATCCAGCCTGAGGTGCTTCTGCCTTTTGGGGAGATGTTCTGATTTGAGGGGTTCTGTTGAGCTTTCTGGAGGCATTTCAATTTTAAATTGAACTGAAACCTTGTGTTTAGATTATCTTGGGATAAACAAGATGTTTTTTGGAAGGAGCCAGCTCTTGCCCATTCATGTCCTGGGAGCAAGAACAATGGAATCTCCTGAGTTGGAAGGGACCCACATGATCATCCTGTCCGACTCCTGGCCCTGCACAAACACCCCAACAATCTCACCCTGGGCATCCCTGGGAGCACTGTCCAAATGCTCCTGGAGCTCCGGCAGCCTTGGGGCCATGCCCGTTCCCTGGGGGGCCTGTTCAGTACCCCACCACCCTCGGGGGGAAGAACCTTTCCCTGATATCCTTCCTGACACAGCACCAGCCGTTCCCTGGGTCCTGTCCCTGGTTGCAGAACGCAGAGATCAGATCTGCCACTTGCGAGGAAACTGGGTTGGGATGAGCTCTGCCCTCAGTCTCCCTTTCTCCAGACTGAACGGACCAAGTGCCTTCAGCCACTCCTCGTCTGGCTCTTCCATACCCTCCCCCATCTTCGTGTCCCTCCTTTGGGCACTCTCCAACAGCTTTAGATCCTTCTTACATTGTGGCACCCAAAACTGCCCACACTGGACGGGCAGGAATGACCCTGATGGTGCCAGCTCCAGGCTCTGGGTCCCTCCATTCTCTAAGCCATAGCTTTACTCCATAACAAATGGAGTAATCCCACACTTTCTATGTCAGGCTGTTTATGCGGAAGCGCTGCTGCCCAGACTTTCCTACTCCGCTCTGTACATGCTGGAGGCACAAAGCGCTGGGAGCACGGAGATGCCTGGGGCTGGAGTGTGATTTGTGGGAGTTTTGGAGTGGTGCTTTTGCATCCCAAGTAATTTTTGATGCCAGTTTTACCATTCTGCTGTGGAATAGCTCCTCTTGTGCCTCTGTGCCCAGGGAATCTTGCACTTCCCTGTAAGTGAGTGTAAACCCTTCCCTGTCCGGCGCTGTTCCTGGATTTCCTGCTGGAGGAAACCCCACTGCCTACTGATGTGATTAATCGTGCTAAGCCCTGAATTTGAGAAACAGCTGTTGCCATGATCAGGCCTCCAAATGAGGTGCCAAAGAGCAATGAAGCAGGGAAGCCCCCAAATCCAGAGAGGCCTGGAGACAGGGAATGGTTCCTGTTGTGCTTTCCCAGGGCGTAAACCCAGAAAAACTCTGCACGAGAAGAGCACAGGCCAGGAGTGGGGATTTTCCTGGTGGATGACCAGGACCCATCAGTGCCACAGTGGCTGTAGTTCCAAATTCCTCCCTGGCACAGCATTTCCCGGGAAGCTGTGCACAACCAAAGGTGTTCAGCAGAAAAACCCAGCTGTTGTTTCTGCTCCTGCATGGGAATGCTGCGAGCTGTCATCTTGGCTTTCTCTCTTTTATTATTTAAAAGACAGAGAACAAATAAGAGAAAATGAACTGCAAATAATGACTAACAGCACTTCCAGCCCAAATATTTGCTCGCATAATCACGTGGAAACTTTGAAGTCTTGCAGAGGATTCTGGCGCTGTTCCTGATCCAGCTTTGGCCCAAAGACAGTCGAGATACACCTCTCCCAGTGTCAGCCCTGGACACTGAGAGCTGCACTCAGGACTTCCCATCCCCTCCTGGTCCTTGGAGGAGTGAGGTGACAGAAAAGTGGTGGAAACCCAAGATATTGTAGTGGATCTCCTGTGTGGGATCTTCCTGCAGCCCGAGGAAGTCGTGTCCCTCTTGGACATATTTCCAGCATCTCTGCTGTCAAACAGGGCTGCTTGGGTGTGTTTGTGCTCTTCAAGTTTGAGACTAAACCAGCATTACTCAACCCATTCTTTCTTTTTTTTTTCTTTTTTCCTTCCCAGTTTGAAGCCTGGAAGTTGAACCCAATTTTCTCCCAGCCATGCAGGATTGAGCAAAGATGTTCTGGTCGCTTGGCTTCTCCAGCAAAATAGCACAAAATCTCTGATTTCCTTGCAGGGTCAGGTGTTTTAGAATCCCCTGGAAACATGGGAGTTGTAGCTCATGGAGAGGGGAGGTCTCCAATGGAGGTGTTGCAGCTGGATCCGTAACCTGGCCTGAGATTTCCAACCATTTGACCTTGGATTTCAGGAGACCAGAGAAGCCGCCAAAGGTTTGGACTTTGACCTGGTATTTTAAGCAATGTAGAATTACAGAATATCCTAAGCTAGACCCACAAGGACCATCGAATCCAACTCCTGACCCTGCACAGACATCCCAACAATCCCACCCTGTGCCTGAGCGCATTGTCCAGATATTCTTGTTACAGTGCCCAACATCCTCCCAGGGTTCATTCTGAACTTCCAAGAGGGCCAAGCCTCAAGCAGAAGGGTTTGTGTCTCTTTCCACTGAACATAATTAATGATTTCACTCCTTGTAATTAAGGAGGGGCAATTAAGAGTGATACAAGAAGCAAGGCAGCGTTTGGCATTTCCAGAAAAACATAAACCTGCAATTTGGGCTTTAATTTCAGCAGTGGCCAGACCTTTCTTGGCCATTAAAATATCAGGAGATCCTGTCGAGTGCTGGGTGCTGGTGATTTATGATCAAATCTAACACGCAGGTAGCAGGTGGCATTTCCACACTTCCTGCAGGGAATATATCCCAAAACGTCAAATTAGATTATCCGGCTCCTTCCATTGGAGAAAAATGTGTGAGAAAAGCACTGGGGGAAGAGGAGGAAGGAGGGGGAGAATGTTTGCTCTATTTTAAAATTATTATTTCAGCTTACAAGTGTTGAGGTGGCTGCAAAAATTCAGAGGTGTTAAAACCCGGAGTAACAGGGAAATGTCACTTTCTCCTTGTTGGCACCATTTTCTCTCTGTCTCACAACTTTTGCCCATTGGAGAACATCCTTTGTAGACAAAATCCTTGAAACCTGTAAAACATTAGGAAGAATTCTTTGGCTTTTTCTTTTTTTTCTCCAAAATGTGGTTTCAGAATGAGAAAAAACCTGATCTATTATTCCAAATCAATACTTACAAAGAAAGAAATACATCGTGATTGTGATTTTTTTTTTCCCACTGTTATTTTTCCTTGAAAGACATTAAGCCATTATCTGTCCTGACTTTACAGGTTTGGAGACCTCCCCTTCTGCTTTATTGCCAAATCCACTTGGAAACTGGTGGGACGCAGAGTAAACCCAGATATTCCCACTCCCAAAAAGGATAGATTCTGCTAGCTGCGATCCTGATGATGATGATGACTGATTGATTGATTATTATTTATTAATATTGCATGGATACTGGTGGTACCCTTAGGTTGGGGAAAGCTTTCAGTTTTATTTCCCCCACCAGTCCTAATAAATTATTTTCACTGCTGTGGGGTCATCCCAACATAGCTGTGCTGACGTGCCATTGTCCTGGCCTTTCTCCAGCATTCCCAGGAGGCTTGTCGGTGTTTATATCTTCCTTACCACCTCTGTTCCTTGGAGCAGAGGATGGTTTATCTCCTGTTTTAAAGGGCTTTGCCGTATTCCAGCCCTTCCCTAAATCTCTGGCACCCATTAATGAGATTTGTTCTGTATTGGAGCTGAGCTGACATATGGGCAAGGACAATGTCCTGGAGTTTGGGATAGCTGGAGTGGGGGGAATAATTCTTGTGGGACCGTTTCTGCTTCGTGAGCATTTTCACAGCCTCTCTAGAAGTGCCAGCCTCTTTTTCCTCTTGTTTTCCCCTTGTAAATCCTGCCTGAAGAGGGATTTCAGCTCAAACTTTCAGCTTCCTTTGACCAGACTAGCTTGGGGCAAACTTGGGCTCAAACCCGGGAAGTGAAAGGGGTTTATTACCAAGATAAATTTAATCAAGAGATTTCAGTGACAATAACCAAGTACTCTGCAAAGTGATTGTGCTGGAAAGCAGAGCGGCCCTAGCTGAAGGTTTTGATAATAAACCTGAGAAATACGGCAGGGTTTGACCACCAGGTTGCTCTCAGCTTGTTCCAGAGGTGGAACTGATCCACCCAGCCTGAAAAATGCCATCAGCAAAGCAGGGCTTTCTCTGAGCTTTGCATCTCCCTTAAGGAAGGAGGGAGGTTTCCAAAGACTTCCCAAACTACTCCAGCTGAAGCTTCCCATCTTCAGACACTCTGCTGCATCCTGTGACATCCAGAGGTGGTTTGGCTTCCAAGTCACCTCTACCTTTGGTCACCCTGGCCCCAGAGGAGAAGTTTTCTTTAACTGCCCAGCACCAACCATCCAGTTTAGTTTTGGTTTCAACAGCTGCCATTTGTCTGATTTAATCAAGTTCTCTGCCATGCCTTGAAGATCGTGGTGGGCTGTGAGCGGTGTGTCAGCTGGGACATGCTCCATTTCCTAGGGACATCCCAGGAATGGGCTCATCCTGACAAAAAGGTCTCTCCCATGAGCAAGTAACCAAACCATCATGAACAGTGGGGTTACCAAAGTAACCAAACCATCATGAACAGCCTCATGAACAGAGGGGTTACACCTCAGGGGCCTGGGCATGAGTCAGGTGATCCCTCCCTTCCTGCCCTTCCATCTTTCCATCTTCTCCGTTCCTCCCACCCCACGCCTCTTCATTCATCTCCTCCCTTCTGTAGCTAATTCACGCTTTTGCAGGGACCTTTCATCACTGCCACTTTTCCCGCTCGCCTCTGATCCGTGTGAAGGAACGAGGATATCACTTGCTGGGGGCCGGGGAGGGGACCCTGGTGGCAGATGGCAGCAGGGCTGAGCCGGGGCTCATCCATCACCGAGCTGGCAGAGCGGGGCCGCCGCTGCCCTTTCCCGAAGGATCGGCATTCCAAGGGTGAGCCCAACCAGGTAATTGCTGGAAAAGAGGAGGCATTTTTCACCACTGACATGGAGGAGGGAGACAGGGCTGGGCTGTGCTAATGCCACAGTGAAGGATGAATTCATCATGGGTTCTCCTTTTTTCCTTTTTTTATCCATCCTGCTTTGATCGACGCTGAATTATTCTCAAATGCCAGGCATCTGGTGAGTCTACAGCAGAAACCCTTCCAGCAGCTGAGGCGCTGGGAAGCAGTCAGGCTGTGCCAAGATCTTGCTGCTCTTGTCATTGTCATCCTCATCACTGAAGTCAAAGGGTCACAAAATTTCCACCCCCATCTTCCAGGGATTGTGGTTTGGGTTGTGGTGCTGCAGCAACATTCCCTTGTCTGAGATCCATGAGGTGCAAACGATGTGGGAAGTGAGGACCCCATTTCCCACTTTCCAACCCCTGCTTCCAGCAGGAACAGACACCTGTGCCAGGGCTTCACTCCTGCCAGATCCCAGTAAAGAAACCCCCAGAGGCTTTGTGGTTCGGGGACCTCATGCAGGTGACAGTGCCACAGGAGGGAATTGCGGTGACATCGCTCCCGGTGTGCTCCGAGGTTTTTTGGTGTTCAAGCTGTTCTGGCTTACTCGGGTTTGTTGTGGTTGTGCTTGGATGCCACCCAGGGCTGTCACTTAGACAAAAATAACACCAAAAATGTTTACCAGGCACTGGCTCGTGGGCTTGGTGTAAACTTAGAGGGGACCCCAATGTGAGGAGAGAAAAAAAGAGAGAAATTAATCAAGGAGGGCAAAAAAAAATCATCTGTTCCCCTCTATTTTTAGTTTTAGACATTTGCAAAATCCAGCCAGTTCTGAAGCTGATTTCTAAATTTATTCTGTCCCTTTTTAGAGAACTTTCTCCATTTTCTCCCCCTAATTTAAGTCTCTTTTCAAGTATTTTTAAAAGTGGCAGCCGAGGCCAACTTTGCCTATTGAAGTTATCTCACATTTGTCTTTAGGAAAGAGCCAATAAATCAAGGCATTATCACGGGAATTGGCAGGACTGTCCAAGTCTTTATGCAGCAAAATTCTGTCCTAGGTTTCAACTGTGATTTGCAAACAAATCCTAAATGCTGCTATCCTCCGAAAATGCATCCTCTGTTGGGAAGCAGTTCTTGAGTGGTGTCGAGCAGGAATTAAGAGACTTTAATTCCTCATATCCCTCTGGTCTCCCACAAGTCATTCCCACAGCATAGAACCATTGAAAGGTTTGGGTTGGAAGGGACCTTAAAGATCATCTTTTTCCAGCCCTGTTCCACAGTCATGGCTCTAATTTCAGCCATTCAAAATTGAGGCTCTAGGACTAAATTCACTAAATTCAGTGGCTCCCTCGTATTCCAGAGGGAGAGTGGCACCAGCAGCACTGGTTTCTTCTCTCACTTTGGTCAGGATGCTCCTTTTCCTCGTGACCATGTTTAGGGACGTGCATCCCCTCAGTATTCATTCTCCCTCCTCATGTTTTCCAAGCAATCTCCTCTGTTTTCCTTTGCTCCCTGCCCCTGCAGTTCTCAGTTTACTCTGCCTGAATCCATTCTGGCCGAGGCAGGAGGAGCTATTCCCTTTTGTCAACACTGACGGAGCAGAGCTGATTCCGCTCACTCCATTCCCACTCCTGCTTCTCTCAGGATCTAAGTTATTCATTCATAGGGTAGAGAGACAACTGTATTCCTTCCTTTTCCTACTTATGGAATATTTTGACATTTCCCCATGTCTGTTTTGATTCAGTCCCATCTTTAACTAAATATCTGCCTTTCTCATGGGAAGAGTTCCAGGAGCTCCTACCCGGGATACATCTTTCCAGCTGAGTTGTCTTTGTTGGGATATTGAGGAAACAGGGAGAGGTTTGGGGGGATTTTTTTGGGTTTAGGCAGAGCCACACCAGGGCAGCATTCCAGAGGTTTGCACTCCCCATCCTCTGTGTTTGGTTATCTTCTGGCCAAAGACTTTCAATGTTCAGGGAAAAAAAGGAAAAGCATAATTTTCCAAAGAGGGGACAGGGAGGAATTCCTGGGTTTAATGGAATACTCTGCTAGGAAACAACAATGGGAGGATTTTTCCAGCCATGAACAAAAGCAATTCCCAGACTTGGGGAAAGGGAGTTTTTCTTGCTGTCCATCTCAGCATTGTGGTTTTGGAGTTTGGGAATTTCTGGATAATGCTCTTGAGGTGTTTGGCTTCTAGTGAGTAGCACAGGGCTCTGCTTTTCCTTCAGCCCAGGCTTTGGCATTTCCTGGATACCTGGAGGGATTTCCAAGGCCCATTTGAAGTACAGAGGTCAGGTAAGTGTCACTCTTAAAATCCATCGTCTCATCCAGGAGGTCCTGTGAAAGCCAACCCAGCTGCCAGGTGGGAATCTGCTGGGCTGTCATCTCTTCCCATGTTTCCAGGCCAGGTGTCCTGCAGAGAACCAGAGCATCAACAGAGACAATTTGTGACAGGCTGCGATGTGTTGTAAAAAAAGCCAAATATTGTTAAATGCCTCAAAAGGCTGGAACACAGACATCCTGTGGGATGTGACCCTGTGGAAAGTGGGACTGTGTTCTTGGTGGTTACTGGGACAGGGAAAAGTCCAAGGAGGAAGTTAGGAATACCCAAAATTACAGGTCTCAAGGGACATCCAGCTCCAGGTGGCAGCTGCAGAGCCCCGTGGGATGTTCCCTCCCTCTCATTTATACATTTCCCTGTCTTTGGCCTCATGGGAAGTGCTGGTGCTGCCCCTAGCCGTGACAATTCCCACCTCCCCAGGAGCTCCTCGCACCTTCTCATCACCTCATCAGCCAAGCCGTGGGTGTCCTCCCCTCCCCGCAGGCCTGGGGGATGGATTCCCACTTCCCACAGGAAGGCTGGATCTGTGCAGGTTTGGCTTTAAACCTGAGTTAGACTGGTCTCAGCAGAGCCACAGGTCTGTACCCTATCTGGGGAGCTTCCCATTGTTTCAGATCCTTAGGAAAATGAAATTAGCAGTGGCTTTGCAGCAGGTTGTGCTCAGCAGCCCTGATGGTGCCATATATTTTGGTTGTCTATTAATTACCTGCATTTTAGCTAAAATTTTGGCTTTAACTATGGTCAGGTTATCACCCTGCTGTAAAGGTCTTGAGCTTTCCTTGAAGCATCTGGTTGGGACTGGGTGGAGTTTTCCAGTCCCTTTTCAACACCCATGGGGAGCATAGAGCAGAAAACAAATAGTTTTATGCAGATTGACAAACAACCCTGTTAGAAAGTCGTCTTGGTACTTCCCAGGTGTCAGCACTCCTTATATTTAAAAGAAAAAATACATCCTTTCCCTCATTTGAATGTTGATTTAGCCTCACTTTCTTGCAAATTTTTATTTAAAGAAGGGTTGGATAGGTTTGAGGGAGCACATCTGTTTTGGGGTGTCCAGATATGCTGAGGGATGCTCTTGGAGCAGTTTGTAAGTGCACACACCCAAAAACAAAACTTAGGGTGGGTTAGTCCATGGCATTCCCAAGCCATTCCCAGCCCACACAGCTCATGGCTGCTTTCCCAAGCTGTGCAGGAGGACACAAGGGCCAGCTCATGCCTTTTCCTCCCCTTCCCTTGCTGGAAGGAGCAGATTTCCTGCAGAGAGGAGGGTCTGGACAAGGAGATGGGCACCTCTGGAGTGTGGAGGGTGTGAGATGCACTCGACCACCTCAACCCAACCAGCAGTACCTTGATACAGGCTCCAGAGGGGGCCAAGAATTCCTTTAGGAAACCCTCAAAGGGGAAGAGAGACCCAGAGAATATTGGTGCTTAAGAGCCAGGATCCCCAGTCCTGTGATTAACACAGCACCAGCGGTGGCTTTTCCAAGATTCAGTTCTCAAGGAGCAAAGAACCTTTTGGGCTCAAGGAGTCTCATACACACCCTTCCCACTCTGTCCAATCTGGCACCACGCAACCACTTTATCCCACAGTTTTGGCCATCTAGGTGAGCCCTCAGGGCTCTGTTGGCAGCGTGGCCCGGGGGATCTCGCCTTGAGCTAGGACATTCCTGGTTGCTCCTTGAGGCTGAGATACCTCTCTATTAATGACAGATCTTTGGATGAATCTAATTCCAGTTCTCTCCACCTTGTGGCTGACTACACACCAGTGACTCTCCACTGGAGCTGGGATGCTTCTCAAGGTTCGAGATCCCCTACCTGGACTGAGAAATCCTTCCTTACCCCCGGCAAAGAGATTCCTTACTCCCAGATCCGTGGTGAGCTGAGCACAGCAGGTGACTCAATACCACAGAAATCCACGTAGTTAATTCCTGTAGACCTAAAGTGTTGTCCAAGTCTGGAACTAAGGTTGGTTTAGCTCCATCGGGAGTTTAGAAAGCAGGAGGTTGTACTCTGAACCCTGTGGCTCAGTGGGAGGGTCTCTTTACCCTTTTGCATCTTCAGACTCTGTCTAAATCATTTTGGCTCCACTCTACTTCAATTTTCCCTTGTATCCATGAAGTAAGTAATGGAGCAACTTTGTCATTGGACTTTGTTATACTTTTATAAATTCATCTTAAAAGTAAATCATTCATTTACCCTAAATCCCTCATTCATGACAGAGGGAGGGCTGGTCCTTCCTGCTCCCACCCAAATAACCCAACCCAAGCCAGCAAGAAGGAACAGCTTTAATTGGAAACATCCCCAGCTCTGCTGTGCTCAGCAGTGTGAGGGCCACTAATTTCAGGGGAGCTCGTGCAACAAATAGCAGGTTCCTTCTTTTTTTTCCTTCATAACTGGAAACTTAGGAGCAACAGGTCGGTGTTTCTCCTCACATATGCCTCCCATCGTTGCCTTTTGTTGTTTTGGCTGCAGCTTTCCTCGCAGGGCCCCGCGAGCTCACCGAGCAGCAGATGGCCTCCTCCTTGCTTCATTTCCAGCCCTCAGTTTTTCCCACACTAAACCAGACTTTTTCAGGCACTACTAATCCCCTGTGCCTGTCACTGCTGGAGAAAAGCATTAATAACTCCAGTTATCCTGGAAATATCTGTCACCCACATTTGTTTTGCGTTTCCCTTTGGGTAATCATGCTCCAGATCTAATTACTGCCGAAATTTCTTTTGCTCCGACGAGCAGCATTTTGGGTTCCCTCCCCGGCTGGGTGGAAGTTGAGCTCTGCCGATGGGGGGAGATCCGTGTTGATTTACACCAGCTGAGGAGCCGCTGCTCCGCGTCTTTATTCCGTGTGTGGCTTGGGGTTGTGGAGACGGCGGTGATGAATGGCTTCAAAAACCATGGGAGTTGTGCTCGTGCAGAGCAGGGAAGTCCAGGAAAAGCAGGGACAGACTTCAGTTGGCTTGAGTGAATTTAGGATGAGTTGCTGGGAGAGCAAAGAGAAAGGAAAAGGGGTTTTCATCCTCTCCTGCAGGTGCAGGGAGCCAGAGCCACCGCTGTGACAGCAGTGGCAGCTCCCGTGACATGGGCTCGGTGACACAGGGCGGGGGTGTTTCCCATTGTCACACACATCAGCGAGGGTGGCATTTGGGAGCCACCGTGACAAGGACAAAGCCAGAGCTGGCTGGGTTTTCCTCCTCCTCCTTGGCTGACTCACATCAGGGCTGAGCTTTGGGAAGGCGCAGGAGAGCAGATGGCAAATCCCTGAATCCCTGAGGGAGGGGAGCGCCGGCTGCCCGGCGGCTCTCCCGCCTTCCCGCAGGTTTCCATTCAAGTTTTATGGATCAGCAATGACATACACGTGAGGAGCCAGCTCCTCCCCCACCTGCCACAAACAGGGACTGGTGGCACCATCCCGTGGGAGCATCCTGGTACCCACAGCTCAGGAACAGCCAGCACTGGGGCAACTGGTCAGACTGGGAGAATGGATGAGAAACCTCATGCTAAACCTCTGTATAACAGCACCCTGAATAAAGGGGTGGAAAGGGATCTCCCAGGATGGAGGCCCCTGGGTCTGGGATAAGGGGAACATAAGGATCAAGCAGGGAAGGAGGGAGCAGGGCTGGGAAGGTGGCAGGGCAAGGGTGGCTTTGGTTTTAATGATAATTCACTCACACAGCTGGGACCAGGCTAGGCTCAGGAGCAGATCAAATAGGACAATTGGGAAAGCCCATGGCACCAGGATGACCACAGGTTATGGTTCCTAGCAGAGGGAGGTGGGGCAAGGAGCACACACGTGAGAAAAAGCCCTCAGTTATCCCACAGGGAGCAGGACTGATGGCATCGTGTGACTCAAGGACTCAGGGACGGGACACCAACCCTGGCACTGGGGCTCTAAGTCTGCAAAGAGCACTACAAGCCATCTTAAATCAACGGATTTGGGATCTTCCTTGGCTTAGCTTTAGCAGGTGAGGCCATGAAAGAGAATTGATGTCCTGGACAAAGCTCAATCAACCACTTCCACCTACAGAGAGGCAAAAAAATTGATACGTTAACCACAAGAAAAAGAGGGGAGGATTGGGTTTTGCTTGGTTTGCTCCTCAGCAGTATCCAGGACATGAATGGAGAGAAAGGGGCTCTTAAAAAATGCAAGGAATGGGGAAACAAAAGAGAGACAAGATGTCTTTTCTTTTTTCCTTAATTAATCTTGGGAGGTGATGACAGCAGAGGATGAGGAATGGGAAGTAAATGCTCTGCTAACAGCCTTTCATAGAGATCCCTGGGTTTGACAAATGAGCTCAAAGCCACAGGCCTGGAACCGGAGCTCTGCCAGCGCATCAGGGAGAATCCAGCGGTCAGAGGCTTGGAGCAAAGGGTTGGGAGGGGAAAACCCCTCGGATCCCTGCCTGCTTGGGACTTGCTCAAATAATTGCTTTGCTGCTGCCTTTGCTGGATGTCCGAGGGCTACTCTGCTCTAGTCACCCCTCCTGAGCCACAGGAGGTGCCTTTAATAGGAATTTTAGCAGCAGGGCCCATGGATCCAACCAAAATTTCAGTGCTCCACCACTAGTGCTGGATCCAGGATCTATCTTGCACCTTCCATGTTTTTATTTTATTGCTCCGAAAAAATTTCTTGATTTTTTTTGGTGCTTTTAGAGACACAAGTTCCAGCCCACATCGCAGAGGGATCCCAGGCTACACCAGAGAGGTCTCATGAGGATAAATATAGGAAAAGCAGGGATATATATTAAGGGTGAATATCAGAAATTGCAACATTTTGTGGATAAAACAAGAAGGAAGAAATGGAAGAAGCAAACAGAAGAATGGGAATGAAATGGAACAGAATAGAAAAAAATAATAGAGCAGAACAGAACTGAATAGAACAGAAAAGGACAGAAAATAAATAGAATTAGAATAGAATAGAGCAGAATAGAATAAAAATAGTCTAGAAAAACAGAACTAGAGTAGAATAAGAATAATTAAAAGGCTTTTTAAAACACAATAATCCTACGTTTGGGAGGGATTGTCTTTTCATTTGGTCATGGTTGTATTTCTGGCATTTTGATTCCAATACCTGAACCAAATTTTGGGGGGTTTTTCGCTTGGATTCTGATTATTCCTCAGCAAATTGGGGCTGAGGCTGGGGCTGGGGCTGGCGGTGATCACCTGAGAGCAGATGGAGACACGGAGCTGTTATTCCCCCGGGACAATCCCAGCTATAAACTTTATTGCCCAATAAAGAGCAACCTGCAACATCAGAGGCTTTTCAGGGATCAATAAAATCAACGTTAACTAAATTGTCAGCAGTCACTCTCCCCTCCCCCAGCCTGCTCTGCTGTTCTGTTCCAATTAGGCTAAATTGGGACTCCAGATTTTGGGTGGGAGCCAAACTGTCAATCCCATAATCAGTTATGAACAATGTAAGCAATGTCTGTCTAATCTGTAAACGACCAGCTCGTCTGAGAGGCTCCTGTAATGATGCTAAAACAACCATTGGCTTGGGAATTATTCATGTCTGGAAAGAGGTGGGGGGATAAAAATTCCCCTTTGGGAACTGGTGATCGTAAAATCCCAGAATGATTTGGGTCAGAAAAGACCTTAAATATTGTCTTGTTCCACCCCCTGCCATGGCAGGGACACCTTCCACTATCCCAGGTTTCTCCAAGCCCATCCAAGCTGGTCCTGGCAGTTTAAGGGCCTTCAAAACCCACAGCAACCTCTTCCCTCAGGGGTAAATAGGAAGAAAATGCGGGGATGAGAGGGGGAAATTCAGGGTGGGATGGATTTCAGATATTTTTAGGGACACAGCTTGTTGCCTTGGACTCTGTAAATGGGGTGGGGGCAGAGCTGGGGCACCCAGGGGCTGCTTGGCATCGGGCGTGGATGAAGTGCTCGGGATAAATCCTTCATTCCTCACGAGGGATGTGTCAGCCACTGCAACACCGGAATATTCAAGCGGAGGCAGCCAAAAACCCCCTGCAGCAAAGGAACTGCCGGACACTCACGGATCTCACCACAACCGGGCATCACTTAGCAGGTATGAAAAGAGCCTGCGAAACGAAAATATCTCCCGAGGAATGAGAGCTCTGCTAGCGAGGGGCAAAGGGAAACAGGGCAGGAAAAACAAGGAAATCCCATTGGCTCCGAGGTGTCTCCATGACAAGGCTGTGTGTCTGCAAACTGCACAGCAAAACGAGCCTGGTGGAAATCATGGGAGCTGCCTGGCATGAGGGTAGGGCCAGAAGCACAATTTTGGGGGATTTTGGAGGAAATTCCACAATGTGAGAGAGCTGAGGTCTGAGCATCCACCAAGTCAGTGGGAATGGGAAGGTGAGTTTTTGGGAAGAACACCTGGCTTTCCCCCCAGTCACCTCATGTGAAATTCCAGAAGGATTTCCCAAATCCTAAATCCATCATTTCCCCCTGAACACATCTCAAAGGCTCTGCCTGCTCTAATGCCTTTCTTCATCTCCAGCCGCACGGGTAAGAATAGCAACGATAAAAAATTAAAGGCTACAATAAACATTATTGATGCCATTCCTAACGAGGCAGAGGGAGAGAAGGAAGAGGAGAGGATGCTGAGGTGATAAATATGGTGTGTCAGCCATAAATTACAGCCGTCATTAGGCTCCTACAGTGGGGCCTGACAAATTGTTTTGGTGAAGTACAAGCTGAGCTGCACCTTCCAGTCTCAGCTGTTCCGAGGCTGCACCTTAAAAAAAATCAATGCAATCGATTCTGTATCAATCTGAGGTACAGCTGGAATTGTGCTGGTATTGCTCCCGACCTGCTGGACTCCTTGGGAAGGATGAGGGCTGTTTGCAGTGGCACTGGGTTGGATTTGACGGAATAAGGAAAGGGAAAGGCTGCACGGCTTGCTGCAGGTCCCCAGCTGGGTTTGCAGGCTGCCATCACCCTGCTCACTTCCCAGCTCGAGGATTTGTGCTTTTTTTGCCTAAAGGATGGGCTTTTCCGTGGCTGGATGGGGATGATGCCCAGCTGGGCCCTTTCAGGAGAGTCTCAGCATCCAAGTCTGAGGGGGTAGGAGCTGTCTCAGGTGGCAGTGTGGTGATGAAGGGGCAGCAGCTGCTCCTAGAATTCCCAGCTCTGATGGCTGGATGTCTGTCTGTGACCCCCTGGTCCCTCAGCCATGGTGGTACAGGATTTGCGCCCACCTCCTCCAGAGGTTTTTGTAATTCCAGAGCATGCCAGCCCCTTCTTCTCAACCTGATCCTTGTCCCTGGCCTTTAGCTGAACTCACTGCTAATAAAGAGGTGGTTGATGCCCTCAGGGTGATCCCACCTCCCCCTGTGCACAGATCTCTGTGGATTTTCAGCTTCCAACTCTCCGTGCTCTCCTATCCCAGCTTTGAGTTTCATCCAGCCCCAACCCTTCCCACCCCTGCAACTCCCAGGTGTTTTGTGTGGAGCAACAACTCCTGAGCTGCCAAAAGCCTCTCAAGATTTCCTCCACTCGACACCTTATAGACCTCAACTTGCAGGAAAACAGAGAAAAGGGGGAAAATCCATGTGCTGGTGTGGTCTTTACAAAAGCCATTTATCCCGGGGCTCTTCCCAACAGGCCTCGAATGAGATTCCTGCAGTGGATGATTTGTTTTGTCCTTCTCCTGCTGGCTCAGATTAATCTCTGCTCCTGAAGTAGTGGTGTCATTTCTGGGAGACGTACGGCGGCAGGAATCACGGAGCCCCATAAATTGGAGACAATTCTGGATCCATCCGTCTTCCTTCCCACTCTCCGTCCCCACTCCTCTCCTCAGAGCAAGGGCAGGCCCTGCAGGCACTGGTGCAGCCACTGCTTTGTGGACTAATAAATATTAAAAACCCCTCAGGACTGGAGAGGTCGGAAGTACAGAGGGATTCTGCTGCTCCAGAGCAATTTGCTTTCTGCTGCTTTCCTTCCTTGTGCTTGGCTGAAGGAGCAGGATCGTGATCCTTGGTGAAATGTCACATTCCTAATCTTTTTTCCCCATGGCAGGCTTTTTTGGAAAAACAAACAAACAAACCAAAACAGTTTTTAGTATCTTCTCATTGCAACAGCTGGACTGAAGGGCTGAGGCTTTGGAGGAGGGAGCAAGTGCAGGGTGATGGGATTTAACTGGGATGTGGGTGTGGATGTAGGGATGGAACAGGAGCAGAGGAGCTGGAATGCACTCAGTGCAAAACCGTCCTGCACAGGAGTCTGAGACCTGTCCCCTCTGAGCCCATGTAGTGGTAATATATACCCAAAATATCACATAACGAATGAGACGTGATAAATGAAACAGCATAAAATCATAAAGGTTGGAAAAGACCTCCACGATCATCAAGCCCAACCCTCAAGTCTGTGTATATGTATATATATGTCTGTCTTTACACACACACCAAAAAACGTACATATAGAAATAGATAAACAGGTAGATATATTGTCCCTGGAAGCAAAATGAAAGCTTGGAGGAGCCAGGAACACCACAGTTTATTATTTATGGAGCCCAGGATGTGACAAGCCGTGCACAGGCCTGGCAGCAACAGCAGCCTCTCCCTTCAGGACTTCAGGAGCTTGCTCAGGCACAGACAAACTGGGGGGAGAGCCCCGGGGGCTGCAGGGAGCCACTTAAGGCTGGCTGGAGGAAGGGGATGAGGCTTTGGCACTCCCAAAAATCCAGCTGTTCCCTAAGTGCCCTGTCTGCACTCATCAGTGTAAGGCAGCATCACCCGTGGTGTTGCTCCATCATTCCCGGAGCTGCCAGATGCTGCTGTCGTGGGACACCAGGAGGGTGACAGGACTTGGAGGAGGACATGTCCTCTGTGGAAAGCCGTCACCTGCATGTCCCCTCACCCAGACCAGGCAGCCACCCCCAAAAGGAGAGCAAAAAGGCACCATTTCTCTCTGGTATTAATTTTGAAAGCTGCCAGAGCTCGGCTCAGCGCCTGCCTGTCTCTGTCTGTTTGCCTCTGCTGAGAAGATTCATTACTTTGATGGATTTGTGTAATTTTTTCAAGTGCTTTGGGTGACAAACAATAAAACACACTTCACGCTCGGCTCTGAGGGGCTGGGGGAGCGGGGGACACTGAAGAGGGGATTTCTCCCAGGAAAAGCTCATTCATCCCACATTTTGGGCAGAGCAACTCTCTGGGTGCCAGCAGGGAAAGCCCTGCAGGACCACGGGGATTTGGGGCTTTTCCTGCTGGAAAGGGCAAGGCCATGGGTGTGAGTGAAGCTGCTGAACCTCCAAAATTCAATGCAGCCCTCCATTTCTTCAGCTGCAGCAGAGCAAACAGATGTGGTGTCAGGATAAAGGGTTAGGATTGGGATCAGGGATTCACAGGGAAGGAGGAACATGGAAACGCAGGTACAAGCCGATGCTGGTGGCTTATGGATGCTGCTGGGTGTTTCCAAGAGAGAAGGATTTCATCCTGAGCATGGCTCCTGAGCAGATGATCATCTCTGCTGGGACTTCCTAGGCTCAGAAGGAATAAATTATTCCAGATTGAGACAGACAAGCTCCATCCCTCTTGGTGGCAGAGGCCCAGGATTTAAGGCCATGAGGATCATGGACAAGGGAGGGCAGCACGGCTTTGGAAACTTCTCATCTGTGGAGATGCTGGACCCAGACCATGCAAACAGCCCAGTGCCATGGCAGCTGTGCCAGGTGAGTGGAGTGGAGACAGGGACAGGGATAGGGACAGGAACAGGGACAGAGATAGGGACAGTGACAGGGACAAGGTTGGTAAGCCAAGACTGTCCAATAACGGTGAAACCAAGATAAGGTCAAAACACAGAGTTAAGTCCATGGGACTCTGGCTGAGGTCACTTGAATGGCATTTTTGGGTCTTAAATGTTTCATGGTGCCCTGGAGAGGTGATGGGGAAGGGGCTGAGGAGTAGCTGGGAAGTGGCTTCCTGCAGCAGAGACAATAGCAAGCACATTCCTTGTGCTCCAGCCGTGCCTCACTTCCAGCTGGGATCCCTGGCTGGGTTTCCAGGTGCTGGGGTTGGTGTGGTGAAAACAGGCTGGGATGCTTGTCCAGCTTTGGCTTGCACCTTCCCAATTCCCCAGGCCTGTAATTAAACTTCCTGTGCAGTGTTGGGAAGTGCCAGTGCTGGGATGGCTCATGGCAAAGCGATGTCCTCATGGAGCTGAGCCTGAACCACTGAGGTTCACCCAAATCTCCTTGGTACCCAAACACAGCCCGAGAGCTCTGCTGGCTGCCCACAAATCTGTGGCCATTTGGGCGAGCACTTGGGAACCCTCACAGAATCATTGGGGTTGGAAAAGTCCTCTGGGATCATTGATTCCAACCACAAACCCTGCACTTCCAGGTGCACCACTAAACCGCGTGCCTAAGCAGCACATCTACAATTCCATGTGCATTCTAAGATAAGATGAAGATGGAGAGGTCAGTATCTTCCAAAACCAGCCCAAGGGAAGCAGAAGATGAGTGATGTGCAGCAGAAGGCTGAAGGAGAAGACATCCCTAAAAACTCTGATGGGGGGGCCACCACCACCTTCATGAGAGAGAAAAGTCTCCATCTCCCCCCAGGCTGTGGGGTGTGCTCTGAATTCCCAGAGATTATTCAGCCTTTCCTGTGCCAGGTGCCTGGGCGTTTGTATCCAGATCATGGCACACAGAGGAGCATCCCAGACACCAAAGCTGCTCAGGTACAGCGCTCCAGCCACAAATTTGGGCAGCGCCTACAAGCAGACAAGGACAAAGTCAGGCTTGGGCCTCTCCCCTCATGAAATAAAAAGCAATAACTAAGGAGAGTGGGAAGGAGAGGCACTAACAGCCTGGATTTATCCAGCTTTAGGAGAAAAATCTCTGCTGCTGACCTGTGGATGAAAGTGCAGATAACTGTTTTAGTTTTCACTGGAGAGAGCCTCAATTCTCGCCTGAAAAAAAACATTTCTGCTCTTTGGGGAATGAGCTGGGCCTTGATCTATAGCTCCGGCTCCCAAAGAGCAAATGAAACACTTTCTCTTTTCATCCACATCCCTAAAGGACTCACCACCATGAAAAATGGGAGCAACTCCCTCAGAGAGAGATTACCAGCACAATTTGCCATCAAATCATGGATTCTGGTCGCTGCTGCTGGCACAGATACGGTGCCCAAAGCTGCTCCCGCCTCCCAGAGCCTTCTTCATCGGGGTGGGGTGGGAATGAAGAGGGAAGGAAGGGCACGGGGAGGAACAGATCCAGGGGGATGAGGGGAAGAAGAAAAGGAGAAGGGGAAGGGAAAAAAGAAGAGAAAAAGAGAAAGGGGAAAGGGCAAAAGGGAAAGGGGAAAGCAGAAAGGGAAAAGGGAAAAGGGAAAAGGGAAAAGGGGAAGAGAAGGTGAAGGGCACTGGGAAGGGGAAGTAAAGGGGTAGGAGAAAAAGAGAAGAGGGAGAAGGAGGATAAGGAGGAGGGGGAGGAGAAGGAGAAGGAGAAGGAGAAGGAGAAGGAGACGGAGACGAAGACGGAGATGGAGACGGAGACGGAGACGGAGAAGGAGACAGAGGAAGCATCTCCTTCGAGAGCAGGAAGAAGAGAAGAGCGTTCTCTGGCACTGAGAGTTACCGTGTGTTTTGCCACTTGCAAAAATCTCCCTGGTGCTCCCAAGAGTCCCTGACTCTTCCAGCAGTAACTGGGAAGTTGAGGAAAGGTGTTGGGAAACTTTCCACAAAGTGGCTTTGGGGTTTTGGTCTTTGGAGCTGCAGCTGAAGAGTTTCCCTTTCCTCTGGGGCAAAGGGAGTCCTGCTCCAGGCTGGCCAAAACAAATCACTTTTTGGAGCTTTCATCTTTGGGTGGAAGAAACAGAGATAACAGAGTTTGAGACAAATACCAAAATTTGAGACAAATACCAAAGTTTGAGATAAATACCAAAATTAGCAGCACCACCCAGTCCAAGCTCTTATATCCCACACTCTTTAGACCCCAGGATCCTCCAGCACTGGTGCAGATTTCCACGTTTTTCCCTCTGCCGTGCACCCCAATTTGCTGGTCTGGTACCCCTCAGCGAAAGATTGGTTTCACATCCCTTTATTCACAGAAGACAAGAAAAGTAACGACTGCATCGTGCCCAGTCCCCTTCTTTTGAAATGGGTGAGTCTGAGGGCTCAACTCCTAAAATTCCCAGTTTATTGGTGCAGTTACAGGGCATGGATTTGGCAGGAACTGAGCCCAGGCACAAGGAGGTTGCCCAGGAGCAGGACATTGTCTTGAGTTGGGGCCAACACGTTTTGCTCTGGAAGATTTCTGGGAAAGGCATAATGGATTTGCTAATTATTGATATTATTTAAGCGACAAGAGTGAAAATTGAAGCGAAAACCTGCTTCCCAACCCCAACAATAGCAGATATTTGTCATGGCTGTCAGCCATTCAGACCTGTGCAATTTCATAGGTTTCATAAGCCCTCGTTAATTTTCTTGTTTGGGAGGATTTGCTGTTTTAATGAAACCTATTTACACCAGCAACTGCTGAAAAATCATTCATTAGTGGACAAGAACTATTGATTATTTTCCTCCAACTACTCAGCCATGTTCTAGCCAATTACTGTAACCAATAAATAAAGAAATATCAACCTTGCATTCCTGCCAGTCTCTCCGGCAGAACTTTATTCCCCTGGATAAGTCGTGGCGTGCCAGCCTCAGGGAATGCTGTGTTGGAGAAACCTCTTTTAACATTTATGTCACATTTCCATCCTCTGCAAGGGGGGAGAGGAAAAGCTTCCAGACTGGCTTTCATGTATTTACTAAAGAAAATATTTACTGGGCACACAGCAAGATTTAGTGACGAAATAATATGAGGCTTGAAGAAACTCCTGGCTAATGGCCAGACCTTCAAGTCAGAGTTTTTATTGCAAATATTTGGCCTGGTTGGCAGAAGTCCTAAACTCTGGAGAGGGGGATTCAGCTCACCTGAGCGTGTAAGAAACCTGGGTTTTACAGAGCCCCAAAACCACCCCAGCACTGCAGGTTGCTGTGCAAAGCTCAGGTTTAAGCTCAACACCTCATTTTATAAAAGCAAACCTTAAGCCTGGATTTGTCCCTGAGTTTTGCCTGGTGGCTTTTCCGGTTCTTAGCTTAATGGGGAAATGTTTTATTTAAATATTGTATTACAAGAGAAGCCGTGGCTTTCAAAGCTTGGCCATTCGCACACATTTTAATGGGCTTGGGGGGAAAAAAGAGAAATCTGTCTGCAGGTTTTTTGACAGAGTTGTAATTAAAGAGGGTTTTTCATCGAGAACATCTGTTTCTCTTGACAGATATATTCTTGTTGGGAGAAAAAGAAGTGCCTAAAAAAATAGTTTGTCAGTCTGAGCTTTTTATAGGTTTTCATCCAAGAATATTTATCTCGAGGCTTTTTTTTTGACAAAAAAAAAGAAGTTTATATTTCCTGGAATGAGAAGAATTCCGGTCCAGGCTGAGATTCCACAAACATTGCGAGAGCGGTGGCAAAGCCCAGGCCTTTGCTGAGCTGCCTCTGCCTTTCCACAGCTCCTGATGTAGGAGAACGGAAGCTCTTGCCCTTCCCAGGCACCGTGGAAAGAAATCAAATAATTCATAAAAATCATTAAAATCAAATCAGAGAGACGAAGATGAACAACTGGGTGAAGAGGTCACACTCTCACATCCACGTGCATGCAAATATCTCTAGATCTGTATATGTATATTTATCTATATTTATATATAAAGGGGTTTTTTTATTTCTTTCCAAGCTGAGAGCACTGAAAGTTCCTCCTCAATAATTTCCCTGTAGTCCTCGTTAATTCCGTAAGATTTTCCCCACCTCTTTTCAAAGCCTGAAGTTCAAAGACACAGAAAGGAGCTGCCTCAGCACTTTCTTTTCCTCTCCTTTGAAACTTTTTCAGCAAAGTCCAATCAGGCCAATTAACTCCTTCTTTCATTTTTTCCCCACTCCTTGAAGGGAAAATGGGATGTGAGGCTCAGCCAAGGCTGCCAGATGCAAACACCTGGGGAATTTGCTGCTGCAGGAGACGCCTGGTTCCTCGGCAGCTGTGTCCACGTGGATATGCTGAACATCCCTAAATGCTGTCCCTGCTCCTGGAGTGGGGCTGACATGCAGGAGCAGGACAAGCCCAGGGCAGGTCCCTCTGCAGCAGGATGAGCTCCCAGTGCTCCCCAGCACTCTCGTGGGCAAGGCAGCACGAGGAGAAGACCTGTGGGTAAATGGTCGCCTTCTCCTACTTGTGCCTGCTGTTCTCCTCGAGTTTTCCCTCGTGGAATTGCAAGAATCAAACTGAAGACCCTTCCCTGATGACACAGCAGGCTGTGCGCAGCTGAGTGTTCCCATGGCAGCTTTTCCATCAACCGTGGGTGCCAAGAGCTCGAGAAAGTCTCAGCCTCCCCACACAAGGCAAAACAATTAATCACAGGATGGGAGGCAATGATTCCCCCTGGAAATTCCCTCAGGATGTAGATCTCTTGGCGTCTGAACACTTCTTCGCTCCATCACCCCAGGCATTAATGCAAAGTGCAGGCAGTAATTACAGCAGGCATTAAAGTTCAGTAATTGTAGGGACCGTCTGTGTTTATAACACAGCAACACTTCAGGAGCCCTTGTGGGGTTTTTGCGTGTGTGGCTGGGAAAAGGCCCAGGGAAGCCCCATAAAACAAAATCCAAATACATAAAGGTCAGGGTAGTAAATATAAAAATAAGTATCACATCCCTTTAAATATTTATCATTAGTGACGTTTTCATTACAGGAGGGCTGGGATTTACTGACTCTGTAGCAGTTGTGGGCACGGCAGGCCCAGAGTCTTGGCTCAAGGCCATGCAGGAAGCAAAAAAAGGTTTGGAAATGGGATGGAAATACATTTGAAATGGGGATGTGTGGGTTATAGGCATTGTTCTGCTGGTTTTGAAGCAGCTTTAGCTTAGAGGGAGTTCACTGAAGGTGCTCCCCACTGCCCAGGGTAACTCCTGGGGTGGCCCAGGGCACTAGGATATCCCAAAGGAAAAGGGATTTGGGATCAGGGAATGGGAACATCCCTTCTCCTACCCCTTGCTGGACACCACTCCCTTCACACAGTGGGACCTGACCCGTAAAATGAAATCAGAACTGAAAGGGCTTTGGCAATGGTCAGAAAAAAGCCACAACTCTGACAAGGAAAGAAATGGCACTGAAAAACGAGATTAAAAGTGGGTGATGTGCGATTCCATTTAAATACCCTGTGCACACTAAAAACC
Organism: Callaeas wilsoni; assembly: GCA_013398955.1. Lineage (NCBI taxonomy): Eukaryota > Metazoa > Chordata > Aves > Passeriformes > Callaeidae > Callaeas > Callaeas wilsoni. Next base: position 50,857 of record VWPU01015072.1, read on the forward strand.
CCTCCTTATATGTGAAAGGAGAAGTTTTCCCATGGAGAAAGTCCCATCCTAGGAGCGCGTCACCACCAAGAAAACCCCATTCCTTTGGCAAACATCACTGTGTGAGGGGCCCTCAGAACCAGGGATGGTCCCAGCTGAGAAAACCCCCCAGAGAAGAAACTCTCCCTTTCAGGGTGGCTCTTGAGAAGAATTTATTATTTCTAACCCCTTGCCTAAGTGCCAATTCATCAATGCACTTCATCTGCTCCTCCCATCCGCGCCTTAACTAGAACATTTTCCTTGTAATGAGGTGGAACAGGGGGATGGAAAGGTGATTGTGAAGGTCCTTGATGGAAGGTTTCCTTTGGAGTTTTCAGACCAATGATGACATGAGGCGTGGGTGATTCCTCTTCAGCAAATGCTGTCTCCCCCAGAGGAAGCACTCATTCCATAGTCAAGGTGGGTCTCTGTGTGCACCGATCCCACCCGGGAGAGCATCACTGGATGCTGGGAAGAGCAGGGTGTGGGGCAGGCAGCCCCCAGTGCTGCAGAGCAAAGGCAGGTGAGTGTACATAAATGTACACATCCATAGATATTCCCCAGGCTTCCCTCTGGCACCTCTCGTGGCTTCCCCGGGATAAACCCCAGCTCCTCTGGCAAGGAACCTGTGTTTTGTTGCTCTTTTTTCTGGACAAATCCCAAGTATTGATTGGATTCACACTCCCCGGTCTCCTGTAAGAGGGAGGAGGGATGGAGACAGGAATGTGCTTGCACAGGGCTCGTTTCCAAACCAGCCCTTTGTGTTCTCCTGCAGCACTGCCTCGGCCTCTCCATCTCCTGTCCCACACATCCTACCCCTTGCTTTGGGGGCCAGGAGCCAGGGAACCATCCAACCCTTCAATAGTCCTCAGAGGGAAATCCCAGTGAGCCAGCAGAGGCTCCCTCGGCTGCAGAACCTGCATTTCCACTCCCCTCTCCTCCTCTGTGTCCTTCTCGACTCTGACGCCTCTGTCCTTTCATTGTCCTCTCTGGGGCCTCTGTGGAGGAGTCCCAGACCAATTGACCTCTGAGTGCGCAGAGCCCTCGCCCTGAGCAGAAGTTATCAACTTTGGTTCCTGCATTGTCCGTGGCCCAGGGGGAGTCCTGACCTTGGGCAGCACCCACAGAGATGTTCATGACCACAGCCAGGAGGCACAGCTGTATCCCAAACCACCATCCCACAGGGAAAAGGGCATTTTTGCCATGTCTCTGAATTTGAGGGCATATGAAGCCAACATATCCATGTGACAGGAAAGGGGGACCTGGTGGGACACTTCCACCCACCACAGGCAGAGCTGGATAGCGGACAGGGCTGGGAGGATTGAGGAGGAGTCAGATGTGCCCAAGATCCTTGATTTTTTGGCTAAAGGCGTAGTGGGAAGGAATGAACAAGGGGTCTGAATGGAAGAGGCTCACTGGCCTGGATCATCAGAGTCCCCTCCCTTCATCTTCAACGGAGCTGGGAATGGGGCTGGAGCACCAGGAGCAGCTGGGAGGGAGCTGGGAAAGGGGCTCAGCCTGGAGAAAAGAAGGCTCAGGGGGAACCTTCTGGGTCTGCACAACTCCCTGACAGGAGGAGGCAGTGGGTGGGGGGGAGGCTCTGCTCCCAGGGAAAAGGAACAGGATGAGAGGAAACGGCCTCAAGAGTTTTAGATTGGAAATTAGGGAAAATTTCTTCATTGAAAGGGTTGTCAAGCACTGGAATGGGCACGTCATAGGGCAGTGTTGGAGTCACCATCCCTGGAAGTGTTCAAGGCGAGGTTGGACAGGGCTTAGAGCAACCTGGCATAGTGGAAGGTGTCCCTGTCCATGGCAGGGGGTGGGACTAGATGGGTTTTAAGGTCCCTTCCAACCCAAACCAGTCTGGGATCCTATGAAAGAGCTGGGAACTGCCTGGTGCCTCCAGAGATGTTGCTGCAGGAAGTTTTCCCATCCCTAGGGCCCTGTATTGGTAGTGATAAGGAAAGGGTTAACTCTGCCTTGGGAAGGGCTGGGACACACAAGTCCAGGGTCCCTTTCAGCCCTATTTTTCCTTAATTCATCTGATCACCTCTGCAGCATCACTTTAGGATGGTCGAAGCCTTCCCCTACTGCCAGCCTGGCCCATGACCTGCTGAGCCAAGGTAGACAGGCCTAGAAATTCACCTCACACTTTTTAGGAAGCTCATTCCTCAAAAAATAATTTGGCCTAGAAACTTCAGCCATGATTTAGTACCTTGCCTGTAGCAAAAAGCATTGTCCCCAGAGAGATTGGGGATCTTCCATTATTAACAGCAGGATGTACCCGTGCTGGGAATCTGTGTGGCAGCAGCAGCAGCCACAGCTCAGGGCTGGCTCTGGAATTGGAATAATTATGCTGGGGCCCTGAGAGCAGTGTTTGTCTCCCTTTGTCCCCTCACTGGGGTGACATCAGTAGCAGTGACCTCAGGGTGTCACACAACTGGAATTGCTGAAGGAGCGGGGGAAAGCGTGCTGGGGAAGCTGCTGTGGGCACAGCTGGGCAGGTTTTGTCTGGAAAAGGGATGAGAAGCCAAAACAGCAGAATGCTGCAACAAATGATAAAGTCAGAAACTCGAGGAAAATGTGTTTCAGGTCTCAGCAGGCACCAGGGTCTGGTGGAGCGGTGGCCAAGGGCAGAGACGTCATTGCCCAGAGAGGTTTTGGACTCTACATCCTTGGAAGTGTCCAAGGCCAGGCTGGTGGAAGGCATAGTGGAAGGTGTTCCTGCCTGTGGCAGGGGGTGGAATGGGATGATCTTTAAGGTCCCTTCCAACCCAAACCAGTCTGGGATGCTAAAATTCTGTGATTCTGTGGTTCTATGACATAACAAAGATTTCAGGACTCAGGTGTCCCCTGGGAGAGGCATTGTCCCAGCTTCATCTGGGCTCTGGGACAAGCACTGAGCTCATCACAACCCGTGGCAAAGGCTTCAGGACACCAGGACACCAGGACACCAGGACACGAGGACACTTCTGCAAGGGGTGCACGGCTCTCCCTTCCTCACACCTTGTGCAACCTCCCTGTAAAGCTGCTGGTGACAGTGGCACCATGTCCTCCCTGGGCTGTCTTAGATCCCAAAGGTCAGAGACACATCTGAAACCCTACAGGATGAGCCCTCATCCCCTTCCAACCCCTGGATGAGCTGCTCTTCTTCGTGAGCTGCTCTTCCTCGATGGATTTTTCATGCCCCCAGCAGCCTCATCAGCAGTGGGCCAGCCCTCCTGCTCTCTCCCAGTCCATCCTTGCTTTCCTGCCTTCCTCCTCCTGCCCCACACGCTCCCCTTGTCCCCTCCACTTGGCTTTCCTTTTGCCTCCTGGAAAACACCAGGACTCAGAGCACAGCAGCATCCCTGCCTTCCCTATCTCCCCTCCCCATTCCAAAGTTGCATTTCCTCCATCCTCTTCTCTCCACAATTTCACTCCCAGCTTTATTTGGAACGCTGCCTTCTCTTCCCTCCCTCTCAGTAAAATGTCTTAACAAGCTCAAGCCTTGCTTTGTATTAAATCAAAGCCAGAGCAGTGCGCGAGGGCTCAGCCAAACCCGATTTCAATGGTGCCCTGCCCGTTCACATCAGACGAAGCCTACGGAGGTAATTTACTGCAGATAGGAGCTGGGAGCAGAGGGCAGCTCATTAGTGTCTGGCATTATTATTATTATTGGACTAAAACAGAACATCTCTTTCATTTATTTCTATTCCTGGCGAATGCAAATGGGAGATCCAAATCAGAAATCCCGCCTATACCAGTCCTTATGGGTCACCACGGATTTCAGGAGGGAGGAAAAACTGCGGAACAAGAACACGCCAAGAGCCTGAAACCTCACAGAGGCAACAGTTTAAAGGATTTCAAAGGCTGTTTCCATAAGCCTTTGGGGATTCCAATGGAGCATATTGATTAAACTTCGGAAGCAGCTAAAAGCAGCTCCACCATGGCTAATTAATACAGCGATGCCCCGATGCCCCTGTTCTTGTTTTACCAAGCTGCAGCCTGTCAAATCAATTAATATTCACCGCCCTGATGATAGCAAAACCCTGCTTATCATTTGCTAAACGGATCGATGCACTGACTCCCTCAATATCATGAAGTGACCTGTCCTGTGGGGTTCGCTGAGGTGTGCTGCAGATGCTCCTGTGGTGACACCAGAGAAGCAAACCCATTAAGCCCCTTGTTTTGACTCTCTGATCCAAGCAAGGTTTCTGTCTGGTGTTTCCTGTGTGGCTGGTTCTCTGTGGATTCTTGGACAATGACAATTCAAGGTGATTATTCCCTATTTCAATGGACCTGCCTGTGCTTATAGAATGGTATTTAGGATGTGGGATTGTTGGGGTGCCCTGTGTAGGGCCAGGAGTTGGATTCAATCCTGATGGATCCCTTCCAGCTCAGGAAATTCTGGGATTTTATGATTCTACACCCACTGCATTTCCTCCCCTGCATCAGGAGAATAATTTTTCCACTTTTCCACCTGTCCAGAGGAGCTCATGGCTGGTGCTGTCTGTCACTGCATACCGCTTCAGAACTGGTTTAATGCTGCCAGTGTGGGGACTGCAAAATATTCTAAAATGGGGCTTTTGGTGTGCCAAGCCTCCTTAAACTGAAGATCAAACCTGGTTTGATGAGGTCTTCTAAAGTTGCTCTCTTGAACCTCCTCTGGAGAAGCCTCTCTACGAGACCTTCTGAGGGGTCTTTAGGCAGCCCTATATTTATGCACAGCTTCTTTAAGGGCTGAGGAGCCAGATTTGACCCTTCTGGCTCATCAGAGAAGAGGAATTCCTGGGAAAGGAGTGGTTCGAGGCAGGACCACACGGAGTGCAGATCGCCTGGATGCTGTGCCAGCGAAAGCCACACCAGGAACAGGAGCCTGTCCTTGCTGTGCCACCACGTGCTTTGGGGAGTCTTTGGTAGCTCCAAGGGGAGCTTCTGACTTCCAAAGGGAAGGCAAAGGGATGTGCTTTGCTTCGCATGAGGCATCAGCTTTGATTTTGAGCGAGGTTTTGGCACCCCTCAATAAAGTGCTGTGAGCTGAATTTTTACTGAATTTTCATTCACTGTGCCTCAGGAAAAAAAAAAAAAAAAGAAGGAGAAAAAGGAGGAAAACTGTTGAACAAAATAATTTCAGCAACATCTGCTACCTTTCTGAGATATTTCACCAAAGGCCTGTGGAGATGAAATATTTTCCTCTAATTAGTGCTCTTTCCTTGGAGCAGCTCCCCTGGATGCAAAAATATCTCCACACCCCCCTGGCTGCTCAGAGATCCTCCTGGGACCCTCTGCAGCACAGACAAACACCCAGCTCTCCTTTGGGGTTTCCTCGGAGCAAACACACAGCTTTTCCAGCAGGGAAAAGTTGGTCCCTGCTTCTGTCCCTCCCTGCACCACACCATGATCTCTCACTTTCCACTTGGGTTTAGAATCGTAGAAGAATTAAGGTTGGAAAACCTTCACGTCCAGCCATCACTCCAGCACTGCCGAGGCGACCACTGACCCATGTCTCCAGGTGCCATATCCATGTGGCTTTTAAACACTTCCAGGGATGGCGACTCCACCACTGCCCTGGGCAGCTGTGCCAGGACTGGACAACCCCTCCAGTGAAGAAACTTCCCCAATATCCAACCTGAAGTTCCCCTGGCACAACTTAAGGCTGTTTTCTCTTGTCCTGCCCCTTGTTCCCTGGGAGCATTTTCTGTGTCTAACATGACACCAATCAAATTAGTTCATTATTAGCATTATTATAATTTTTATGTATAGTTATTAGCATTATTATAAAGCCTATAAGGACAAAAAACCAAGAGGTTGAGAGCTTTGGACCAAAAGTTGGGTGGTTATGCCAAGGAATGTTCCCAGGTGGAGCTGGGCATGTTTCGTGCTGGAAAACCAGTGGGAAAAGTTCCTTGGGCATTTGCCATGTGTCCTGGCATTCCTGCAGGTGTCCGTAGAGAGCAGGAATGCTTCAAATCCCAGCCTTTGACCGCTGCTGAAGAGGATTCCCACCACAGGCTGTGCTCCTGGAGGAAACAGGCTGGGGACACGGCACATGTGAGGGGCCAAATCCTGCGTTAGAACCCTCCTGGCAAGATCTGTGGGATGGGCAGAGGACTCTCAGAGGAAACCACCCCATTCCCTGTACCCCAATATGTGATGGGGCAAGGTTTACCTGGGAAGGGATTGGATTTTCCCTCTCTACTTCCCTCCCTTGTTTTTCCCATAACAAACCTTATGGGAAGGAAAACCCTAAAACCAATTTATTGTGCTGTATCAGAGAAAAAAAACTCCAAACCAACAGCATTTAGCTTTTGTGAAATCGATGCCTTGCAGGAGAGAGGAATCACTCCTTCTGTAGCCTCTGGGTTAAGGCAACTAATTCAGATCTGATCCACATGGAAATTTGCAGCCCATTCCCATGGCCAGGGAAGGCAGGGAAGAGCTCTGAAATGATCCCAGTAGTGTAGGGATGATTTATGAGGCAGGTTGGAAAGAGCAAAGGAAGCCTGGGTTGTTAGTTCTGATATTTAGGGATGATAAACAGCAGGAAAGGAAGATTTTTTTTTTTTTTAATATCTCTCCACAGATGCAGAAGAAGCAGCGTGGGCCTGAGTTAGGTGGGATATTGGGAAGAAAATCTGTACTCAAAGGGTGGAGACGCCCTGGCTCAGGTTGTTCAGAGAAACTGTGGCTGCCTCAGCCCTGGAAGTGTCCAAGGCCAGGTAGGACAGGGCTTGGAGCACCCTGGGCTAGTGGAAGGTGCCCCTGCCCATGGCAGGGAGTGGGATGAGATGATCTCCAAGGTCCCATCCAACCCAACCCATTCTATGAAACTTAGAAAAAGAAAATTTTGGCTTAATAAGAGGGAAAAACTTCCCGGCAGAGACATCTGTTATTCTGATATCATGAACAGATCAATGCTACCAATTAACTCCCCAAAGGAAGGGCTCCAAACCCTATTCCCTCACCCGCTGAAAGCATCACACAACAGGGAGGGGCAGGGGAGCAAAGGGCCCATTCATTCCCCACATTTTCCAAGCTGTCCCAGGGAGTGGTTTGGGTTGGAAGGGACCTTAAAGCTCATCCAGTCCCACCCCCTGCCAGGGACAGGGACACCTTCCACTATCCCAGGTGGCTCCAAGCCCCGTGCAACCTGGCCTTGGACGCTTCCAGGGATGGAGCAGGGCCACAACGTCTCTGCTCCAGCAGGAGCTCCCATGGACTTACCCACTGCCTTGCAAGAGCAGGAGGCCCGGGAGGATGTAAATCCATCATCCTCCCTTTTTGATGGGGAAGGAGAACATTTCCCTCTTTGATTTCTCCTGCCCATCCTTGGATAGGATTCCCAGGTCCCACCGTGGGGTACAGCAGCAGCAGGCCGGCACAAACCAGGACTATTTCGCCTGTGTTTTGTCCTGCGCCTGAAACCACCACCATTAATTCCTAAACCACAGCAATTATTTAAAAAGCACGGCACAGACAGAGCAATCCAGAGCTTGGCACAGCAGGATCCCGAACTCCGGGACCCTGGATCTGAGCAGCTCCCAAAGAGAAGTGAAAGCCCCATCCAGGGCAAACCCAAACTGCCCTAATTACTGCTCCCGCTGCTAATTGCTGATAACCAACATCTTCCTGCGATCTGCTTTGGAATTGGGGTGCTTACAACAAGCTGGGAGGATGGATCCAAGGGGGATTATTTGCTTCCCTCACATTCTCCAGGAATCTTTAAACACCACATCTGTGATGGTCAAGTGTGTCCCTCCTTAGGGATCAATGTCTTCATGGGAGTGTGGAGATCAAAGCGAAGGGGGAGGTGTAGCATGGAGGGGATGGAAGACACATCCACAGGGATCTTCCCCCACCCAGGAGGTGGCTGGACAGGTTTATTGGGTCCTTCAGGGTGGAGGGACCAACCTTTGACTCAGCCAAAACACCCCAGTGGCCAACAGCCCAAGTGGGCAGGTTTACTGGGGGCCCAGAGCATGGCTGGGGAAGCCAGAGGGTATCAGAGGTGACAATTCAGAGAAAAAAAATGGGAGTTGAGGCGGTAAAAAGCCTTTCTCAGAAGACTTGGTAAAAAGTGTTGTTTCTCCCTGTGTGCTTTTAAAGTCACCGTCGACATCGGCATCTCTTGGAGAAAAAGTCACCCATTAACAAAAGAGTGTGGCAGGAAGGGAGATATTTCAAAATGCAGCTGGGAATTATTCCCACCAAAGATGGAGTGATAATTTTGCAGAAGAATTTTAACAAACTCCGGAAAATTATTACTCCTTTTGCACTTGAAACTGTTTTCATGGAAATGGTTTCCCTTTGCCAGATCCTGTCTGAACAGAGAAGTCCACGGCAACTCCTTGGGACTGCTGGACCTTTCCTGGTGCTGCCACTGCTCCACTTTCTCTCCATCCCTTGAAGAAAGCCCTGTTTAAAGGGAGGAGGATGCATTTTCCACCAGCACAGCAGAGGGAAGGAGCAGGATGCAATGGGATCTGGATAACCCCATCCTCAAGCTGTGGGATGCAGGTGTTTAAGATCCCTTCTACTTCACTTTTTTCCCGTGATCCTCTAAATATTCAAGTTCCCTTTCCAATTTACAGACGCCCTGAGAAGAGCAGAAGTAGGAATGCAGCTCCTTTTCCACCTCCAAATCCTGCCAAGGTGGTCGCTAGGATGCTGGTTCCTCTCACCGGGCAGGCAGGGGCTCTCCATGCCCTCAGGGTTTATTTGAGGACCATTTCCCAATTAATATGCACAGCTTTTGATTATTTTCTCACCTGCTGTGTCTTGCACGTCCCATCCATAAAAAATTTCCCCAATTTTCAAATACATCCAAGGCCCACTTTTGAGCTCGAAGCTGTACATTAGTCAGACTCATTTGCCTGGGAACATGAAAGTCCCTTCCTATTTATCTCCTCATTTGAACTACATAAATAGCTCCCAGCACAAACTCCTCATCTTTCCAACATTATCCCAGCAAATAGCAGCCTTTGAAAAAGAAAAATTAGTGGTGGGTAATTATTTTTGCGGCAGATACCAAAATGATAATTTCTTAAACAATTACTTTGAAATATTAACAATTGTTCTCTAAATTCCAATTTAATTCCTGATATGAATTATAGTTTGTCAGATCTGGGCTTCGGAAACATTTGTTCCTTGCTCAGAACATAAAAAATGCCAGTGTAACCTTTCGCCTCCGCAGCCTCCGAGCAGAGCCAAATGCCTCCGCTCTTGTTTTATCAACACAAATAATTAAAACACAGGAGAATGTTTGCGATTTATACAGTTGTTTTTGGCATCTTATTCATATTTATTTGATCTGTAAGATATCATTTTAATTAAAAGCTCGCTCTCTCTTCCTCCCTCTTCTGCCCAGAGAATAAATTATTTATAATAGTCCTGCTGCCTCAGACACCGCTTGGAATGTGGGATACTGTGCTGGGATCCCACTGGAGAGCCAGGCACTGCCCCGGGCACAGCCCTGCCTGCCTCAGCAGGGGTAAAACACCTGGAGCGATGGCTGGATCCACCCGGACCCAGGAACGCAGGGGAACCCTTTGCCACTGGTTCCCCCTAGAAATAAAAATGTGTTTTCTCCTGTGTGAGGGTTAAATTTGTTTAAAAGCCTCTCCCTGTTGCCGTGGTTTGGGGCAGGGGTTGGAATTATCCACACGTCCCTGTCAGCAGAGGCAGCCCAGGAGGATCTGTGGGATCACACAAGACCCCAGCCGGCAGCTGGGAAGTCTCCTGTGGAAGCACAGTTACTACAAAGACCTTTTCATCTCATTTTTCTCTTGCCTCCCTTTGCTCCCCACAGTCCAACCTTTACTCGCTCCTTTTCTCTTCAGTCGGCTTCAGATGCAGCTCAGAGCAGTGGGTTAAAATAAAAAAAAAAGTGATTTTTTTCTTACTGCCTTTGAAGTCTGAGGGTTAAATCTAGAGAAGGAGCCTTCCCACTGAACACAACACTTATCAAAGCCATCCTGAAGCCTCTGGAGTTTAGCTGGAGCTTCCCAGGCATGCCTGGCTGGCTTTTGCACTGGATAAAGAGCCGGGAGCCTCCTCGCAAGCCCAATATTTGGGCGTAACAGGGTCCTGCAGAGCAGAGCCTTCAGCACATCCCAAGGGCCGCAGGCCACAGCTTTCCTGGGCAACATCACCCTGCTGCCAAACGGGCTTCTCTGGGACTTCTCATGGTGAAAAGGCAGCTCCCAAGGGTTGTATTCAAGTTCAATTATCCTTGATTAGTGCTCAGATTGATGAGGAGCTGCAGGTAAGCATTTAGGCTGGGCCCCATCCCTTCCTTCTCCGTGGCTGCTCCCACAGCAACTCCATGGCCACTTCATGCCCCAGGCTCCCTCTGGAAAGACTCCGATTTCCATAAATGAGGCCAAAATTCCTCCCTGGTATAGGTCATCTAATTAAATCCCAGCACCTCAAATTATTTATGATCCTTTACAGCTATGCAAATTGAGCACTTGGAGCATTTTCAGGAGTATTTCTGAGTAACCACGAGGAGCCCAACCCGAGCTGAGGGTTGAAAGGAGGGCTTTCTAATCTAAAATTAGCCCCCCACCCATTGGTCCAGGTGATGCCTTAGGCTTTTAGCTTTTATATTTTCATCTATCTGTATTCCTGCCTGTCTTTGGTGTGTAACTCTGAGCTCCATACAGAGTGTGAGCAACTGCTTTTCCCATTTTGGTCAGACACAACAATTCCTCTCCAGGCCTGAGAATCAAGGACACCTCACTGTCTCAGGCGCCGAGAAATGGAAACAAAAGTGAGTCGGGGGGAACAAACTGAGAGAATGGGACTGCACTGCCTGAAGCTGTAATTGGACAATTAACCTCTGATATGCAAATGGACAAAACTTATATCTGTCCCAAAAACTGTGACTGTCCACAGTGTGACTGTCGTCCATCCTGGGTGCAGGCTCTGTGAGACTCCTGCACTGCCCAAGGTGTGCCCTGTGAAGGCCTTTCAATAAATCCCTGCCCTTTATCCTTTCACTCTGTCCAGCCTCTGCTTCAGGGCAGCCTCTCCAAGGCATCACAGGGACTTTTTGCCAGGAGCACAGCTGACCTTGCACTTTGGGAGCTTTTCAGGATGGATTTTTTCAGCACCAGGAGCTGGATGTGGAATGGCCCTGGTTCAATGCAGAGGGAGAGGCTGTGGATGCAGCTACAGGATCAGCTGGACATGGACACGGTGCTGCTTTGGTGGCTATGGGGACTATGAGGGGATATCAGGGTCATGGGGCATCTCCTGAGGGTTTGGGGAGCTTTGTTCACCCCTCAAAGGCAGCACCAGCTGGGGCAGAGCTGGCCCTTGGGTTTGGAACCTCACAAGTTCTCCTGGTGTTCCCTCTGTGGTGCAGCCATTTCCTTCCAGAGGATGATCCCAGTGCAGAAGATATTGGGAGAACAGGTTGCTTAAGGGAAAAAAATAGGAAAAAAGAATACCCCAGCAGAGTTAAATTAATGGGGTGCTGCAATTCAAACCCTGAGAAGTGGGAATGTCCAGGTGCAAGGAGGAACTGGAATGTCCAGTGTCCAGGAGGCTGAGGACAGATTCGTGCTTGTGTCCGCGAGCTTCTGCTGCTTCCCTGCCAGAATCAAGGCCCACTGAAATAAAGAGGGAAAAACCAAATGCAATCCCTCTTGTGATGGGTCTGAGGGAATTCCTTCAGGAGATGCAACCTGGGCAAGGACCAGGGGAGTCACACTGATGATATCTCTGCTGCCCACAAGCTCTGGTCAGCCTGGAGAAGTGGAGACCTCCCAGCACCTTCCAGGACCTGAAGTGGTGACCAGCAGGACGGAGACTCTTTTTCAGAGTCTGTAGGGATAGGACAAGAAGCAATGGGTTCAAACAGAAACAGGGAAAATTTAGGTTAAATATATGGAAGAAATCCTTCCCTGAGAGGGTGGGGAGGCCCTGGCACAGGTTGCCCTGAGAAGCTGTGGGTGCCCCATCCCTGGACGTGTCCAAGGCCAGGTTGGACAGGGGGAACATTTCTCCTAGACGTGGAATTTCATCACAGCACCAAGCCCACGTGGGTATTTCTCCAGCTCAGTTTACACTTATTCTGTTAATTTTCCCTGTTTCTTCAGTTCACCCCACTCCCTCTTCCCTTTTTTCCCTTTCTCACTAGCCCCAGTCTCCAGATATCTCCAAATTTTCTCAAGGAAAGTAGCTGCTTTCAAGCAGGACTAAAATAAACAAGGTCATTGGAAAAGATAAAAAATAATGAGTTCCTTTCCATAGCACTCCTTGCTCGTCTCTCCCTCCCCCTCCCCCCTTTCATCTCACTCCAGAAAAAAGGAAAATAAATCTTTACTAATCCCCTCAGAACCCTGCCTCCAGATCCGCCTGTGATGCTCATCGGAGCCACGCTGGAAATGGCAGTGTGGCCCCAGAATACATGAAAATCAATTTATTGCCCATTCCCCAAACGTCCCTCTTCCCTCCATGCTGGAACATCCCCTCCCATCCCATCCCTCCAGTCAGGCTCATTCCAGTGGCCTCCCCTGCGCTCCTGTTCCTGATCTATTTGATTTTTTCACAAAGTCTGAGAGATTTGGAAATTGATGGGAAGTCTCGGAGCAGGGTTTTAAATAGTTGATTAAAGAGCAGTCAGCAGAGTCGGAGAAAGTAGGAGAGCACTCTTGGGAATGAAGATGATTTTGGCCAACCTGTGCTTCCAGCAAAATCGGCCCCACTGGGGTTCAGTCACATCCCTTCTCCAGGGGCTTAAAATCCCACGGGGTGCTCACAAAAAAATTCAAAAATCCCATATTTTTGTCATCAGAAAACAAATTTGTTCCTACACCCATGCAGAGAGGAAAAGAAAGGTCTTAAAAGTTGAACTTCTTTGCTCTGGCACTTTTTAAAAAGGAATATTATTCCAGCTAATGTTCTGAAATGACATTTCACTCTGCAATTGAATAAAACATTTCATGGGATCTAAAATTAATCGGGGTGGGAAGGAGAAGGGTTTATTTTGGGAGGAGAAAAAAAAAATCAAAGGATTTGTACTTTGCAATGATCCAAACCATTTCTTATTTGAATTTTTGGTGGAGTTTTGGGCAGCCAGCTGAGAAGGTTTTCATTTGCCCAGCTCTAATTGGAAGCCCTGAACCGGCAAGGGCTTTACATTTGCAAAATGCAAAGCATGGACAATCCCGGTGGGAAGACTTTGGCCCTGCTCCTGCCTTCACTCTGTTGGTTTGATTGATGATTTTAGGCCTGAGATGTTGGACTTGTGGGGTGGGAGGGGGTGAACACATCAAAGAAAGGACATGGCAACGTCTTTTCCTCCTCAGCATGGTGTACAGGCTCCTCTTTCTCATCAGATTTCCCATAAAAATACAAATATTCCCTGTAATTGCTAATGCCACATGGTGTTTTACCTAAATCATGTATTAGAGTTGGCAACGGAGTTGGGAAACCCCTCTGGAATGGCTGGTTCAGCTTAGATCCGTGGTCTTGGGGTTATCATCCACATGTGTTGATCCTCTGGGAAGAGGAGGTGGCTAGAGATGCCCAGCTCTGGATTAAAACTCTCAGCATTGGTCCCAGGAAAAAGATTTTCAGTAAAATCATGGAATCGTTTTGGTTGAATGGGACCTTAAAGCCCATCCGGTCCCACCCCCTGCCATGGGCAGGGACACCTTCCACTATCCCAGGTTGCTCCAAGCCCCATCCAACCTGGCCTTGGACACTTCCAGGGATCCAGGGGCAGCCACAGCTTCTCTGGGCAGCCTGAGCCAGAGCCTCACCACCCTCACGGGGAGCAATTCCTTCCCAATATGCCATCCAAACAGGGTGAAAAAGCCACTGATAGCAGATATCCGGCCTCAGCAGCTCAGCCTCGATGGGGCAGCCACGGTGGCCCTGTGCCAGGGCACTCCTGTGCCGAGGCAGCACACCCAGGCAGCCTCTGCATTGTGCCAACACTGCCAGGCGGGACACCCGCCCAGCCAACAGCAAATCCAGGCTGGATACATCAGCAACTGGCCCCAGGCTGGGTGGGCCAGATGAGCTGGGACCATTTTGGGCTCAGTTTGATGGCTGGCCATCTCCAGAGGACACCCCTGTCCTCCAGGCCGAGTGACACCAAGACACTCTCCTCCACCAGCTCTGGTCTTGCTCCGTGCTGGGCTGGAGCCCCAAGCTCATCTAAGCCAGCTCTGACTGCAATGGACCTTTAGATCCTCCTCTTGCTCCGTGAGGCTCCCAATCCCAACCTCAGTGTGGGCTTTGCAGCTCCAGCCTGCTCTGGGCTGGGCAGGGCAGGTTGTGCCCTCGTGTGTCCAGCTCCTGCCAGCCCAGGGGCTGCCTGTGCCCTCCCTCCTGGCTGGCCTGCGCTCAAAACCACAGATGGATGCCAGAAACCAGGAAACCCAAAAAGCTGTACATGAAAATCGCTCTGAAAAGCACTGCAGAGAGGAGGGGGAGGCAGGGGAGGGGGAGCAGGGAGCAGCTCCACAGCTGTTGTCTTTCATGTCCTTTAAAGCTCCTGTTATGTCGGTTTTTTAATTAAAATGTTTTTTAAGAGGCTGCTGGGATTTACTGCTCCTTGTCCTTGGCGGAGGTGAGCGGTGCCAGGAGCAGCCAGGGGCTGCTGCAGGGATGGGGAGGCAGAGCCGCGGGGCTGAGCCCCTAGCCACGACTCCAGGGCACAGATCCTGCCTGCTCCAACCTCACATCACAGGGAAGGGGAGATCCGGGAAAAAAACAGGATGCTGCTCCAGACCCTCAGACAGGGCAGGAATAACTCAAAATCCCCGTGTTTGTGCCTTTCTTGGGCTCAGTTTTCATGGTTGTTGCTCTCCACCAGCCCCGTGGCTCAGGCTGTGGCTGGGGGGTGAGCAGTGAGCTTGGGAAAGGGTAGATCCCTGGAAAACAAATCCTTTCTCCTGGTAAAACATGTCCTGAAAGCCTGGCCTACAAAAGAATGCTGAGCTTCAATCCCAGATGGCCAGAATTCTCTGTATTTGTGAAATAAATGATCTCTCTGTGCTTAGCCAAAACAGTTATTAATGTTTTCACAGCAGAGGAGACACGCGCTGCAATTGCAGGACCTGCGAGTGATGAATAATGAACACCTAAAAAAACCAGAGAAAACACCAGCATTTGTTTGTAGGCCATCAGCAATGAGAAGGCAGGGTCGGGCTCAACACTTAAAACCGCTGTTTGACCCCAAAAAAGCTTCTCAGGGAGAAGGAGCCCCTGTCCCATTCCCCCTGTGACAGCACCGGGGATGTGCTCGTGATAAGTGGGTAAATGATAGCAGGAGATAAGCTCAGCTCTGCTCCACGCCAGGGCTTTGCACAATATCACGGTTCATTATCGAGGAACGCAGACACCCCGGCAGAATCCTAACCTAATGAAAGTCTTATTTTCCAGAGTAACAGTTCATTACTGGACTTGCTGTGCCGCCTAAACCCCTAAGGGGGAGAAAAAAAAAAAAAAAAAGGCCTATGCAAGTCTGCTGAACACGCACTGAAATCCTGGTGGGTTGGGCATTTGCAATTCTGCTGCAGCTCTCTTTGAGGAGGGGAGATGCTGCTTGCTCTGAGTCAAAAAGGGGGGTTTGAGGCTCTGCGGGGCTTTTTAGGACTCAGTGGGGGGTTTAGGATACGGATCAGGTCCCCATGCTGTGCCAGCAGAGCTGCCCAGCCTGGTGCTGACCCAAGGACAGGCGGCCTCTCCCTGCTGGCACAAAAAGAGGTGTCCAAAGGTGACAGATCTGCCTGGCAGCTTGGAAGCCTGAATTCAAACACATTTACAAATGAGACAAGATGAGCTGGGAGAGCTACCGAGCCCCAAACTCCTGAACTGCATCTTATAGGGACTGCAGGTTAATAGGCTGTCCTGAGGGCAATGCCTGGCAGCAGGATGAGGGCTTGGATTAGAATCAGGGAATCATGGAATGGTTTGGGTTGTGTGGGACCTTAAAGCCCATCCAGTTCCACCCCGTGTCATGGGCAGGGACACCTTCCACTGTCCCAGGTTGCGCCAAGCCCCATCCAGCCTGGCCTTGGACATTTCCAGGGATCCAGGAGCAGCCACAGCTTCTCTGGGCAACCTGTGCCAGGGCCTCCCCACCCTCACAGGGAACAATTTCTTCCCAATTTCTCACGTAATTCTGTCCTCTTTCAGCTCAATGACACTCCTCCTTGTCCTGTCAAGGGACCCCTTGCTCCTTCACAGAGGAGACTTTCCAAATCGTGTTTGAAAGCAAGGGGAGGACAAGCTTTCCCTCTCCCTGTAGAGTCAGAGCCATCGCACTCCCCAGGACCACCATTGCAGACCGTGGTCCATGGACAACCTGCCAGGAGCCTGCAGAGATGCGGCTGCTCAAACAAAGCTGCTCATCCTCGCTTCCGGCAGTGAAAAATGGCAAAATATTGTCATCTGTGCCTTTTTCCCTGCTCATCTGTTCCCAAATAGAAGGGAAAAACAGCAAGACAGCCAAGTGAGAGCCTCAGCAAGCACTTGCTGAGATCCCCAGCCTGGAGAAGAGGCACCTCCCAGTAAGGGCTGCTTTCATCCCAGTGTGGTGGGAGCAGAGCCTGGGGCCAGCCCAAAACTGTGGCTGCTTCCACATCCAGCCCAGCCCCAGGCTCTGCAAGCTGCTGTTAATGCAGGGGCCTCAAGAGCTGATGTACAACACATTCGCACTCTCCGCTGAATAAAACGAAGGAAAAAAACATAGGACAGGTAGTTGTGCAAAGCTGCAGTCATGGATCAGGCAGATGGACAGGGAAAGGCTTCCCTGTATTCTGTTCCAGGAGAATCTGCCCTCCATGTTTTCAGCCCACCCCTCCTTGGCTCATGAATCTGTTTGCTTACATTATTTGAGGGCGTAGCAGGCAAAATCCCAGTGGTTTTTGGTAAGACTAGAGCTGTTCCATGGAAAATGGAAGGAAAGCTCCTTCCTCAGCCCGGTCTGCAGTGCCGGACAGAGCAATTCCAGAGGTCTGGACCTTGCCACTGGAGCCAAGGAGGGCCATCAAGATGCAATCCTGCTGTCAGGAAGACAGCAGCAGTTCCCTGCTGTTTCCTCACTCCACTTTACAAGCACCACCCGTCTCCTCTCAGAGCAGCAGCTCTTCCTGCCAGCCAGGGCTGTTGAAAAAAATGAAGGTTCACTGTCAGAAATTTGGGGAAATTACAGTTATTTGTGCTTTTTCCAGGAGGGAAGAGGGCTTGTCTCTGTCAACAGCCCCAACTAAAAGTCAGGTATTTAGTCTCAAAGTTGCCTGCACTTTCTCTGTTGTCACGAGAATGGCAAAACTTACTGAGGACTCCTGATCCCATCTGTGATGGACACCCTTTGGGACAGGAAAAATGACCTTCTGGAAGGAACCTGCTTCTGCATGGACCACAGAGAGAGTTAAACTGAGCGTGCACCTCGTTTTGCCGTGACTGGTGAGGTGAGAGGAATCCCAGCCCATATGTTTGAACACATCGGTTCTTCCTTCTTGACATCCTTCCCATTATGAACAGTGCCTCATCCCAGCTTCCTTCTCCAGGATGTTATTGAACTCCATGATCTTGAAGGTCTCTTCCACCTTGGAAGAAGAAGAGAGAAACTAATGCACAGGAAGTTCCACCTGAATATGAGGAAGAGCTTCTTTACTGTGCAGGTGACTGAGCACTGGAATAGATTTCCCAGAGGGGTTGTGGAGTCTCCCTCACTGGAGATATTCAAGAACCATCTGGACGCAATCCCGTGCCATGTGCTCTAGGATTAGCAGGGAGGTTGGACCAGATGATCCACTGTGGTCCCTTCCAACCTTACCCATTCTGTGATTCTGTGATTCTGTGAACGTGTCTGTCACTGCACCAGGAGTTTTGCTGGAAACAAGAAGGAGGGAAGGAAGGAGTGATCCTGTGTGAACCAGCTGAGCCTCCAAGCACTCTGAGCCCTCCCACAGCAGCGTTTGGTCTCTTTTACACCTTTCTCCCCAAAATCAGTCTCTGTAGAGCCAAAATGAAGGGCTGTGATCTTCTTCTCCAGCACCTGGAGGTGACAAGGACATCCATGAACACATATTTCCTGATTCTCCCGTTAAACCAGCCCATCCTTCCCAGTCATATCCAGCTCTAACTGGGATCCTTCTCTATCATGGATGGCAACACTCCCAGAAGAGCTCAAAAGGGCAAGGAAACGAGAATAAAACCTCTCCTGGCTGTCAGTCGACAGGCTGATGATCGTGTAGCAATGGTGGAGGGGGACAGTTCACTGTCCTTTAAAACAGAGCTTGGGAAAGAGAGCTCAAAAAGGCAAGGAAACAAGAATAAAACCCCTCCTGGCTGTCAGTGGACAGGCTGAGGATCGTGTAGCAATGGCGGAGGGGGACAGTTCACTGTCCTTTAAAACAGAGCTTGGGAAAGAGAGCTCCAGAAGGCAAGGAAACGAGAATAAAACCACTCCTGGCTGTCAGTGGACAGGCTGAGGATCGTGTGGCAATGGCGGAGGGGGACAGTTCACTGTCCTTTAAAACAGAGCTTGGGAAACAGAGCTCCGGTCCCCCAGCCGAGGCTGGTGGGACCATTTGCTGTCACATCCAACAGCTGCACAGAAGGGACATGCTCTGCCCTGGGCAAAGTCCTCCTGGAAATGAGAGCCGTCCCCATCCTGGGGTATTTCCCGAGTGTCAACGTCCACACAAGGTCCAGACAGGACTAAAACACTCAGGATCCAGTAGGGAAGCACCTGCAGGAGCTGCCACCTTCTCAATGCTGTCTCCAGGAGGACGGAAGAGCTGCTCCACACATGATGGAGAGCTCTCTGATGGAGAGCTCAGGGTGGTGCCTGCTGGGTTCTGACTGCCCAAAGTCCAAATCAAACCCTATAAAAATAAAACCTCCATGTTCTCGTCTCCGCCCCAATCACAGGCCTGAGGGGTGGATTGGCTTCTGCCTCAGTTTCTCCTTGTACAAATTGAATTAGCCACATGAAACCGCCCTCAGAAATTACATTAGGTTCTTTGAAGAACAGGGAACCTAAAATTGGTGGGTCTATTTATAAGAGTTGCAGGTAATGGAATGCTAATCCCATTCATTAACACTCAGACTCCGCTCATTAGTGTCGTTTCACTCTTCCTTCGCAAGGCCCAGGTTTCTATTTTGCACATAATCTGTTTTATTAAGCAGTTTTTTCATAGCACAAAAGTTTTCTTTTCCATGCATGTTTTTTTTATAAGTTCCCTCAAATTTAATTAGGCCCCAAAAGGTTCAAGGAAGTTAGGGTATGTATCCAAACTTCAGGAAACTCACTTGGAACTCCACCTCCAAAGCTTTTAAGTTTTACTGATCATTGCTCCGTGTTCCACATTCTTCCTCCATGTCACCCCATAATTATTCTGTTTTTCAAGATTAGAGCTCTCCTGGGGAAGAAAAGGGCTTTTGTCATATCAAACACATCCCAGTGGGTGAAACCTCGGCATCAGCCTGGGCGAGTGGCTCTGCCCACCCTTGGGAAACATCCATTTGCCATCCCTTGGAAAAGGAGAGCAACTGAACAGGACTTTTAAAGCCCTTCCCAGATTCTTTTCTGCACTCAATTATTAAATCTCCCGAGTGATGGATTCTCCCTGTGGCCTCAGTTCTCCTCATGGGATGCTGAGGTTGAACCCCAGGACTGCACCAGCAGCTGAGCTCCACTCCAGCCAGGAAAAAAGCACTGAGAAAAGGAAAGTACAGCCTGTTATTTGGTGCATCCTGCTTGGTATTCCATATCATCTCAAAGCCATTAGTGGAAAACTCAGCCTGGGACCAGCCTCACACCAGACCCCACATTCTCACAGAATCATGGAATCATTTAGGAGGGAAAAGCCCTCCCAGACCATCGAGTCCAACCGCTCCCCACCACTGACCCACGTCCCCAAGTGCCACATCCACATGGCTTTTCAATCACTCCAGGGATGGTGTCACCACCCTGGGCAGCTGTGCCAGAGCTGGGCAACACTTCCACTGAAGAAACTTTCCTAATATCCACCCTGGTGCAACCTGAGCCCATTTCTGACCATCACCTGATCCTGGGTCACATCCCAGTCCCAGACTTTGTGTGGCAACTTTTCTGCTAGCAGGGTTTGTGAGAGAAAACCTCACAAACAAGAGCAGAGATCCACCTACGAGGCCTCCAGATGTGTCCCTGCCCGCCAGGACACGCCCTCAGCCCAGGATCTGGATCTTCACTGGCGTTCCCGGTGGTTTTTCCAGGGGCAAACATCCTCAAGCTCTCTGATGCTGCCGAGGTTCCACAACAGGTGCAGCACCCACTTGGAAGCTGAGTAGTTCCTGCACATGGAGCCCTCCCAGTCTGGGATCTGCATCCTGGCCCCGCAGCCTCTTTTCCTGCAGCCAGCAGGGTTTGCATTCCCTGCTGCCTCGCCATCCGCTCCCCTTCCCACTGCTGAAGCCCCCCTTCCCTCGCCACCAGGTAGAGGATTTTGGGAGCTGCCATTCCTGCTCATTAGCATAACCCAGTTAGCTCCATATTGCTCCACTTTAGGCAGAAATTGCAATGTCATCTGGAGCTTTAAACAAATGGGAAAATGTTCAAAACCACGGGCTGTTATTGAATTAAATATTAACATAAATACAGAGCTGAATGGAGCACTGGATTATTAATTTTAATATTTAATCCAACGAGAAACCTTATGGCTGTTTTTGGGTGGTTTATTTTCTTTAATCCAATTTCCCATCAGCACTAAAATTAAGTTTTCTTAATGAAGGAAGGTGATCAGCAAAGTGTCCTCTCGTGGTCCAGGATTCCATAGCTGGTGACTGCGAGCATCCAGACAATAAAAAGAGGAAGCAGCAGCAGTAATGATCCCTCTGTGCTGGCATGGGCAGGAATAAAAGGAACATAATTAATATGATGTGCAGCTCAGATGAATACGAGCCAGAGGAGATTAAAGCAAGCAGGTGACCCTTAAGTGTTTATCACTCCCAGAGAAAACAGCGCAGATGGCTGACTTTGAGGGAGACGGCTTTAAACACCAGCTCACCTAAGAGAGAGTTTTGGGGCGATCCCTCCAGCCCAGGTCTGTGCCCTGTCCCCACATCCCCACCACACCGAAGGCATCGGTGGGGACGGCAGAGGAGCTGCTGCAGAGCCAGCCCTTTGGACGACAGGCTCCTTCCAGCTCCCCCTGGCACATCCATCGGCTGTTGGTCCATGAGCCTTTGAGGGATGCCTGGTGAGTGCTCTGGAGGAGGGGACCGGGAGTGCTGGCAGGCAGACAAGGTCAGCTTTATCCCTGGGCAGAACAGCACGGTGTTTCTGGCCCTGAACTGACCCCAGGTCTGATTTTTCTCAGCCACCCTGCTGCTCCCCAAACAGGCTGCAAGGGACAAGGTGGGGCAGGACACGTGGATTTTAGTGATGGCATTTGGAGTTGGAGGAAGATAAGAAAAGAAAACCAATCCCATCAGGAAAAAGGTTTGGAAAAAGTGTTTTCCAGCAGCTGCAGCTTGTGTAAACCAGTCTGGCAATTCTTTATTTACACCAGCTGGGGATCTGCTCCAGGAGCTTGGGAGGAGTTTCCCTCCTTGCAGTGGAGCAGCATCCTTTCTTCTGCTTCTATTTCCATCCAGAGCTCAGACGTGGTCTGTTCTCTGCCCTGATAACACAGTAAGAGGGTAGCTGTGTTTCCATCGGTTGTGGTGGGCAGGAAAAGCCCCTTTCCTGACTCCCGAGCTGCCTCTTGGCTTTCCTTTGGCTTCTTGCACCCCTGATGTTTCCCACAGTAACTCCAAGGAGTGGAAGGAGGGGAAGCTCTTGCTCTGTGGTAGGAGCTGGGCATGGAGAGAGGGAGAGGGAGAGGGAGAAGGAGAGGAAGAGGAAGAGGGAGAGAGAGAGGGAGAGGGAGAGGGAGAGGGAGAGGGAGAAGGAGTCAAGGGTGGAGGAGACCAACCAAGAGGGAGCAAGCCGGAGGTGATGGATGGCAAGGATTCATTGGGATTCAGGAGCACCCAAGTGGAGGAGCAGACAGCCCTGATCACCAACACTGAATAGCAACAAAGCTTTCCTGGGCAAACCTGCAATTATTTTCAGGCAGGTCCGTCCAGCTGGAACCAGGCTGGGAATGGCAGTGCCTGGGTGGCTCCTCATGCACACACACTTCATCCTGCCCATTATCCCCCCCAGTTCCGAATGTGCCCTACAAGAGCAACTTCCCAAAATGCCTTGGGGACCCCAAAAAAGGCACAGTTGGCAGCAGGGCAGAGGGAGAAGGCATGGAAAGGGCTGCTGGACAGATTGGATCAGTGGGTTTAGGATGGCACAACCCCACTGGAATCACAGAATCATCACAGAATGTCCTAAATTGTAAGGGACCTTAAAGCTCATCCAGTTCCATCCCCTGTCATGGGCAGGGACACCTTCCACTAGCCCAGATTGCTCCAAGCCCTGTCCAGCCTGGCCTTGGACACTGCCAGGCATCCAGGGGCAGCCACAGCTTCTCTGGACAGCCTGTGCCACTCCTCACTATCACAGGGAAGGATTTCTTCCCAATATCCCATCTATCCCTGCCCTCTGGCAGTGGCAAGCCATTCCTCCTTGCCCTGCCACTCCAGACCCTTGTCAGAAGTCCCTCACCAGCTTTCCCGAAGCTGTTCCCACCCGTCCTACCTCCCATGAGGCAGTGAAACGCCTGGAAAGGCTGCTCAGCTTGTGGTAGCCAGACACAGGTGTTTTTCTGCCCAGGCTGATGCCAAGCAGAGCTGCAAACAGGAGAGGAAAGACAGCCCAGCCCTGCCAGCACATCCTTATGTTTCATTGTTTAAGCTCTTAAGCTCCTATTTGAATTTGAGCTGTAAAACATTGAACTGATTAAAAAAAAAAAAAAAGGAAAAAAAAAAAAGCCTTCAGCCTTCCTTAACCCAGAGAGCAGGGATGGAGGAATGTCTCAGGCAGCTGTGACTTTGCTGAACGGAGGCAGCTTTTCCTATTTCCCAGGGCACAGGGATGGAGACCTGTCCCTTTCCCACAGCAGGAAAGCCAAAGCAGGGTCCTGCCAGCTCCCATGAGCCTCCTGCCTGGTGCCAGAGCTGGAAGAGGCAGGAAAGGCAGCAGGAAATGTTTCTGAGCTGCTGTTTATGGCTAGAGAGGGGCCTGCAGTGCAATCCCTGGCTGATATTGGAGACCTCAGGTATGCCCTGTCACACAGAGCTACAAAACCCCCCTGACATCCAGCACCTGCCTGTTGGGGGCTGGAGGGGAAAGCAGGCCAGTACAGAGCCAGCAAAGCCTGTCTTGGGAACAGTGACATGGTAATTGCTGATAATCACCCATAATGATGGCCCAGGAGAGCTCTGTGGCCACAGGGAATCCACTGACTGCCAATCCCTCCCGGTCCGACAGAAAGCAGTAAAGAGAAATGTCCTGGAATTCCAAGGCAAGTCACCAATGAGTGTGTTCATTCCTTGGTCACAAACTGGACATCAGTGATGGCATCTCTGGGCCCGCTGTTGGATCTCACCTTGTGCAGGAAAATAACCCAGCCAGGGGCTGCTGAGGCTGTCCTTGGCAAGAGTTCAATTCATTTCCAGAGAATCATGCAATGGTTTGGGGGGGCCCTTAAAGCCCATCCCCTGCCATGGGCAGGGACTCCTTCCACTAGCCCAGGTTGCTCCAAGCCCCATCCACCCTGGCCTTGGACACTCCCAGGGATCCAGGGGCAGCCACAGCTGCTCTGGGCACCCTGTGCCAGGGCCTCAGCACCCTCATAGCCAGGAATTTCTTCCCAATATCCAACCTAAACCTACTCTCTGTCAATGGGAAGCCATTTCCCCTTTCCCTGGCACTCCAGACCCTTGGAAATATTCTCTCTCCATCTTTCTTGTCAGAACTTTCAAGGACGGGAAGGCCACGATTAGATCACCTCTAAGCTTCTCTTCTCCAGGCTGAACAAGCCCAAGTCTCCCAGCCTTTCCTCCCAGCAGAGCTGCTCCATCCCTCTGCTCATCCTGGTGCCTCCTCTGGACTCTCTCCAGCAGCTCCACGTCCGTCCTGTGCTGGGCCCCAGGGCTGGGGCAGCTCTGCAGGTGGGGTCTCACCTGAGCGGGGCAGAGGGGCAGAATCCCAATCCCTTCCCTGCTGCCCACGCTGGGGATCAGCCCAGGGCTTGGGGCAGTTGTGAGCGGGGCCTGTCCAGCTCCCCAGGCTGGCCCAGCCCCTGCGGTTCTGTGCCCTCCTGGCAGAGAAAGGTGTGATGAATACGGCAATGAGACGGGAAATGGGGTCTGGGAAAGGGGGAGGCTTTGGGGAGGACAGCTGGCCGGATGGGAGCCAGCACTGCAGCTCCTCCCAGCTGGAGCAAGCTTGGGAAGAAAAAGGGATCCATGGCAAAATGGGCTGGATCTGTGCTGGGCTCTAAGGAAAGGGCTCCCAAAGAAAGCTGGGAGCATCTTCCCCACAAAGCCAGGAAGAGTCAGGGCTCTGCCTGGGAAGGAATGGAGCTGGGACAATTAAACCTGCCTGATTCCTGAGCCAGGTTATCCCAGATGTGAGATCCCTGCGGATACAGCCCCTGCAGCTGGGCTGGCAGAGCCACACGGGGCTGAGCTCAATCCCAGCGATCCCAAAGGAATCTGCTGCCTTCCCACCACTCCTCCTGTTCAGCTGGGGCACTCCAGAGGGATGGAACTGCGCCTGACTGTGCCTGGCACCTTGGCAGACCCCAGGCAACTTCGTAGAGCAGAGGGAGCCTGCAAAACACACGAGCAGGTGAGGGATGGTCAGAGGTGCCTTTGCTTTCCAATGATGATTTATTTGCTTTGTACCTGGTGACAAACACGAATAAAACACGATTTCAGCAGCACTTTTCACTCCCCTTTTTCTGCCAGGCAGAAGAAGAAAAAAAACTGTGACAAAAATCCTCCACTTCAGGAGATTTTTCTCTGGGACAGATTTACAGCAGAGCATCCCTGGGAGGGGCTTGCAGGGGCCGTTGGGATGCAGCAGAGGGATGAATCCTGTGCCATTCCCAGCAAAAGCTGCAGCTGTTCCCCTCCAGCGTGTGCTGTGGACACACATCACCACTGTGGCTGTGGCACACGGGATTTGAAGGAGTCGTGGTGTGACACAGCACGGGAGGGAGCAGGGGCTGGAATCACAGGCAGGATGGATGGACAGCAGGCTGCTCTCCTCAGATATTTGCATCTTACTAATCCTCCTCATTTATATTCACAGAATCATTGCATGGTTTGGGCTGGAAGGGATCTTAAAGCTCATCCAGTTCCACCCCCTGCCATGGGCAGGGACACCTTCCACATGGTTGCTCCAAGCCTCGTCCAAGCTGGCCTTGGACAATTCCAGGGATGGGGCAGCCACAGCCTCTCTGAGCAACCTCTGCCAGTGCTTCACCCCTCTCTGGGTAAAGAACATTCCCCTCATTTACATCTAATTTACATTCAGATAAACCTTGAGGCAGGAATTCCTGCTGGGCACGTCTTCTCCTATTTTCTGATGGACTCTCTGCTTGTTGTCCCTGCCTGCATCTATTTCTTGTCCTGCTTCCAGCTTTTCCCTGTCTCGTTTTGCAGAGACACAGGGGATACCGGTGCAGCATTGGGAATCACACGCCTGGAAGGGACTGGAAAATGCTGTGCGGGTGGGAGAGGGCTCAGCCCCACGGAGGCAGCAGGATAAGCCCTGCAAGTCTCTCCAGAGGGAGCAGACCCCAAGCTCCAGGTCTCCTTTGGCAGCAGAGCTGGGAAGAATCTGCCCAGCTGGCTCCAAACGGCTCCCTGCAGACTCCCTCTGCTCTGGAAAGCTGCGACCAGCCATTCCCTTCCCCATGCCTCATTTTCCTCCTGTTTCCAGGGATGGGCTTGGGAAACGGAGTGTGGCCAGTGGCCCCCAGCTGCTCCCTTAAGGATGTGCACAGCGAGCCCGGGGGGATTTCTCTCACAGTGTCAGGGAGGTGCCGAGATGTTTTTGCACACAATCCCCGAATTCGGAAACTGCAGCCAAAGAGGTTTTCCCCTAAAATGCCCACCCGCTTCCAAGGTACCCCTTTCCCCCGTCTTTTTTTTTCCCAGCTCTGAGGCTGCAAAGATGCCACAGACCACGAGAGGACACCCTCCTACCTCCGACTTCCCTGGCGCACCACGGCTGGGGAAAAATATCCGTAATAATATTACAGGGAGCGACTGGAACACACACGTCGGAGAGGAGAGCGAGTGAGAAACAATATGTTTATCCTCCTGCTGTATCCAGCCATTTATTTAGGCAGCAAGCAGCCCTTTAAATATACAAATCCCAGGCAGATTAGGCTGGAATAGGCAGAGCAGGGATTAGGGGCTGCATTCCCAGCGCCTGCGTGTGCGAGGGGAGGGCTGTGTGCGTGCCTCTGTGTGTGTGTGTGTGTGTTGGGTGACTTTAAAATGGAATAAACCACATTTAGCAGCTAGGTAGCTATGGAAACATCACCAAAATTGTTCTCCCACCTTTCTGCCGCACTGCTTTCCGCAGCCCTGCAAATGCTGTCAGGGGAGGGCTGAACATTGTTTCTTATAAATAATAGAATGTAAAGAGCTACAGGAAGAATCATCGCATTAGGATCGTGGAGTGGGGATAGTTCAGGGGGAAAATCATCCAGAAGCGCTAATATTAGTTTCTGATGAGTTAGCAATGATAAGGGACTTAATTTTCAATCTTTTGTCCGTTTTTTTGCAGTTTATGGAAGGTTGCAGGCTGAGGAGATGCATTGTGCTGTGTGTACCCATGGGGAGGTGTGTGTGTGTGTATGTACATAAATATATGTGCAAAACACATTCCAAAAGGGTGAGCACAAACAGGAATATCACAACAGCAATTCCAAGGTTCAAAAGAGAAGGATTTCACCTGCTTCCCAGCTTTTCCTGCATGCCACAGCCACAAGCAGAGGCAATTCCAGCTCTGCAGCTTCCCTCTGCCCCAGCCGGGCTCCCCAGTTTCTCTCCTGACCTATGGATTTGCAGGTAATCCTGCCCATGGCCCTCCTGGAGCGCTGCCAATCTTGTTGAGGTATTTAGAGGCTGAGAAGACTGGTTATATATCACAGCTGATTTTAAAGAGCCTTTAAACCTGGGAATTAAATTCCAGCCCACCGGACTCAACCAGAAAATGCCCAGCTGTTTTTGCTGGGGTCAGAATTTAATCCTTCAGATTTTCCAGGGCTGAGGAGGGAGGCTGAGTCCATCTAAGTCTCCTAGGGCTGAAGTTTGTGCCCTGGTGCAGCCCGGGTGACAGTGTGATGTCCAATGGCACATTCCTGCTACCCCTAAGCAGGAGGGGCTGGCTGGGAATGGCCTGGACAAGGACAAGGAGCAGTGTGGGGCTTGCTGTCCTACAGTGGCTCTGATCAGGTGTTCCCTGATGTCCCCTCATTGCTCTACGTTTTGGGTGCTGCCACAGGTCCAAAGTGCCAAATGTAGGAGCCAAGTTTGGGGTCTCTATCCAGCATCAGCCCTGGCCAGAGCAGTGACACATCCAGCCCCATATCTGCCTCCTCCAAGCCACTTTCTTTTGCTCCTTCAGTCTCTCAGATCAAGCTCTCCCGTCCCCTGAGGTCCTGCTGCTACCACAGGTAGCTGTGCTTTCCTCTCACACCTTTCCTGGTGCCTGAGACAGGGACATGGGACTGCTGACAGCACCCACTGGGTGCTCCCAGATGGACCCAGTGTCATCATGACAGGCTCTGCTTGCTGCTCCATTTCCTGTTCTGTAACTCCTCATGCTGCCCTTGCCTCGTCGGATATTCCTGCTGGCACTCCCAGGAGTGTCCCTGATGTCTCTCCAGTCTCCTCCCAGGGGGCTGACAGCTCCTTTGGACCTCACAGGTGCAGCTCCTGTTGGTTTTCTCCGTGTGCAGCTGCCAACAATGAATCAGTTGGACTTGATGGTCCCTGTGGGTCCCTTCCAGCTCAGGATATTCCATGGTTCTACATCATCCCGAGCCCTCGTTATGCTGCAAAGCTTTTTCACAGTCACCTTTTGCTGGCCCTGTCCTGAGCAGTGCCATGTCCTGGCAAATTCTACTTTTCCACCTGCTCCCCTTCCTCCATTTTTTGCACAAGGCAACTAAAGCCCTGCCACACACCCCTGGAGGGCTTTACCTGTAATTCCTGCCTCCAGTGCAAAGGGATCATTGCTTCTCAGACTCTGCCGGAGAAGGCTCTTGGTTCACAACCTCACCTTCGCTCCTGGCAACTTTGAAAGTCTTTTTGGAGGGCTCAGAGTTCAGTGCCCAAAGTGTTCTCAGCTTGTACAAATCCTGGTTCATGCCAGGATCACAAACAATCAACCACCTCCTTCTCATGCTGGCGTATTCTCATCTGTTTCCCACCCCTCCTTCCCCTCCAAGCCCAGCAAAGGAACAAAGCCTTGCCTTGCCTTCATATTTGGGGTCTGGTCCATTGGCTGAAGCTCCCTAGGGAAGCGAGACTTGGATTTCACACGCCACTACAGCACAAGGGGGAGGGAGAAGCTTCTCCTACACCTGCCCTACATCTCTGACCCTCCAGTGTGCTCCACAGACTCCCACTGGACGGGAACCTCTGCCAGCACCGAGACTGCAGCTGGAAGGCACCTTGCTCTGGGGTTGCCCAGGACTCCAAGAACTCCATAAGGTGCAGGAATCCCACCAGCCCTCAGCAGGGCTGCTCAGCTTGCAGAACTCTCCAAGGGAGCCCAAGGATTTGGATGCTGAAGGACACACTGAGTGTTTTGGAGTCCAAGGCAAGATTTGCCTCTGCGCCTTTTCCTGTCCATGTGCAAGAAAATTCAACCAGAGTCCCACTGGAATGTGTGCAGAGGGGTCAGGCCCTCTGGAGGCTGACTGAACATTCCTTAAGAAGGGTGAGCGATCCGAGGAAGTCCCGGTTTTCTCCTCTGCGCCCAGGAGAAGCCAGGCCAACCAGCTAAGCACAGGAGTCAGGCTGAAAAGGAGAAAACTCCACAGAAATTGCAAACCCCTCCCTCCCAACCCCAAGGAGACACTTGCACAGTTCACAACAAGGTGTCAGCGACACTCGCGGATGCCTGAAGGTGTTCTTGCACCCAGGGACAGAAGAGCTGGCAGGGACTGTCCATTCTCCATGCCCACGCAGCAGCTGGAGAGCTTGGCTCCCACCAGGGCCTCTCAGCAGGGATGCCTCTGCCAGGGAGGAAGGGGAGCGGGTGAGGAAGCAACACCTCCGGTGAACTCTGGAGTTAATCCTGCTGATGAACAGGGGCAGAGGCTTTGGAGGCAGTTGTGCTGCTCCAGCCCCTGTCACTGTCCAGCCAGCCTCGGGACATCGCCCACTTAGGGATGAGGCCCTGCCCTTCCTCAGATTTTGGATTTGCCACGCATGCAAGCGGCAGTGCCAACCTCTTCCTCCTGCCCAGTCACACCACAGCCCACTCTGCCCTTCTGGATTCAGGGATTGGCAGCAGCTCCCTCTCCAGCCCAACGTGGTGTTGCTTTAACAATCAGAAGGATGGAAAAACAAAACCCTTTATTGTCTATTGTTAAACTTTACTGTCTAATGTTTTAATAAACAGTCAAGTTCTTCCTCCGATCATTAAATCTGCAGTAAAGCAGGATGGAAACCGGTTTATGAGATTCTATCTGCATCACTGCCACACAAATGGGAGAGGTCCTGGCAGCTGCAAACAGCTACTCCCAGTTCCATGGCTTCCTGCCCACTGCAAGGGCTGGCTCTGCTGCGGGTTTGGAAGAGGTGCACCTCATCCCTCCTCAGGGGAGACGGGCAGAGTGAGACCTCTCCAGGGCCCTCCCCAGGCAATCCACTGAGCTCCACTTCAGTGGAGAGAAGACAGTGCTGATATGATGTTCTGCTCCTAAGAAGGAGAAGGAATTCCACCTGGAGAGGGCCAACAGGAACATCGTCTTGAAATGGTTTCAGACAGGTGAGCAGTTGACTCTTGAATTTTTGACAATTGGAAGCATTTCCATGGCAGCAGTTTTCCATGTTCAGTGATCAGGGGCACACTTTAAATCTGAAATTATTTCCTGTTGTACCCACAGGACCACAAAGGAACTGGAAAATTCACTGGACGGTAACTGAACTAACTACAGATATAGGCTTAAAAACAGAAATAATGAAATCCCCAGGGCTTGGGGTGACAGGGATGGAGAATGTCATCCTACAGGTGGGAGTGAGCAGAGGGTCACCCTGCAGCAGCGGCTTCAAAGCTGTGACACTGCTCAAGTGCCTGGAGAAACGTAATCCCTCTGTTATCTCTGGGATGATCCCTGTTTGTTTGAAAGCATTAGCACCCTTTAATCTTTGTTTTTCCAGGAATCTCCAGTCCCCAGCTGTTGGCCGTGTGGACCTGAACATGAGCAGTGCTGGTGGTCCCTCACACTAACTCTGAGCAGGATGAACTTCCAAACACCTTCTAAAAGTTCTTTACCGCTTTTCCTCTGGAAGAAACGAGGCCCATCCCACCCCCATCCCCACAGCAATTTTAATGGCTCACCGTTGTTTCAGCAGCTTCGATTGGCAGCACTGAGGGTTCATCTCCTCGGGGGTGGCTCTGTCGGCAACAGATCCCAGATTTCTTACTCACCACCGTTTGTGGGCTGTTCCAACCGTTTGTCCAGTCATAAAATTATCAGCACATTATCCCTGGGCAACGACTTGTAATTGTCTCTTTTTATTACTCAATAAACAGTTTGGAAACCAAGCCCCAGAGTGAGAGTAGGAACTCACTCACTACTTACAGTAGTGCAAAGAGAGAGGTGAAGGAACACTGAAAAGTATAAAAAAAAAAAAAAAAACAGGAAGGAGAGCATTTTTTTAATGTTTATTTTAGTAATTAATGGAAAATGTGGTATGGGACATTTACAGGGGAATGGGGGAAAAAGGCACAACCTTGAGAAGCCCTGCAGGGGAAAGTTGCTGGAATAAATATCCTTGGTAACAGCTCCAGCAGCTCACAGCCCAGTTTTCCATCCCTTGGTCCCAAATGTCAATATTCCCTTGTGAACACGCCCGGAGAGTTTCGGGAAAGAAAAATACAGCAGTTAGCTGGCACAGTACAGCTCCAGTCATTGCAGCTCTATTAGAGCCATATATTCCCAGCTGCAGCCATATATTCCCAAGCATCGCCGGGAAAAAGGGCTGTGATGGAGGAGGGAGATTGTTCCAAATGAAAAAGAGATGCAGTTTACAGAGAGCGAGAACTACTCCTAAATCTAAGCCTAATTGAATTATAAATAGCCTGGGTGCTTTCTTTCCATCCACAATCTCGTTAAACTTCCAAATATATGGATATATAATCCCACGTTTTCTAAACATTTCTATTCAACTTTCAGTTCCAATGTGATGTTTTCTATTTCAAAGTTGACCTGTTTGGAGAAGGAAAAAGATTAGCTGAGCTCCCCCAACCAAAATGCTTCACTCTGGGATGAATGAAATGTTGGGAGGGATTTTTTTCCCCTTTTTCGAAAGGAATATATTCCTCACTGGGAACTACCAAGAATGGATTTTATTCATTCATTTAAGCCCAGTTGAGCCACAGAATAGAAAAAAAGCACACCCTCCGCCCAATTTGCACAGCAACGATTTCCAACCGGCTTTCACATTTCAAATTAAGCTATCCAATCTATCCCATGGATTTGGGATATAGGAATTTGAGGGGTAACTAGGGATTGATAAATGGAGTAATGGGTTGTGTCTAAAACAACGGTTTCTTGGGGAAATATCTCCAGCAAAAGAACTGTCCAGAGCCTGCTCTGTCCTGTTGGACATGGATTTCACCTGATTCCCATCACTGCAGTTCATTGGCAGCTTTGGAAATGAAAGGAGTGGAGATTTTGTCTTACACACTGGTCTGACAGGCCAGTCTCCAGAAGAATTAGGTTTAAATTGGATATTGGGAAGAAATCCTCCCCCGTGAGGGTGGCGAGGCCCTGGCACAGGTTGCCCAGAGAAGCTGTGGCTGCCCCTGGATCCCTGGAAGTGTCCAAGGCCAAGCTGGACAGGGCCTGGAGCAACCTGGGATAGTGGAAAATGTCCCTGCCCGTGGCAGGGGTGGAATGGGATGGGCTTTAGGGTCCCTCCCAACCCAAACCATCCTGGGATCCTATGAATCCACTCCCAGGCTGTGTCACTGGAAGGTCTGGGCAGGATGACACAGCAGGAAGTTTTTATGGGATTTCTTGTTTTTGAGCTTTCCTAATGCTATCCTTCTATTCTGCAACAGTGTTGGGCTGGAGAGGAAAATAAACTCCATTTGGATTCCGATTTGCACTTGTCAGAGCTTTTGCTCCAGGCTGCCTGGAGGCTGTTGGACAACTCTGCGCTCTCTCCAGGTTTTCTTGACAATGCCGACAGGATTTTGTTTCCAGAGCCAGGCTGGGAAGCACAGATCCCACAGCAGCCCTGCAAACCACCCTCAGCTGAAGAGTTAGTCCCCAGCACACAGGATGCAGTGGGTTTTGTGCAGGCAGAACACAGAGCTCGCACCTTTCCCAAACTTTTCACAAAGTGCCCAGCAATCAGGGCACGAGGCGCTGATGTGGAGCTCCTGATTGCCCGCAGCAATCACGGGGTCGGGAATGCTGTGGGATCCCAGGGGAGCTCAGCCACACACACACAGGGTGACAAGGACATCTCCAAATGAGCAGCCATTCGATTGGGACTTGAAGCTCATTTATCCCAAGGGAAGGTTGTTGGTTCATGGCCTCTCGAAGAGTTTCTGATAGAGCTGAAGGAAGGGTGGCAATTCCTCTGCACATCAACCCCCGGGATTATTCATTCCCCTTCGGAATGAAAACTAAAGCTTCTTGCCGGAGGGGGACAGGCAGCAGCACAGATGCTCCAGGTTCAAATCCCTGTTGCCCGAGGGAGACAGATGTTCTCCAGCCCTGGAGACCAGGAATGACACCTGGGATGTCCCAGGGTATTCCCCCAGCTTGCTCCACTCCAGGTGGGCACTAAACCCTCNGTGCTGGGAGTGCCCAGCAATCAGGGCACGAGGCGCTGATGTGGAGCTCCTGATTGCCCGCAGCAATCACGGGGTCGGGAATGCTGTGGGATCCCAGGGGAGCTCAGCCACACACACACAGGGTGACAAGGACATCTCCAAATGAGCAGCCATTCGATTGGGACTTGAAGCTCATTTATCCCAAGGGAAGGTTGTTGGTTCATGGCCTCTCGAAGAGTTTCTGATAGAGCTGAAGGAAGGGTGGCAATTCCTCTGCACATCAACCCCCGGGATTATTCATTCCCCTTCGGAATGAAAACTAAAGCTTCTTGCCGGAGGGGGACAGGCAGCAGCACAGATGCTCCAGGTTCAAATCCCTGTTGCCCGAGGGAGACAGATGTTCTCCAGCCCTGGAGACCAGGAATGACACCTGGGATGTCCCAGGGTATTCCCCCAGCTTGCTCCACTCCAGGTGGGCACTAAACCCTGCATCACACCTGCAGCTCCTGTACAGGTTCTCCGTACCTGTCACTGGTACCAACCACCACAGCCAGGTGCCTGCATTGCCACCCAAAAATACCAAATAAAGGGCATTTTAGAAACAGAAAATCCTCTTACTCAGGCAAACGTGCTTCTCGTGCTTCTCCTCACTCCACTGCCATCCACAGCAGTGGATGGATTTGGAAGGCAGCTGTACCACTGGGGGCTTGCCAGACCCTTGTCTGGCCAATTCCCAAAACTAGAAACATCATAAATAAGTCGCAGAAACATCATAAATAAGTCCTTCTTTAAATATCCCTGTGAGACCACCAGCCTGAGACACACCTGGGCCCTGCTCACCTCCAGGCACTTCAGTGTGTTCCCACATGGACACCATTCCACCACCTTGGGAACAGCGGTCTCCTCTAAGCCTTTTGGAGGCCTGAGGACATAGAAGAGTTGGTGAAACGGAGTAAATCTCCTGAGAAATCAAGGACATGAGGTTTAGAGAGAGAGCTTCAATCTGAACAGCCAGTTCTGGGAGGCTGTGGAAAGCCAGAGAGTCTGGGATTGGGAAGCAGAGTTATTTCCTCCTGGGAAGTCTGCTGGGTCACACTCCTCTCCCAAACCACCAGCCCAGGCAGAGCTGTGCATCCATTTTAATCCATTCCCAAATGTCCTGCAGGATGGAGAGAGTTTAAACCCCTAAAACCTCACATGAGGGGATCATAGCACTGCAGAAGGGAGGATGCTCCATGCAGGAATCACCACAGGAGCATCCAGCCCCAGGGCTCTGCTTCAGAGGAGCATCTGACTCCAAACACAAGCAAAGACAAAACTGAGGCTCAGAAAGAGCAGCAAAATAAATCAGTGACAGCATCTCCAAAAGAGACAAATGAAGTTGGAATTCGTCCTTGTTTATTTTAATGTTTGGAATGTTTTCCAGGTGATTTATGCTCCTGCTTCAATGTGTGTCGCTCTCTTTGTTTCTCTCTTTCTCTTCTTTCACTTTTTTTTTTCTTTAAAACAGGAAAAAAAAATTTTGGGAGTTAATTGGTTTTCCAGGCTTGGCAGCCAGACACTGTAATTGATCTCCGAAGAGATGGATTTGTCGGTGAGCTGGGCATGAATTTGACAACCAGGCAAGGAAAGGAAGAAATATTTCCCTCTGCACACTGAGCAAAAGGGGGTCACCCTGGCAGAGCCAGCACCTCGGAGCCAAGGCCCCCCTTTTCCCAGATTTCCAAGTAGTGCTTGTTGCTTTAGGCCCCTTCCAGTAAGAGGGACAGGAGATTTGAGCTGACTGAGAAAATCCCCTCGTTTAGAGCTACATCTCAGATGACATTTTTGGCTTTTCTTTTATCCCAGCTTTTCAAAGCTCCTCATGGGAAAATGCCTGTTTGCCTTTAATCTGTGACATGGGACACTCCTTGCCTTTCCCTTCCCTCTGCTGTTTGGTCCTGACTTGGAAGTCCATTATTCCTGGATACCTCAAGCAAGACTCCTGTAACTGCAGCTCCTGCCACTCCACACACCCCCCTAACCCTGGGCCAGACCTCACCCCAAATCCCACATCTCCCACCTCTATTCTCCCCAAAAGGCTGGCACCACCCTAAACCTCCGGGAGCTTCCTGTGGGAGCAGAGCCGTTCACACTGTGAGGGAAGAGGAGCCATGAGCTGGGGGGAACAGGGATGCCCTCAACTCCCCACATCCGCTTTGCCTCACCAAACCAAGTTCCCACTGTTGGGCAGGAGGCTCCTGGGCAGCACAACAAACCTGGACCATGCACAGAGGTTTTCCTCTGTTAGAGGAGAGAAATTTATATTCTGGTCAGGCAAGAGGCCTGATCCTGCTGCTGCAGAGGGAGCTCTCCTGGAGGATGCTGTGTCTCTAAACCCGCCAGGGTCCCCTGCTCCCCGCTCCCAGCCTGCAGCAGATGGTGAGCAGCCGTTCCCAACAGACGCTCCGTCAGCGCCCGCAGGGAATCCAGGCTCCCACTGATCTCCGCAGGTAAACCCACCTGGGAATTTGGTGCAAAAAGCACAGAGCAACAGATTTCCCAGAGCCAGCCCCGGGGTTTAGCGTTTTCTGTCTCCAGAGGGGCTGAGCAAGGCGTTCCTGAGTTTGTGGCCACACTGCAGCATGGCAAGCGCTGGTTCCTGGGAAGAGAATCATCCTCCCATCACAGAGGGGCACCCATTCCTCTATCCCAGAGCTTCCTAAAGACTTTGGTTGTTTTGGAGGGTGCACATCCCAGGAAAAAACATCCTGCGGAATTCCTCTCTTCAGCATAAGGCTCTTCCTGGCTCCTTTTGCTTTTTGCTGCACATTTATTCCAAACATCTGTCTGAAGATCCACTGGTTGAGCTCGGAAGGAGCCAGGTAAAACCAACAGCCTCTCCCAGACAGACACCCCTTCCCCTCATGGGTAACCCAGAGGAGGATATCACATTCCTATACACCTGCCAACCTGCCTGGGAGATGAGGAATTGCCGTCCTTTTATCCATTAGAGCCCTCTTGGAAAAGCCAAGCTCAAGCCAAGCGTGCTCTAGTTAAGCTGTGCTGCTCAGAATCCCCCCTACAATGACTGAGGCAGCGATTCTGTGCTGCTGACACCCCCCTGGCACAGCTCTGCAGCAGGAAACCCGGGCTTTGCACACGGCAGAATTAAAGCCTGGAGCTAACTTCCACGGGAAGTTGTCGTGGCCAAGAATCCGTGACATTTCAGAGAGGAAGCAGGAATGTGCGTGGATAACAAGAATAGCCGGAGTTACACCAGCTAAATACCAACATCTCTGCTGAAAGGGATATTAATATTGCAGGCCACCTCCAGCTAGAGGAGATGATGAGCAGATCTAACACGAGGCAGGTTTGCCTTCTGCTGTGCTTCCCTTTGCAACACCCGCTCCTCCGAGAGGATACGGAGTTATGCAGATCCCATCCAGCTCCTGCAGTTCTTATCTTCCAGTGCTTTTTTCTAAAGCCTCTGTCAAAAATATTAAACGGCCTTATTTTGCCGTTGTTTGCACTGGGTATAAAACTCCGTAATGGGAGATTTCTGGAATTGCAAAGCAGGTTTATGGCAGGAACGCTGCTCCGTGCAGGTGTAAGATATCACTCACTCCCGAGCACCGCAGCTACCACAGCCTGTGACAGGGAAGCAGCTCACAAACGGTCACGCGAAGGAAAACATCTGTTCGGAGCTAGCAGGTACACAGATCATCTGCAAATTGCACAGCTTGTGCCTGATTTTCCCTGGCTTTGTTTAGCGACTCGCAGCTCCGCACCGCGGGAGGCGGCGCAGGCAGAAGGGACCTCCACGGCGCCGAGCTGGAGACGGGGAACGCCAGGCACAGCATCCCACCGACCCTGCACATGGTGTACGATGGGCTGCGGGCACTGCTTAACTCCAGAATGCCAGGTCAGGCTTTACAGCAGGCGTAGCGCCCCTTTCCCCGCAGAGCCAGGTCTCTCCTGCCCCAGGAGTATCCCGTTTTCCCTTCTCACAGGTTTCTCGGGCACGCAGCGTTGCCTCCACCTCACACACAAAAGATTTCCTGATCCCTGCTAGACCTTTACATCTGCTTTATGTTAGGGGGCTCAGATCAGGAAACAGGAGGATTGTGTTTCCAGCAGACAGGATCTCTTGTTGATCTCCAGCCAGCCCCGGGACTGGAGTGCCTTTCCCAGCACTGCGTGACATGGCTGGAAGGAAGGAGCACAGAATTGTGGAATGGTTTGGGTTCAAGAGACCTTTACAGGCCATCTAGTCCAAGGCCCCTGGCATGAGCAGGGACGCCTTGTACAGATCAGGCTGCTCAGAATCCTCCCGTGCTGCTCAGGATCACCCACTCCCTGCATTCCCACCTCTGTGAAAGGACTCGGACACCTCTGACTCAGACCACAGTGTCCCAAATCCCTCTGCCTGCTCAGGATCGTTCCAAGGAGCTAAGAGGACAATTTTGCCTTGTTCTTTCTTTTAAAAAAAAAGAAATTAACAATTTTGGTATGCTCTTTATTCCTTAAGAACAGCAAACAGAACAGGAGAAGGGGACCCATCCCTGGTGCCGCACTTCCACCACCTCCTCTGAGCTCCTGCTGCCCTCGGCTCTCCATCAGGCACATCAATGCCCTTGGCACAGGATTTATCCTGTCAAGAGGAGTTCACCACTCCTGGCACTGAGCAACAAGATTTATTAAGTCCAGGACACACAGCAATCAATGGGAATTTCAACTGTGACTCCACTGAGAAAGGGATCGAGCTTTATAAAATCCCATTCCTCAAACACAGCAGTGTTGCAAGAAGCCCCTTTAAACACCTGCTTTGGGTGGGCCAAGAGCTGCTGTACCCTGTCTGGTGACACTGCATGGGAGGCCCTGTGCAAGTTTTGTCACCCAAAACTGGGGTCAAGGCTGGGGATCTCAGGCTGGAACTGCCCCCAAGGCCCATGAGAGTAAAGGTGGCCTTTTGCAAGAGGCAGCTGCTGGGAAAACCTGACTTGTTAGTGTAAGAAAATGAAGGGGAAGAGGTGATAAAATTGTTCTCTTTCCATGTACCAGGAGGTCTAACATGAAGGAAGAGAAAGTGCTGTTCAAGGTGAAAGAACATCAGCAAAAGGTCACAACTCACTCATTAATAAATTTAGGGGGGAAACTAGAATAAGGCTTCTGGCTGTCCAAGGAATTAAGGGATAGACAATGCAATAGGAGTGGTTTTTCAGCTTTGGAGAGGGACAAGATGTTTCATCAGCTGCAGAAGAAGAGGGCAGGACCTACTGGTCCTGCCCCTGCCCTGTTCTGGTTGTTAAAGCAGCATCACTGCAGCCCTGCAGCCCAAGGATGCCAGAGCCAAGGTGTGTGGGAAAGACAGCTGATTTAATTGGAAAAAAACCGTGACAAATTTGAGGTTTGGATCTGAGACAGAGCAGGAAAGCCAAGGGAAATATAAATCAAAAATCTCCAGTATTGCTCTGGAGGCAGCTGACCAACCTTCCAGGGGAAGAGAGGGCGAAACACGAGCAGATGTTCTCTGCTGACAAACCAGCCCTGCCTGTCCTGCAGCAGCCCACACGGAAATCCATATAGAAAATCATTAAACAATTACAACCTCCATTGAAAGGAGATCAGCCTTTGAAGACATTTCCCCAGAAACCTCCGTTCACAGTTTTCAAATAACCCCCTGCCTCATCAGAATAATTGCCAGGAGTAAATGCTTTGGAGCTCAGCAAACACTCAGCACAAGGAAAGCAAAGAAAAAAGAGCCAAGGCAACCCCACAGGTTCTGCTCCGTGCAAAGCCACAGCCCTCGGACCAAGCGCCCCATGGAGATGTCAGCAGCATCAGCCCTCACCAGCCCCGGTGATTTCCAGGGAAACGAGCTGTTCCCAGCAGAGAAAGGGCTTTTTTCATCAAATATTCCCTTCATGCC
This sequence comes from Callaeas wilsoni, assembly GCA_013398955.1. Taxonomy (NCBI): domain Eukaryota; kingdom Metazoa; phylum Chordata; class Aves; order Passeriformes; family Callaeidae; genus Callaeas; species Callaeas wilsoni. Next base: position 89,706 of record VWPU01015072.1, read on the forward strand.
AGCTCAGCGCTTTGCCAGAGGAAAGGATTCACCTGAAAAAATCGCCCAGCCAAAAAAAGGAAGTTCTAATACACTGGCTGGTTTAACACACAATATTATCGCTCCCCACAGACAGAGGCTTCTCTTATTTTGAAGGTGCTTAAGCACCTGACTTCAGTTAGGCCTCAATACTGCTCAAAAATCTGGCCTTTCATGCAGAACCAAGATAATCTTTGAAGACACAGCAACTCAACCGGCTTTGCTAAATCAATCTCCCCGTTATTTTATCCAGCGCAAAAGAAGTTCCCAGGGATCACATTTCCACCAGAACTTGTTAACAATTTATAACTATCACCTTAATCATTAAAAACAAACAACAGGAAAGAAAAAGAAATCATTAAATTAATCTCTGATGGGGAATCCCAGAAGAGAAAATGAATTCTCTTTCAAGACTGCCAAAATTAGGGGCCGGATCATGCGGAAACCCAGGGAGCAAACGTGGGAGCAGCATCTGAGGGAGCAGCATCTGAGCTGCTGAGAGAGGCAGAGGGGCTGCATTGCCCCAGAGCTCTTCGCTGTCATTCCCTAGGAATTGGCCACCACTGTGTGATCGAGCAAGGTGATGGTCAAGGCAGGATGAGCCTTTTCAGCTCTCAGAGTGATTTCTGACAGAGCATAGGCTGGGCAGCTCAGCTCAGCAAGGAGAGCCAGGCCCTGCAGGACCGCCCTGAGGACCTGGAGCACAGTCTGGCACCCTTGGGCTGCTGGGAGCAGCACATCCCTACTGCCTTGGGAGCTCCGACTGCGCTGCCTCCATTAAAATCAGCATCTCTCCCACCCCTCCGTGTCTCTGACAGCTCAGGGGGCTCCTAGGCCCAGCCTGAACCCATAAATCACAGCAGGAAGGCCTGGAGGAAACACGAGGAGCTTTTATTAGCCCAGCTGATAAAGACAGAAACAAGGAAACAGCTCAGAGCAGACGCTGCTCTTGTCTCATGAGAATCCAAGCCCACACATTTGTCAGGTTTGGGGTAGATTTTTGGAGGCACTTTTTTCCCCCGCCATTTGGGCTAAAATAAAGGCATTAACTACCCTGCAAAAGCCATAGCTCACCATACTTACACTCCACTTCACCCCCCTCCCCCAAATGCCTGTGTTAAATGCAGAATAAAAAGCGTGGGGGCAGCAGGGGGAAGAACCTTTCAATGGGAAGGCAGTGGAAGGCCTGGACAGAGGATCCCGACCTCAATCCCAGTGCAAGGAAATGCCAACATTTCCTTCATGTCATTGAGGAATTGAAGGTGATAATGGGAATGGATGAACGGAGAGAGAAAACACGGCTTATAAATGCATGCTTTACACACTGTTGGATTTCGGGAATGGATGATCGGAGAGAGAAAACACGGCTTATAAATGCATGCTTTACACACTGTTGGATTTCGGGAATGGATGATCGGAGAGAGAAAACACGGCTTATAAATGCATGCTTTACACACTGTTGGATTTCGGGAATGGATGATCGGAGAGAGAAAACACGTGTGTGATAACTGCATGCATTGCACTGCTGGATTTAGGGAATGGATGAATGGAGGGAGAAAACCCGTATGTGATAACTGCATGGATTGCACACTGCTGGAATTAGGGAATGGATGAACGGAGGGAGAAACACGTGTGTGATAACTGCATGGATTGCACACTGCTGGAATTAGGGAATGGATGAACGGAGGGAGAAACACGTGTGTGATAACTGCATGCATTGCACTGCTGGATTTAGGTCCAGTTTGGTGAGGCTTGGAAAATTCAGGATTTCTTCCACTCCCACCCTTCCCAGCGGAGCATTTCGCTCGTGGCTGAGCGGGCTGGTCCCAACAGAGGGCACTGACACACTGACCACGGACCAACCCGCCCCAGCGCCGCCTCCTCGTCCCTCCTGCATCCCCGGTGACCTCCCCACTATCGAGTTCTCCATCGCGGTCCTGGCAGCGGCTGCCACGGCCCCACCCAGCCCAAATCAATGGGGCCGGGACGGGAAGCGAACATCCCTGGGCTGTGCAAAGCCGCTTCCTCGCCGGCGGTGGCGAGGAATGATGGTGGAAAAAGCTGGGAGGGGGTGGGAAATGGGGGCCGTCACTTTTTCAGGCTGTTAACTGTAATTAGCCTGGTTTCTGCGATGTAATTATCCCGCAATCTCAAAGCAAACACCCTGGAGGAAATTGCACAGTTAAAGACAGCACGGCATTAAAAATAAATTATGAGAGTCCTGCTCGCTATTCCTGCGGATCTGTCAGCGTTTTCCCTCAAAAAGCCCCGGCTTGGGGGAGCTGGAATCACCCAGCTGTGACTCTCCCTGCCAAACTGTCTGCCTAGACAGAGGACACGTCAGAATTCCACACACTCCCCTTGCCAGCTCGGGAGACGTTTGTCACAGCCCAATTACAGCATGGCTGCACTTTGGGGGAGGGGAGGCTGTTTTGTTTGGGGTTTTTTCCCAGAGGAATTAAATTCTGCCGGCTATTTAATACAGCGCACGAACAAAGCGTGCGAGGTGTTTGGAAACAAGTCAGCTCCTAACGGATCACAATATTCCTGCCTCTGGCAGAGGGAGCCTCCTCTCCACTGCCTTCTTTGTTGCTGCCTGAGTGGTTCCCCTAACGACGACTGCACTTTATCCCAAATTTCTGTCCCAGGAGGTGGAGGAAGCCAGGCAGTTCAAGAGTTGGAGGCTCGTGGCTCATCCTTTGGTTGGCTCTCACAGGCAGAGCTCTGCTCAGCCCGTAGCTCCACGGCCACTGCTCTGAGCTGCAGGGCTGAATCGTGGGGAAAGGAAAGAAGGAAGTGAAGGAAGGAAGGGAAGGGAGGGAAGGGGGGAAGGGAGGAAGGGAGGAAGGAAGGAAGGAAGGAAGGCAGGAAGGAAGGAAGGAAGGAAGGCAGGAAGGAAGGAAGGAAGGAAGGCAGGAAGGAAGGAAGGAAGGAAGGCAGGAAGGAAGGAAGGAAGGAAGGCAGGAAGGAAGGAAGGAAGGAAGCAGGTCCAAACTCCTCACACAGCTCTGTAGAATGTGATGAGGCCACCAGAGAAGACTCAAAGCTTTCTGTGGGCTTATTTGTAATGTTGGAGTGTCTTTTCCACTCCTCCTCTGAGACAGCACCAGCTCGGCCTCAGCCATACACTTAAAGCCACCAGAAGACTTCCCAATGTCATCCCAAAGTCCTTCCCTCATGGCACTCCTCTCCCATGGCATGTCCCTTCGTATGAAGGAAGCTTCAGATGACAAGAAGGTGTCCCTGAGGGAGGGTGTGCGGCTGTGTCACATCTCAGGAAGGAAGCAGTAAAGCAGTACCTCAATGACTTTAAAAGCTGTAGGAGACATTCAAACACCTTCTGAACATCTGCAGAGAGCTGGGACATGGCACCATCTCCAAACCTTCGTGTTCGTCATCATGCACTACTTTGTTCATTCTGCCATAGCTGAGGGATCCCAGGAATGTTCTGAGCCCCTGGGAAGACGCTTTCTCTGCAAGAGATGACCCAGAAAAGGCCAGCACTGTGCCTCTCATCAGAAAAACAGCTCCCTTCAGGAGTTGTGCAAATGGGCTTCTCCAGAGCAGAACCTCGCCCTGCGCTGTGGGTAATTAGTGGGTGCTCCTGGAGAACAGACCCAACCTCCAGCAGCACCAAGCCCCACTTAGTTAAACCCCCAATACTGCTTAAAGAATGAATCAATCCCAGTAACTCTGCTCTCCACGAATCCAGCCACTCACAGGATGCAAAGAACACGTCTGGAGAGCCCATTAAAAGCCACTCGACTGGAAAATAGTTTCTGGCCTAATTCTAGCGCCGAGGTCTTGGTCGGGGGGAGAAATCTGACAGCAAGAGCGTGTCTGCGGGGAGGATGAGGCAGAGCTGTTAACTACTTCACCAATCTAATGGATAGCACTCTCCAACAGTAATTAATAATTAATATTCGTAGCCTGCTTAAATCTGTTGACTCTGTAAACCACAGCCTCTCACTTAAAGGCCTCTCATCATGCTGAGACAAACTGGAGAACAACCCCCACGGAGAGACTCAGCACAAGCAAGAGCAGCAGCAATGTCCAGCTACCCAGGCCCAGTTTTAATCCCTCTCATTGTCTCATCTTAATCCTCTTGAACCCAGCATCGTTCCTTAGCAGTGTCTCTGTCCTGGATGGGCACGGGACGCTGAAGTCACTGAGTCCAACCTCCTTCAGAGGGTCTGCTCAGGTTTTCCTGGTCCGTGGGCCCTGTCTTGCCTGCCAGAGAACATTCAGGACAGCAGTGGAAGGTCTCCAAATGCAGACAAAAATCCCCAGTGGTCTTGTCTCCTTTTGAGTGCTTGGGGTTTATTTGAAGGGCAATAAATTCAGTTAATATCCCCAACTTGAGTCTGGTTTGCCCGTGGTGGCAACTGGTGAGTGATCTCTCCCTGTCCTTATCTCAACCCACAAGCCTTTCATTGTATTTTCTCTCAGGAGGGCAGGGATAGAGTGGCCTTGGGAGCAGCCTGTTGTCCAGCCAGGGGCACAAGTTCACCCCACCCCAGTCCAAGATAAATCTGATCATCTATAGAAGGATTTATTGAATTCAGGAGTTGGACTCCTTGCACCAAAGATCAATTTGAGCTTTCTGGAGGCTGAAATGCATCACCAGAGCACTGCAGTTCACTGCCTTCACTCCAACCAATCCTCCTTCCTATGGATCCACTGCAGATGTTACTCACAGCTTCCCTCTTTTCCCCCCCTCCCATCATTATCGCCACCCTAACGAGAGTTTCAGCCACCAGGAGATCGCTGATGTCCCGGCCCTGTGGCTGTGGTGTCTGTGGGATTGGGCTGTGGGAGTTAATGGCACTCAGGGAGCCGAAATCCAGCTGAGAGGTGTCAAAACCCACGTTAGGTCACACACGAGGGAAGCAGGGACAAGGCAGGACAGGTTTGCTGGATGGCAACCTCAGCTCCCCAGAACAACGTCACAAACCTGAAGAACTTGAAGGGCTGGACCAAGAATCTGTGGATCTGGCCTGTGGGATCACCCAAACCAACCTAATTTTGTGTCTGTGGCGTCAGCTCCAGGGACAATGTGACTTCCACAGAAATCACCTTTTCTTTTGACTTTGCCTAAAATTGAAAGACAACCCTTAATAATTTTAAATCTCACGTTTTGGGGTAATTGGATATACACAGATGACTTTTTGTGGCTGATTTGGGTCATTCATTCTGTGTGTCTGTTACTACTCCTGCTGTATTCCAAGTCTGGGAGAACACAAGAAATTCCTTTTTCCTGATAAAGAACATTATTCCATCATCTGCATGACAAATGGTCTTTTATCATAGCTATGATTTAATCTGATAAGAAACTTCTAAGACTCAGGCAATAGTTTCACTCACCAAGTCACATTTGATACCTTATTTCCTATGGAAACTTGAAATTCTGTTCAGTTCCTTTAATCAGTATTCAACAAATACAATCCCATTGAAATTTGTTTTTCTTTCCAAAGGGTAATGGAAAAAGGCCTCCTCGCTAGCATTCAGATGTGAGCACACCTAAAAATACCTAATATCAGGAAACAATTATACTTCTTCACTTGAATTAATAATTTGCATTTAGAATGGAGGAAAATATGCCCATAAATAATTTTTCCCCAGCTTCCTATAAAAAACAAGGACAACCAATGTGAATCTGTTGTTAAAAGTACCGAGAACGTGGTTGTCCTGCAAAGATGTAAATTGGTTTTAAACACTGAGAAGCCAGACCTTGGGAGAATGGGACAATTTTTGCACTGTGGTGCAAAATTCCATTATTTTGGGGAAAAAAACCCAAACAAACCTTGTTTCTGGTTTGTGTATATTCTTTTATATTCCAAGCCAGTAAGTCCTTCTCTCTGGAGTCTCCTAGGGGGCTAGAGAGTTCTTGTTTCCCCAAAGTTTCCAAAAGCAGAAGGAAAATTGGAAAATAAAGAAATACTTTTCTCTTATTTCCTTTTTCCTAAAAAGAGAAAAACAATCATTTGGGTTTGAATGAAACCTATTACTCAGCTTAAATAATATTCTTCATTTGGTCCTCAAGTCTGTCAAGAGTTTGGTGAGATTTCCAGAGAAATGGATGTGGGATTTGAAATATGAAGTTCAGCATTTTCCTTAGGAAAGCTGAACAGAGGGCATTGAGGTAAAGCAGGATTTTTGGGGGAGTACAATCTCCCTCCCACATCCCACCCCTGAAATGAGGGAAATCTGAATGAGTTTCCAAAGATTTCAGGGTTGCCGAATGTTGGGAGGGAAAACACATTAAAAATATTCTTATGGAAAAACATAACCTACCCATCTGTCTTTTGTTTATCAAGGGAGACCTGGTGGATCCAGAATTTCTGCTGGGGCTTCTAGCAGCTGCTGAGGTGGGCACCACCATGCAGGGAATGGGAGAGACCTGGTGGATCTGGAATTTCTGCCACCTGGTTCCCACCAGGGCTGCCCATCACTGGACTCCCAGCAGCTGATGGCTGCCAGCTGATTCCAGCCTTTCCTCTTCATCCGCGGATCTCCATCTTCAGAGCAAAAGCACCTCTTCAGGTCCAAGCCAGACGGACTGAAGGGAGAGGTCTCAGTGCTGCCAGGAACAGAGCTAAGACACCCCAAACACTTAGGGAAAACACTGTTTTTCCTCTGTTTTCTACTGATATTCCATGAGCAGCATCCCTGAGCACAGCACTCTGATCCTGACACCCACCAGCATCCCTTCAACCACTTCGTCTCCCTGTTATCTCCGTTTCCCCTTCTCTCCCTCAGGTTCAACCCTATTATCCCAACAATATCTGCTCTAGGAAAGATGGAGCGTGGGAGGTTGGAGAGCATGAAAGCAGCCCCAGCCCCAGCAGCTCTGGACATTCTGCTAATGACTGGAATAATAATGGCATTCCTGTTAGGAACTGTGGAGATGACGTGACTCACAGTTGTTGTAGAATGTGCAGAAGGCAGTTTGGAATAATGAATGTTTTGAATGCAGAGTGAGAACAAAAGAGCCCCTTGGTAGCTGGATCTCTCCTCCTGTGGTGTTCCAGGGCCCTCCTGGGATTTTGCAATGTCTGGAGCAACATCTCGGGTGGTGATGCTCATATTGAACCACTCCGGGTCCCTCCCTCCGTGTGCTGGGTCCTCTGCTTGCAAGGATCCTGCAGGAATTCTGGCCAAAACAAAACAACACAGGCCAACCCAGGCTCCCGAGGAGCGAAGGAAGAAGTTCATGCTCATGGAATCATTAAGATTGGAAAAGACCCCCAAGATCCCCAGTGTTCCTTCATGGGAAGGACAGCCTCAGAACTCAGGCACCCCAAGAGTTGTGTTAGGGAGTGTGTTCCCTCCACCCTGTGCAGGTGCCATCCCACTATCCCATCAGGGTGCATGTTCTCCGCCTGGCCATGTGTCCAGCTCCCACATTCCACGGGCCTGCTGTTGGCTAGGGACAGCTCATGGTGCTGGAATGAGGCTGGATCCCCAACACACACGGGGAACACCTTCGCTCCTCCACACATCAGAATCTGAGGGGCAACACGAGTCACGGGCAGCAGCAGGAGATGGGAGATCGGGAAAGACACCGAAGGGAGTAGGAGGAGGCGTTCACAGGATGAGCAAAGGGGATGAGGAAAGCCAGGGAAAAGAAGAGGGTGCCTGGGAGACTCTCATTTGAAAGCCGAAGGCTCCCTGCCAAAGCAAACAGTTGGACATGGAGGGCTCTCCATGGCTCTGGTTCACTTGGACCATCTGGCATTTATTGAAATTGCCTCCCTTTGTGTTTGCTCCAATGAAGTGGGTTTGTAGTCCTGCTTTCTCTCCCTTCTTTCTCCTCTCCCAGGCCAACACGTAGCTTCTGTCCCGCCTTTCATCTCCCACGTCCTCACAATGGCTGTTGAACAAAGAACCCCACTGCGGGGAATTAATCCCAGGAGGAATCAGGGATGGGGAGCGAACGCCTGCATATGGACGGCCCCATGCATGGCCCTGCTACCCCTTGTCTTACACACTTCCACTGCTTCCCTTGGCCCTCAGTCTGGGAAGGCAACAGACTGAGAGGAAAGATGGAAAGAGAAATTGGAGCAGAAGTTAAACGGGAGAACAGAAAAGCAGGGAGAAAAAACTCCTTCCAAAAGGTGCAATTGCAAAGTGATGACAGGCTGGTGGAAGGGAATTAGCAGAGAGGAGGGCTCTGTTCACCTCCTCCCCTCCTTGCTCTGCTGTGTGATCAGAGAGAAGCCAAAAGAGCCGTTTTGTTGGGAACTTTGGCATCCGCCGCTCTCCCGCAACGAGGGCGAGAGACTGAAATAATCAACATTTTCTGCGGCACAGAAATGCAAACACTCAAATTCACATCTCAACTGACAGTTTCAGTCAAAATACATCCCCCTGACGCTCTTCAGTTAGAAAAGATTCACAGACTCGTTTCACAGCAGAGCCTGCAGTCCCAGGCCACATTACACAGCCACGCTGCCAGAGTTTGGATTTCCTGTAAGTCAGCAAGAAGCCTCTGAGGCTTGGGATGCGCTTCCATGCCTATTGCATGGAGGAGCCTTTCCAGAGGTTTTTCAGGAAGCCTGTCCCGGTGGAAAAGAAAAAAAAAAGCAAAGAACACATGCACGAGGCTGCAGAGAGTTTTCCTTTGCCCTGCTCAGCCTCTGGATGCTCCAGAGCCAGGATGTCATTCAGCACAAGACCCCATCCAGCAAATTCCTGCCCCTGCCACTCCATGCTCCGCTGCCATGGCCCTGCTGGGAGGTCCCTGTGGACTGCAGGAAGGAGCTCGGTGGCTCTGCTGGCACAAATTAGTGGAGCTGAAACTTTAGATCAGTGACAGAGCTTCTTCCTCCTGGGAGCAGTAAATTGCGATGCCGGTCCCTAAAGACCCTCCTTGCCATTAAGTGATTAATGAATTCATTAACACCTCTAGGAACACGGGAAATATGACACGGACAGCCTGCCTAGGCTTTGCAAAGTATTTTTCCTAAGGAACAGCAGAGAAGAGTGGCTAATTAAGCTATATGGCCCATGGCAGCAGTACTACATTTATCCAGAGGGGATGAGCAGAGGGATGAGATTCCGTCTCCTGCTCCTGACCAGCTTTTATTTGACCCATAACGAGATGCTAAAATCGAGGGTTTATTGCTATTATAAACCTTTCATTTGGAGGGGGGAGGGAGAAGGCTTTTTACTGTAATGGCTTTAATGACTTTCCCAGCGTTCCCAGTCCAGAGGTGGAATGGTCCCAGGGTAACTGGAGGTAAGGAGAGGGGAAGGAATTGCACAATGGCCTCTTAAAATCCTACAGAGCGACTTAATTCTTGCCCTAAAGCCACAGTCACGTGCTCCAGCCCATTTCCCTGACAGTTTTATTTACCAACTGTAACATAACCAACAGACCAAACACTTGGGATGAAGTGTGAGCCGGGCTCGGGCTGTGACACCTGCACTAAATCACGGCCCGGGATCGCCTCCCACCGTCCCTCAGCAGGACACTCTCGCTGCTCCCACAGCTCCAGCCAGGCAGCTGGCAGGAGCCAATCCATCCCTGCCGCAGGAGTGACAATGCCACTGCCCCACGTGTGCCTTGGATCGGTGTCCCAGGTCTGGCTCCTTGGGGAGCCTGGCTAAAGCCTTCCATCGGAGCCCCAGTGGCAGCCAGGGAGGGTTAGCTCGGGAAGGGATGCCCACATTCCCTACTTGGAAGGGATAAATAGCTGCTACTGGCAGCTCATTTCCCTTCCTTCCTCCTGGGCTTCTTCGTCTCTATGTCCCATATTTCACAGAATCCCAGAATGGTTTGGGTGGGAAGGGATCTTAAAGCTCATCCAGTCCCCCCCCCTGCCATGGGCAAGGACACCTTCCACTAGCCCAGGTGGCTCCAAGCCCCATCCAACCTGGCCTTGGACACTTCCAGGGATCCAGGGGCAGCCACAGCTTCTTTGGGCATTTGCTGTATTGTTGCAGACAATGTTGAGTTCATCTCTGCAGCCACCAATGACTGCAGGAATTCCTTTCCATAACCCAAGTGGGACAACTTTCCTTCAGCCCAGAATGGCACAGAGAGTTGAGACTGGCTTGTGCCTTTCCCAGTTCCTTGGGAACATGAGCTTGGGCTTCTTCACTTCTAGAACAAGCTGAGGAAGATCCACAGCAATCCAAGGGGACGTGAGATGCTCTGTACAAAGCACTTTTACTACTTGAAGACAGTGGAGGCGGCAGGGAGCCACCAGGATTTCCTGCAGGCGTGGGGGCTTCAGCAAATTTGAAAATTGGGGAGAATCAGGCTGGAAAGATTACTCCATTTTAAAGACAGTAAATTAGACAGAGCTCAGAGAAAGCCCCTATGAAGATGAAAGGACAGCAGGTATTGATTAACGTAGGAAGATCAAAAGAGCTATATTTGTATATAGTAGTTTAGCTAAGTGATGACTAAGTGTTTAACGAGAAGAGTTTGAAGGACACAAACCCAGAGAGGGCTTGTGCAGTGAAGGAGCTGAACGGGAGCAGTAGGGTGGAAGAAAAGAATGGGAAAAGAGGCAGATCCCAGCTGCCTGCAGGTGTTTTTTGGCAGGGAGATGTGAGCAGCCCTGCCGACACCCAGCCCCAAGACACGCATGGTGAACCAGTGTCCCAAAGCTTTCCAAACCCCATCCTGCACTTTGCTCACTGCAGCTCCACCTCCAAAGAGCTCATGCCGTGCAACAGCATCCAGGAGCACGGGGAAGGTCCTCGAGGGGGCCCAGGGTGTCCTCACAGCCCACGGTGACACCAGGGTGACTGAACCTCTGAGTGCTGGGAGCCCTGTGATTGCCCTAACTCACACAATACCCCAGGACAGAAACAACCCTACATCTCAAATCCACTTCTGAGGACCCCACTGTCCTTCTCCATCCACTCCAAAGCCTAAGGAATTCATCCCCAGTCTTTGAACTTATTTAAGTATGACTGGAGCTATCGCTTCTTTCCTGGAAATAGTGTTTGAAAAGATTAACCTGAGTATGGCACAGGACCTAATCCGTCTGCAGGCTCTGGTGACATCCCTGATTGCAGGGGATCTGCTCCATTCTGCTCCACCTCTGTTGGGTTACTCAGGATTTGCAGGGAGAGGGATGGGACCACAGTCAGAATAGCAAAAAGATCTTCTGTTCCTCAAGGTAATTCAGGCCCAGGTAGGAAAAAGCCAGTTAAAGTGACTGTAATGAGTGATTTGCCCTCAGCCTCCCTCTGCGGGCCTGGGTTGGCACGTGTCTCCCTTGTGCTTCCAAGAGCAGAGCCAGGAGCATTTCAGAGGCTGTCACCTTGAAAATCCTCCACAGAGAAGAGTCCTGAGTGCTCAGGATAGACAATACACACATAGTAACCATCCTGGGTGGTGCAGGGCAGCACAGGGAAGGATCTGGGGGCCACAAGCTTCATTAAACAGCTGAATTTTTAAGTTACCTCATAGTCTGGAATCTGCTTACTCTGCTAAAGGCTGAGCTGCCCACCTGAGCTATGCCAATCCAGCCCTCTAGAGAAGAGATGGAGAAGGGAAAGGGGAAGACAAGCAGGACAGAGAGAATCTGATAAGAGAGCCTGATTGAATCACTCTGTCATTACCTGAGACACCCTGAAAACTTTATGGCCTCACTTCATAGCCTGAAAATAGCCTCAAAAAAGCTTTTGCTCCAAGATCAGGAGGGACACCCAGGCAGTTTAGATCAATTCCAGTGCTCTGCTCTCTGTCCACATCATTCAGCATTTTATCCACCATTTGCTGGAGTGATTCTCTTTGCTGGGAACGTTTTTAGACAGCAAAAAGAGAGGTCACGAGTAAGCAACAATGAGAGCAGGGCAGGTCACCGTGCGGGTTAAATGAGCCCACGTACAAGGGGCAGGATTCATGGCCCCTTATAGAGCCACTAAATATATTTTTCTCACCTTTCCCTATCAAGTGTCAACAAGATCTACCCCAATCGAGGGCCCCTTGATCCGTGTGGCCAAGCAGGGATTCAGGAGGATAAACATCCACACGTGGTTGGAAAGGGTGACAACACACGAGGTGTTTTTCTCAGCCAGACACAGTCACTTGACGACAATCTGCTCACCCCCTCTTCGCCGTTGAGGTACATCACTGTGGAAAAATGTAGTCTGATGCAAGCCAGTGCAAGATAACACCTCTGGGAACCAGGAATGCAAATGACAGCTACTTCCAATGTGAGAGATTACCTCAGAAAGCACCGTCTGCAGCAGGACTAAAGATGCTGTCCCTGGAGTAAGTGAATATTCATCCAAGCAGGGACAGGAACCTGGCTTTCACTGGACATTTGCATTTTCTTCTTCTCTTACCCTCCATTTTCCCCTATTTCACCCACATTTGCATCATTTTATATGAAAAAAACCCAACCCCCTCCAGCATTTTAGAGGCTGCGAGAGCCCTTGTGCAGAGCATAGCACAGCTCTGGGTTTTTAGAGCTTTTCCAGGAAATGTGGGGTGTCCACAGAGGGATGGGAGGCCTTGGAGAGCATTTAAAAGGATTCCATACACACAGTTGAGAGCTGGAAAAATTCTGAACTCGGCTCAGCTTCCTCAGTTTGCCAAAGAGTTACTTAAAAAATCCCAAGATGTCTAGGCATCAACATGGAAATATGCTGGCTTGCAGGGGACTTCCCAGGATTTTGACAACAACGTGATGAGATTCAATGCCTGGAAGCTCAGGTCAGATAAATCCCAAAATATAGTGCAATTTCCCAGCAGGGAAGGACACTGAGCACTGGGGGACCTCATGAGGGTGTGGATCCTCCTCCTTGGACACTGCTGTGGTAGATAACAGGCAGGCTTTAATCCAGCTCCTGGAGACGGGAGCAGAGGGAGTGGGACTGGATGGCTCAGGGCAACCCTCCGTGCCCCTGCTCCCTTCCTTGTCCCCTCAGCCGTGACAAGAACAGGAAATTCTGGGTAGTCTGCTGCTCAGCCTTGCACTCCTCATGAAGCTGTAGTCCAGTCTCACTCCCCAAGACCTCAGGAAGGAATTTGTTGATTTATTTTCCTCCTCCAGGCTCATTTGGCCCGGCAGATGTTGCTCGCTTGTCCTTTTTGTTATCTCCTCACCTTCCTCTGAATGGTCAGAGATGGGCTTGGCTGGAGCCGCCACGGCCAGGGTTTGTGGGCGTGCCAGGAGTGGGGGTCACCTCATTCTGTGCCCTTTGGGATGAGTTGGTGCCACCTCACCCAGTCACACAGAGTTTCTGTGGCATTTAGTGGCGACGGTGGGTACCGCACGCAGAGTTCATAACCTGGACAGCACATCCTTTAGTCTGTCAAGTGATCCCACTACTCAGAACCTTCCAGGCCTGCCCAAATAAACATATGTAAGAGTTGAAATTCAATCTCTTCCCCTGCCCTGTCCCCTGGAAAACTTTGATGACTAAGCCCATTAGGGGAGGAGCAAATCTTCTGGAAATGTCACAGCTGATCTCTGCTGACCTTATCAAAGTGCAGGATCAATACACTGACCTGTTCAGAGCAGGAAACCTTAAGCAAAAGCCAAAGAGAAGCAATTAAAGCAGAATTTCAAGAATGGGAGTTGGGGGGGTTTGGAAATACCCCCCATTCTGGCTCTGGAGAGTGAAAAACAAATGAGCCAAAAGGAACCGTGATGCTGAGAATTATCATCTACATAATTACTATTTGATAAAGCAGGAAATAAAACATAACATCCATTCATCATGCTGACAGCTGCAGGACCACGGTGCCAGGCTCTTGGGAGGTGGGGGCTGTGCCTTCAGCAGCGCAGGTACCAATCCTTGCCTCCAGCTCAGGGAGTCCAGCGTGCCCTGGGACATCCCAGGGACTGGTTGGGAACATGCCAGGTGTAATCCTGTGCTCTGGACTGCCCGTGTTTGAAGGGTGGAGAACCATCAATCTTGGGGACAGCCAAGGAGCGTCCAGTGAGTCTGGGACCTCAGGAACATAGGGACCTTCAGACAGCCTAGAAAGATAAACTGACTTTCCTGACACCTGGAACCCGACCAACTCCACCCCTCATGGCTGCAGCAGTCCCTCCCCTGGCTTTGAACTGGACAAACCATCACCATTTTGAACACCTCATCCCATCCTGGGAGGTGGCAAAGCCATTTCAAACAGCCTGGAGCCAGCCTGCCTTGCAGGACAAGTATGGACAGGGGCAAGGAACGGGCCTGAGTACCCAAAGAGATGCAGCCAAAGGATTTCTGGTCAAAGACAACCCATCTCAGCTCCTATAGACCATAAAGCAGCACCTCCCCTCTGTGGGTCCTCTGATTTTCCATAAGATGCAAGAGTATTTTCAGATAAACTCGTTATTAACCTTTCCATGGAAAGGGCAATCTACAGCGAAGAGGCTCCTGAGTGCAAAGAGGAGCTGTGGTTCCCACAGAGGACAATTTAAAGGAGCAGGTGGCAGAAAGAACACTAAACAAAATCAAAGAGAGGGGGATTAAAAGGTAAATCGCTTGTAGGACATCTAGAGCAGCTCTCTCTACAGGGCTTTGCCCAAAGGGGAGATATTTTCCTTTCTCTTTATAGCAATTTTGAAGATTTACCTTTCCTCACAAGGGTGAACATGAGGCATTTGAAGGCAACTCGGGGACAAAACAGGCAGAAGCCAGTTCTGCCTTTCCTGACACAAAGAGCCGAGTGCCTGCTGGCAACACCACAATCCATCCTGCTGTGCCAGGCTGGAGCGGGGCTGTGCCCAGCTCCAGACTGCCCACTCGGGATAGATCCCTGTCCATCTGCTGAGGCAGAGCGTTTCACTGGAAAAACACAAAAAAATTCCCTTGAGTACTGCAAGTGCCCCAATTCCCACGTGAATCATCTCACCGTCAACTGCAGGCTGCTGGGAGGAACAGGGGGGAATCTGGTCCCAGCCCTTCCTCCTTCCCTCTCTTTTTATTTGCCATCCCCTCTAATTTCATCAACTTCTTTTGCTGGCTGGTTCTTCATAATCTCACCTCATTAACCCAGGACAAGGCAGGATCTCAGCTCTCCAGCTGACCACCTTTTCCCGGCACAGACAGAGCCCTGTGAACAATGTCTTTGGGAGATGCTTCAAAAAAAAGCAATCAAAGCAAGTCTCTGCTGTCCTGGGGAATTCTCTGTGCAATGAGAGCCTCATCAAACCAGGGGAAAGAAAGCAACAGCAAATTTAACAGTGTCATCCCTAGCAGCCACAGATGGCTGTAGTTCCTAAATAAGCATTACATTAGTGCGAAGGAGAGGGGAAAAAAAAAATTAAAGGAAGAAAGGAAAATATAACAGCTGTATCTTAAGCCTGGAGGCTAATGCTAAATCTACATTTGTAGATGCTTTCAGCACTGGCAATAAAAGTCAAGTTGCTTCCACGTTAAAGGGGCACTGCTGAGTATTTTATGCAGCATCCTCGACCTGCTGATCATTTGGTGGGAACATCCTGCAGCTGTCTGGCAGGATGGGGACCCGGGAAAACAGAAGGAGATGTGTCCACAGAGGAAAGAAGTGGGGGAAAGCATTAATATTTAATGGAGTGTTTTACACTGCTTTGAATGGAGTGTTCTGCTAAAAAAAACGCCAACAAAACCAAACAAATACAAAAATCAATAGTGCACAATGGCCTTCAGTGCACTGACAGAAACATCATTCGCCCTCTCGTCACTGCTGTCATGTTAAAACCACAGCTCCGACAATTTCCCCAGCCTGGAATTCTGCTGGGTGGGCAAAACAGAGGAAAAATAATTGGGGGCCTTGACTTGAAATCTTGACCCCTCCAAAGCAGAAGAAATCTCACTCTGGAAGCGGGAGCTCAGGTGGGGTTCATGGAATGAATCAGAGAGTTACGGAATGAATCACAGGATCCTGGAAGGGTTTGGGTTGAAAGGGACCTTAAAGCCCATCTCACCCCCTGCCATGGGCAGGGACACTTTCCACTATCCCAGGTTGCTCCAAGCCCTGTCCAACCTGGCCTTGGATACTTCCAGGGATCCAGGGGCAGCCACAGCTTCTCTGGGCAACCTGTGCCAGGTCCTCACCACCCTCACAGGGAATAATTTCTTCTGTATATCTAAGACAAATTTCCGCTCTTTCAGTTTGAAGCCATTCACCCTTGTCCCATCACTCCATACATAGTCCATAGTCCCTCTCCAGCTCTCCTGGAGCCCCTTTAGGCACCGGAAGAGGCTCCAAGGTCTCCCTGGAGCCTTCTTTTCTCCAGGTGAACACCCCCAGCTCTCCCAGCCTGTCTCAAGAGCAGAGGGGCTCCAGCCTTTGGAGCATCTCTGTGACCTCCTCTGGACTCACTCCAGCAGCTCCACATCCTTCTGATGCTTTGGGTTACAGGGCTGGAGGCAGCTCTGCAGGTGGGGTCTCACCTGAGAGAGCAGAGGGGCAGAATCCCCCCTTTCCTGCTGGCCATGCTTTCCTGGGGATCACCCCAGGGCATGGGGGGTTCTGGTCCCAGTGAGCACCGCTGGGTCACACTGAGCTCCTCATCCCCCACAAGTCCTTCTTCTCAGGGCTCTTCAGGGAATGCTCTGCTCCCAGCTGAAGGGATGCTAGAGAATTTTCCCCCACGATCTGGGAAGGAAACCATGAGTTTGCTGCCAGCAGAGAGAACAGTTGACACAAATATTGGAGGAGCAGTACATGGTGACACAACAGGGCCTCTAACGCCGTGCAAGAGCAGCACCGTGGTCCTGAGCCACCTCCACACTCATGGCTGCGTCCAACCCGCAGCCAGCTCAGCCCAACACTGAGAGAAGCGTTTTCCTGAGGCAGAAACTCTCCGTGGAGGGGTGGGAATGCAAGGATCCGGTGTGGGAGCAGCCCAGATAGCTCCCCAGAGATGCACCTTCATAAACAGAGACAACCCAAACCACTCCCGGTCCCAAATCGCCGAGCTCAAGTGACGCACGTGTGTGTGCTGTCAGGGATGAGGTTCCCTGCAATCTCACACATCCCTTTTCCTCTCCTTTGCCTTTTAAAGGTTTCATTTCTCTCATATTTCCATCAGTCTATGACAAAATGCAAAATTACCTCCACCGTGTCCAAGCTGTGGAATCTTCTGCCTCCTCCTGACCTGTTCAGCATATTTAACACATTCATTTATTTTTATTACACTTCATTAGAACAATGATGTCCTCTAAGCTACTTGGGTTCTTCAGGAACCCATGGCTACTCCCTTCCTCACAAACCTTGCAGATTATTCCTGTTTTGCTGTCATATTCCCTCTCCATCCCTGAATTAGCTATGCCAATTAATTACCAGCCCCTGGGACTGCTCTTAGAGCACGAGCCCTGAGGCTGAGGAGTGAAAGGGATGTTATTACACAAGTGAGCAAGATTTGGCTGCTCTTACCTGAGCTCCCTCAGGATTTTCCATCAGAACGTTGATTTCCTGCAAAAGGAACAACTCACCTGGGCATGTCAATGCCAACACATTCTTGTTTCTAAACAAAAAATTACTCGAGTGTTTTGACAACATCAAAACATCATGTTTCATTATTTTGAGGGCATGGAATACTTTGATATTAATTCTAAAACATCTTTTCACTTAGAAGTTTATCTTTTAATCCAATTGCTTTAAATGCCAAAATCAACTCAAAATATGTAAACAATTTTTAATGGTTTCACAGGGACATGTCAGGACAAAAAATACATTTAAATTAAACTCCACAATTTTTCCCTGAAGTGGGAAATGCACTTCTTGCTCAGGTCTAGACATTAGTACATCTTGATGGACTCTGATGTTACTGAGAGAACCCACCCAGGAGAGTTGAACAACGGGGCTAACAGGGAATGCTAGAGGGTATGGAAAAATCCAGGCTGAGCCAGGAGAGGAAAGAGGCAGAAGGATGAGCTGGAAACCACGCTGCAGGCCAGGGAAACATGAATTTGTGATGCCAGGTGGAGTATTTGCACCTGGGCCAGCTTTCAGGGAGTTTGGGTTGGGAGTGGAGAAGCTGCCAAAAGAGGACATTTCAGAGCACTCATTTCAAGGACAATCCACAGAATCCTTTTAAATCCCATCAATTACTGAAAAACCCACCCTGGAATTTCCTTCCCTCCCTGCTGTGCCATTGCAGAGCTGCATCCTGGTGGCATCAAGAGGAGCTCTGGAAACATCGTCTCCATCAGTCCGAGCTGCTCTGAGCCCAGATCACCAGAGAAAGTGGATCAGTGCTGAGTGCCTGGCTGGGAGAAAAGCTGGAGCCATGCTCTGAAGCACATTAATTGCTTATTAATTACCCCATTCATCATGGTGACACCCTTGTCTGCATTCCCAGTGGCACCCTTGCCATTGGCTGGGACTGTCACACTGCTTCGGGTAAACTGAGATACTTCTGCTGCCTCAACCCAGACCCTCCTGCGTCCCAAAGGGTGAAAAATAAACCCAAAAACCCCACACCTTCACGAGAATCCCAATGACAACATGGCAGATTGGAAATTTGTCCCTCAATGGCAGCAGGAAATGCAGATGAGAGAGGACTTCCAGGACAAGGACACTCCCAAGCCCTCAAAATTCGGGATTCATGGTACAATTTGCAAACTGTCGGCTTACAGAGCCCATCCAGGGCTTTGCTGCAGCTTCCCACAGGCAACTGCAAGTTCCCATTAAATCACAGAGAGCTGTAAACCAATCACCAGGGAAAATTTCTGTTCCATCACCGGTGCTTTTTCTTTATTTCATTATTTATAGCACTCTCTGATTTCCAGCAACTTTTTTATTATAAAAAAAAATTATTTTCTTTGTCTGAAAATTGATATAAAAAGAAATCCATCTCTCAGCCGTCATTTCTCTTAATGATGTTTACATCAGCAGATGGGGAAAAAATCACTTTTTAAACAGAATTTATTACCCGCTGACCCAAAGCTTTCCCATACATCACTGTGCTTTCACAAAGTTAGTTTCCACAGCAACATGATGTAACTCTCCAACGTGTCTGGGAGCTGCTGAGGTTAACTCTTCCATTCCTATCCATATTTCTTTGTGATGGGATACCTTGGCCGCATAGACACCTCCAAACTGGATGATAGAGTCCATCTCCTGAGTTGGAAGGGACCCACAAGCATTATCCAGCCCTCAGCTCCTGGCCCTGCACTGACACCCCAACAATCCCATCCTGTCCCTGAGAGCGTTGTCCAAATGCTCCTGGAGCTCTGGCTCGGGAAGAGCTCTGGCTCTGGGAAAGCTTAGGCTCAGGAAAGGTCTGCAGATGGGGACATCTTTAGGTTGTCTCGTTTAGTGAGACATCAAGGAACAGCTTCAAGCAAGAGGGAAAGGCTGTAGGTGCCCCAGGCAAAGGGACCAGCTGGGCAGGGGAAGCACAGAAGGAAGGAGATGGGTGTCTGGAGATGCTCATCGCAAAATCATGGAAAGGCTTGGGTTGGAAAGGTCCTTAAAGATCATCCAATTCCCAAGGGCAGGAACACCTTCCACCAGACCAGGTTGCTCCAGGCTGGCCTTTTCACCACTGCAGCTGAAAACAAGTTTATCACCAGCCACAGCAGGAATGCCTAAACCCTGCTGAGTGATCTTCCTCCAGGCCCATCTTCTCCAGCACCAAGGCCGGATCCTAAGAGAATCCGGGAACAAAATACAATACAGGGTTCTTCAGAAAAAGGGTTAGTGAAGGTGGACAAACAGACACTTGAGTCTTCAAAATAGTGGTGAATTCCTCTGGGGTGAGTACCTTGTGCTGTGGTTCATCTCTTCGCTGAAACTTGGTGTAGAAACACCCAGAGGGCAGACCCTCCCTGGCTCTGAGGGACCGTGCTTGAACATGAACAGCTCTAGAGCTCTCTCCAGCAGCAGAGTCCACAGAGAATGAGCACAGAGCAACCAGCACCAGCATCCTGAGGAGGGGAAGGGCTCAGCAGAGCCCTGGGAAACTCTCCAACAATCTGGGTCCATGGTTTGGCCCCACAGCTCCAGCCCGGCTTCAGGCCCGGCTGGATTTAGCAGCAAATCTGGCCTCTCAGCAATCAAGGCTCAGCTCCAATAGAGACAGTTGCACCTATCACTGCATTTATTGATTGCCAGGATGTTGATAAACAATTGATTTTTTTTCTGCAAATGTCATCTGGAAGGAGTTTTATGCCTCTCTCTACCGGGAGCGAGTGATAGCAGAAGCCTAACAAACACAGAGAACACAAACTATCTCCTGCTAGGGCAGATAATTCCTGCTAGCAAATGGCTGAGTAATAGAAAGAAGTTGCTTCTACTGGGATTTGGGGATCTACCATGGTGGGAGATGGGAAAAGCATTTACTCAGTGTTTTGGCTCAGATATCAGTGTGTCACTTTGGCACCTTATCAAAGGAATCCAATATCTCCAGCCCCTTGGCTTGAGCCAGTTACAGAGGAATACGTGATCCACCTGAGGAGACAGGGAAACCAGCTCTCAGCACAGGCCTGCAGGAGATCAGAGGCCAAAGAGAAAAAGGCTGTGGGACCGTGGGAGGCATGTGACAAGCCCCAGAGACAAATCGTGCCGAGGGAAAAGCAGCCCCACACGAGCCTTGTTAGGCAAATGTCACACAGAGAGCTCTGGAGTCAAAAAACAACCAGGAATTTCAAGGGGACAAGAGAAATGCAAGTTCCCTGGGTCTGTGGCTCCCTGAGAATTGGTGCCATATATCAGATTAGACACCAGAAATCTGGGAGCAAAATGTAATCCAGACTTTGGGGTCCTTCAGGAAAAGAGGAGCAGGTATTTACCCCTAACTTGGGAAAGTTTTAAGTAGCATTCACAAGAGACAGCAAAGCAAAAGGGCACACTGGAAACCAGGCCCTGGCAGCTCTGATCTCCCCAGACATCCTTGGATGCTGCAGAGCTCTGCTGTGAGAGTCCTCCAAGGAATTCCAAGTGTACTGTGGATCCGTATTTCTCTCTGGACATCAGGCCTCTGTGTGCTGTGCAACAGATCGCTGTTGGGTCTACGGAAGTAGAACTTCCTCCGAAACTTCCTTCTGCTCTCCCTTCAGCATTTCTAAAAAAACACACGATGGCCAGAAAACATCTCCAACACGCACAGCATGAAAGATGCTTCAAAATCTGTTCCCCACAGCCTGGAAAGATGCAGGGAATCCCTGTGCTAAACCACTTCTCACCTTTCCCAACGCACAGAGCTTCCCCAACCTCACAGCTTCCTCAGTAGCACCAAAAAAAGGGCAGTCCTTGTCTGCTCAATAAAAGGATTTGTGGAATTTAAAGGTGTTTTCTGAAATGAGACTCTGCCCATAACTGCACTTTGGCTGGCGTGTCAGCTGTGTGCTCATCACCACAATAATTCATCAGCAAACACCAACAGCTTTGGGAAAGCTGACTCAGGAGACTGAGACCTTATTTAGCCAAAAACACTTGCTCTGATTGATTTTTTCCTAAAAACAATTTAAGCTTCCTTTTCTGCATTCTGTGTGGCAGATCTTGCACAAGTTAAAGTCTCCAGCGAAGCCACTCTGTGCTGAGAGGCATCAGTTCTGCCAAAAATGATCTGAGCCCCATTTGCAGTGATATGAGCATACATTGATGGGGTTACCATCATTATCAGAGATCAGACACAGGATTAGGATCATTATCAAATCAGCCTACCCATGCCATTTCCTCCACTTATCTTAAAATCCTCAAGTCTACCAGACGATGTTGACCTTTACATCAAAAAATGTCGAGCACCCTATTTATTGGAAAGCTCCAAATTAGATGACCAAGAAGGAGAAAGCTTTTGCAGCAGTGGCTCCCACCCCCATAAGCAGGATCTAGGAGCTCCAAAATGCAGGGAACAGGCTCGTCAGAATAGTCTGTTTGATTGAAGATGTGCTGATTAATCGGGCAGTCAGTCAGGGGGTGTTGTCCAATTCCTGCCCAGGACTGGGAGATCCATCCGTCCAGCCATCCATCCATCCATCCCCGGAGCCGGCTGTGCCGGGCGGGAGCAGCACATGCAGCGGGGCTTTAAAATCCCGGCCTTTCCAACAACTCTGGCCCACAGAATGAGGGGAGCTTGGGATTGAGCTGGCAATGGGAAGCCTCAGCAAAACCACACCCTGTGGAGGACTGGGCCATGGGGCTGGGAAATGGGTCACAGTCCTCAGAAATGGGCCGCAGTCCTTCTCCTGCTCAGGGATCCTGTAAGAGAAATTATGATGGGTGCAGGACCCTGGAGCAGGATGTGGATGTGTGTCCCGCATCAAGGACAATCCTCTCCCAAAGTTTCCCATATCATTCTGTGGGTCAGGCTAAAGTTCAGCTCCAGGTCCAACAGTAACACGAGACAGTGAAAATGATTCTGTTGGAAAGAGGAAACCAGGATACACAACTCATGGCTGTGACTGGAGCTCTGGCCGGTGAGCAGTAGGAACAGCCCCACACATGCTCCCAAGGCTTTGGGATGCCAGCACCCAGCCACCACAGCGTCCAGGCAGGATTCTCCTGTGATCACCTGTCCATCCCCAGACTCATCATCCCATTTCCAGCAATCCTGAGGTCTTACACCTTACCCACACTGCCACAGAGTTGGGGTCACTTGAGACCTTGCCACCCACACTCTGCATCTCAGACTGCTCCTGCTCCTTCCCAGCCTTTCCACCCGATATTTCTGCTGGAGGGATCAGCCATTGAATTCGGCCCTGAAGTCCCGCCCTGCTCGTGCAGAAGTCCCCCTGGAGTCCAGAGGAACATAAACCAAACCCAGCTGCTCTCTGCTGTCACAGCCTAAGTGCATTAATGTCTTTTTATCTCCGTGGGGGCACCACGGCCGCCCCCTGTTTCCATGCAATTGGTGTTAATAAAACCTGTCTCTGCAGAAGTGACAAGGGAAGGATCCACTTCGCTTGACAGGTTTTATCTGCATTGAAATTGGAGTGCAAGCCTCGTGTTCCATAAACCCCTCCGTTGATAGCTCTCATCTGCGACCCTCCTCCGAGACCAGCTTCGGGCTGATTATTCCCGAAGAAAACATCTCTATAAGGCAGCCCTCAGCTCTGGCTTGCAATCAACAAGTCAGCTCTGAAACACTTCTTTCAGCCAGCTTAGGTAATTTTCACTGCAAAATTAAAAGGAAAAATTGTCCAGAGACAAAACATTACACAGAGCACATGGGAAATAAGATCCGGAATAGATCTGGAGTCATGGCCAAAAACTGGTTAGTTTGGATTGAGGTGGGAGCCCTTGGAGCTGTGAGGCAGCAGCCGAAGGGAGACCTGAGGAAATTAAAGCAGCTGTTACAGCCTCCTTTCCTCCTCAGCACACGAGGGAGGACAGGAGCTCTGAGCTGTAGCTGAGCCCAGGTGTCCAAGTTCTGCGGGAAGAAGAAGTCCTAAGGAAACAGGTGGGAAAGAAGAGGAGAACCAGCTGAGCAAGGAATACACCTGAGTGGAAAGCCAGCAAGGCTTTGTGCCTACCTGCAGACGGAGGAGGTGGGAAGAACAACTCCAGGCTTAAATGTCCTGAGGAGTGCAGAAAACCAACAGCGTGGAAGGCAGGAACAGGGATGCTGAGGAGAGCCAGGTAGCAGCAGCCTCTCAGGATGCCATGGAATTTGGTCTGTATTCCCTGCCATCCCAACAGATACGGATCAAACACGTGTGTGTGTGTCTGTTGGAGTGTCGGGGTGCTGGGGGTAATGCTGTACCCCACGTGCCACCTTAGTTAAGCCTGGGTGGCCAAGTGAAGCCCTTAAGCTGCTTGGAAATTCTGGAGGTATTTCACCGGAGCCTTGAGGGTCTAAAGACCAAGGAAAGACATGCTCCCCCTGGCTTCTCCCATCTCCCAAGCATTTTCCTTTTCTTATCTACAGAAGAACTTCATCATGCTCAGATTTTCCTCCCTGGTCCTGAAATCCCAGATTCATCCGGTGTGCCTTTGGTTTCACACGGCCTCTTCCCCATAAATCACTCATTCAGTTCTAGATTGATATTAACCATTTTGCCAGAAGCTCCTTATCTGCACGAGCTGCTGCTGAGCCCAACTGGATCTGTCCACACCAAATGGAGAGAAATTATGAATGTGCTTCATCAGTCAAGGCAGGGAAAGTGATAGTAGTGAGGAGAGACAGTAAATAAGGAAAGCATCCACTGAGTATTTCCAAAGTAAATCAAGTTACGGGAACAATTAGAGGAAATAGAGATTTTTGTCTGCAATTACAGTCCTGTTGCTTCTCCCATCCACACAGACAGTTATGCGGCATCAAAATGAAGAACTGACTTGCATTTCTAAAGTTTCAGATTTTTTTTTTCCCAGCTGGGAGAACAGGTTTGAATCGCCCTCTCTCCTTCCCCATTTAGCCAGCTCTGCTGAACTCAGCTGTAATTTAAATACTCGATTCAAAATCAGGGCAGAGCTGAGGGTACTGATGAAACCCAGCCAAGATCCCCCACACGCAGGTTCAGCAAAGCTTTTTGCAGGAGGTTTTGGCCAGAAAGCAAATGAATGCAGCCCTAAAGCCCCTTGTGCTCAGCAAAGCACAGCTGGAGGAATTCATTAACCATTTTCCTGGGGCATCTTTCCTAAGTCTGGGTTGTAGCAGGTGAGCCCCACTCCACCCGCTCTGTGTTCAAGCAATGACAGTAATAATTTCTTCATATTGAAAAAGGATAAAACCTTAACTGGCCCCATCTAATTGGTCATGGAAGGCAAATGATTATAGACTGGGATACAGAAGGCAGCAATTCATGGAAGTTTTACAATTAATCTTATTAATAATCTTCAATTCATTTATTGCTGTCTCTTAAGAGGTAAAAAGGAGAGGTGTGACTGCTGTGGATGGAGACACAGCCCAGCAGCTCTGCCAGCCACGGGGTGACAGCTCGACCTTGCGAGTGTCACCACTTCCCAGGAATTCTGCTTCCAGATCCAACCCCCGCTGCGAGCACAGGGGGAAGGAGCAGCCCCCCTCGGAGAGAAGAAGTGACAATAAGTGCCCAAGAGTCCTGAAGTGCTGGGACGCGTGGAGACAGAAGCCGGGACAGAAGGACACATCTCCCTGTGAGGCGCTGGAGCGGAGCCGCCCAGCGGGGTCTTGCCTTCAGCCAGGACGATGCCCTTGGAATGCGCTCCTGCCTGTTAAAATCTTGTCTGCTTCGAGCTGCCTGCAACCCTTTCCATCCTGGCCAAAGTGAAATCCTGGGCAGAGATAACACAAAGTGCAATAAATATCAATTTTGCCCTCAGTGTGGAGTTTGTGCAGGGTTCATCGGACCTTTCCATCCCTGCGTACGGATTTTTCCACGTTGCGGATCTGAGATGGAGACTCCTCACCTAGTCCAGCTTGCAGGAAGGGCCTGACTCCCCGCAAGACCCCGGTCCTCGCTCTCAGGGCAGGATTTGAAGGAGCAGGAATAAACTGAGTTCCTTTCGCTGCAGCCAGAATGAAAGCAATGACCTGCACAAGGTGGCACTGCCTGGAGAGGATCCCAAACCCTGGCCCAGGTGAGACCTTCCTGCCTCAGCACCACAGCCTGGGCTCCCACCCTCCTCCTTCCTACCTGGCTTCATCCTCCAGTCCCCTGTGCCTCGGTCAAAGTCCCGGTGGGATAACACAGGATCTCACATCACTGCCTCATTATCCTAATTATTCTAATCACCTCATTAGGCACCTCACGGCTACTCCAGCGTGAGCTTGCTTGAGGACAGGGGTGAGGTTGCTTTTCCCACCATCAAGGTCCTCTTGAGAGCAGGAGAGGGACAATCCTTCTGGATTGAGAGCCTCTGGATAGAAGGCAGAAAGAGAAGCCAAAAGTGGCTAAAAATCAGGGATATTGCTGTAAATAATGCAGGATTTGGCACACATGGCAGTGCCAGCCTCTTCCCTGTCAGAGCTTTCCTTCCTACTGAATGTGTCCAGTTAAAACAGGGACTAAAATTAAAATAGAATTGCTGTCCTGCAAGAGCTTTTACGTCTTTCCCTCTCAAAAGTCAGACAAAAGGTCAGCAATTCCTAAAATTTGTAAAACACACAGTAAAAAACAAAAACCACAAAAAACACAATAGAGAAGAAATTTGATCCAAGGATTATGATGCTCCAATCCAAACCAGGGCAAACTTCAGCTCCTCTGAAAGACCCACACAGCAACTGGGGCTTCTAATTTAAAGAGACTATTTTAAACAGCCCAGAATTGCTTCCTTTTTCTTTCTTTCTTTTTTTTTTTTTAAATCAAGTTAGAAAATTAATTTTTACAAATCCTCCCTAGAAAAAAGCAGGTTTTCAGCAGAAAGCAGCTGAAATGAAAAATTCTTTTGCACGTTTTCTCTGAAGAGGATAAGGCATTTTTCACTGAAATTGATGAAATCTGTTCTCTTTCCTAATGAAAGGGAATGGTGCTTCTGGATAAATCCCTGCAAAGAGGACAGTCCATGCCAGGGCACAGAGCATCTCCAGGCTTTTCCCTGAAGCCGGCCCTGGCAGAAACCCTCCAGTGCTGCATTGGCTCCTAACTGCAGGTTTCATTTAAAGCAAAGAATTCAACTCAACTCACAACAAAGCTCTTCAATTTGGATTTTTCCCAGTGGTTTTGTTGTGGTTTTGAAAGTGAAGCTAAAATCAACAATTACAGAAATTGCTATGCCTGTGTAACGAGCACAGCAGTGGAAAATTCCCATCCAGCTCTGGACTCAAACTCAGAGCAGATCCTGCTCACAGGATTGGCTTTGAAGAGCCAAATGAATTTTCCTCTGAGTTACCAGGAAGCACTGCTGAAATATCCCCCTCCTGAAATGAAACCCACCCTGCTAACTTCCAGCAAAATCCCAGCCTCAAAAGGGATCATGATTTGCCCTCCCAGACAAGGCAGTGGTGCCCTACCAGCGCAGAGCCTTGTCCCTGGAAGTGCTTAATTCCATATGCTTCAGAGGATGGAAGAGAAAAAAAATAATTAAAAGGCCCTTAATGCATCTGGCCAATTAAATAAAGCTGTAAATGGCAAGGAAATAATTCCTCGCTGACCCCTGCAGCAATCAGCTGCTGACCTGCAGCATGAGAATTGATTAGCCCTATCTTAGCATGGCTTGTATAACTACGAATGTTATTATTGGCCATAAAATCAGCTAGCCCTTTATGCAGCGCGTTGGTGGCATTTGGCTCCCTGACCTCCCCAGCCATGAATTTTGCCGGCTGGAAGGAACAGCCCCAGGGTGGGAAAAGCCTTTCTGTGCTTCCCTGTGGAACTGGAAGGTGGTTTCCAGTGGTGGGCAGTGCTGTCCCAGTTTGCCCCAGTCCAGCCCCAGTAAATTTGGTGCAGTGAGGGGTTAAGTGCCCAGAATAAGCTCAGCCTTACAGCTCTGAGCTGCTGCTGTCCTTCCTCACCACGGCCCGGCCTTGGGGGCAGGAGGAGAGCCCAGGCTCCCCTCACCCCCTCTCACCCCGTTAATAACACGGTGTCAGCACCAGCCTGGGTGAAATCCTCCCCTTCTCCTCAGAGACAGCAAAGCTGCGGTGGGATCTGCCTTTGTCTTCCTCCCCAAGAAAATCCCATTTTCCTGGCACAAGTGCTCTCTCAGCACCTGCCCTGGAGCAGAGCCCCCCAGCCAAAAGCTGCTTCCAAACGCCTTTGGAGGGGATCAATAAGGAATTGCTGGCTCTGTCACAGCTCAGAGCCATTTCTCCATATGTCATCCCTCTTTCCTCCTCCTCCCTTGACCTTTTGTGCTGGGCTGGAAAGCACACTTGGTCCCCACGAGCTCTGGGAAGCAAACTGGCAGGTGACACTAGGAACAGGGAACAACGCTCTGGGCAGAGCTGGAGCTGTGTGATCTGGAGACCTGAGCTAGTGCTGACAGCACTGATGTGGCTGCGTGCTACATTCCAAAAATCTGCATAAATCTGATGACTTTGGTACATAAAAGGTGTGGAGGGTATCTCAGTAGAGATACGAGAGTTGGAGCCCAAAATCTGAAACGTGTGGTGAGTTTTCATCCAGTTCAACCCCTCAAGACCATCAGGGAGTGGATATTTCCTATGTCCCAGAGAAACCTTGAGGCTTCTGGAAAGGGGTTGTTCTATGGCAGGACACAGAGCCCCATCACCTCAACAATCACTACAGCCCTGGAAGAAGGAGAAGCAAGGAATGTTAGGAGTGCTACCAAAACCGGGAATGCTCTGAGGATGTATTTCCATTTGGACTGTGCTGAGAAGGGAGTCTGAAAGAGGAATAACCAGCCCTGGCCACTCCAGGGCACCAGCAAAGCCCAGTCCGGTGCTAAAAAATTCCCAAAATGATACAAATTATCAATGCACAGATTTTATGCCTCTGGGGACCAAAAGCAGTGGCCAAACTAAAGCAACCCACCCTTTTTTAGGCGCAGCACCAGAGCCCATCTTCAAATGAGGAATCAAAGATTATGTGAAGGGATGCTGAGACAGAGACTGGAGCAGCTGGGAATTGCACCAGGTTTCCAGCCTTCCCTGGAGGGCTGGCTGTGGAGAGGAGATGCTCCATGCTGAGGAACATTCCCCTTGCCCCCTGTTCCCAGCACCAGTGTCACACTGTCCCCTCCAGCAGCAGAGCCCTGCCCATGTCCTCTCCAGAGGAGTTGGAAGTCACTTGGAATCTGGGAGACACCTCTCCTGCTCAGGGGAGCACGTTTCCCTTCATAGCCTCAAACCAAACCATTTCTTTCCAAAAGGAAAAGGAGCAGAGGGGAGAGAAGCAAAAGGAAAGGCAGGAGGGGAAGGAGGACAAAAGGGAAGGGGCAGCTGTGCGCTCCAGCCCCAGCCCTGCTGAACTCCGCTCCTTTGGATGACAGCCCTAATTAGCGTGGGGCTGGCTGCAACCCCGGCAGCAGGGAGCTGGTCCCTATGGAGAGCTGGGGGGAAGGGAAGCTTTCACTCACCTGCATGGCTGGCAAAAGCCTGAGGTGCTGAAACCTCTTAGAAAGGCGCCTGTAGTCATATTTAATGTGTTCACATGACCAGAGCTGAGAAAAGTGAGTGTGAATATCAGTGTGAATATGCAGCACCCCACCCCAGAAGGTTCCTGCTGCAGCTCTTCCCTCACAGCCTGTGCTGCTCAGGTCCTGCACAGAGAAGGGGCTCAGAGGGCAGGATTCACGCAAGCCACATGCTTTCATGTGATCGCTCCGAGGATCTCCCTACAGCACCTAGACGCACAAAGAATACCCTCCAGAGCCTCACTTGTCCCCTTCACCTAAAGGACCTGTAGGAGCAGCAGAAAGTCCTAGCTGACAGGCATCCAGGTTGGCTATCAAAAGCCTGGAATAAAAAATAACCTGCGTTTTGTTGGCTGCATCTCTCCTACTCAGTACCAAATGTCCCCGGTGTTTGGGCAGGGACACGTCCCGTTGTGGCTCCACGATCGGGGTGCTGGGTGCCAGGAACAGAGAAGGTACAAGGAAAGGGAATAAAGACAGCAAAGGAATGGCAGTGAAGGGAGAGGAAGGAAAATAAAGAGGTGAGTGGGCACAAGAGCACGAGGCAGGGGGGGCTGAGTGAATCCATTGGAGGAATGGCTCAGCAGCTGCTCCTGCCTTCACCCCGAGCTTTGCCAGAGCTTTGGCTAAGTCCAACAACAAATACCCACTGTACCAGGGAGATTATCCACATTTAAACAAGCAGGAGGGGAGCAAGGTCTGAACAGAGGAACAAATGGCATCCCTGAGGACCGAGCAGGGCATTCCAGATCCTGGATGCTGGTGCTGGCTGCACATCCCATTGCTCAGCCCATCGTGGGGAGCACCAGACCAAGGCTCTCCCCTCTCCTGAGTCTGGAGGTCAGGACAAGGATGGTGCAGCCAAATGCAGTATCTGATGAAATGTTTCTAATCATGTCCACAAGCTCTCTATTTCAGCCTGTTTTAACCACAAATGGCTGAACTTGTGAGAGTTTTAACGGGTTGGCTGCTTTGTGTGAAAAGGAGCAGAATTTTGGTTCACATGCACATAGAATCCTGGAATGATTTGGGGACCTTGAACTCATCCCATTCCAACCCCTGCCATGGGCAGAGACACCTTCCACTAGCCCAGGTTTCTCCAAGCTCCATCCAGCCTGGCCTTGGACACTTCCAGGGATCTAGAGGCGGCCACAGCTTCTCTGGGCAACCTGTGCCAGGGCCTCAGCACCCTCACAGGGAACAACTCCTTCCCAATATCCCATCTAAATCTACTCTCTGGGAGCCATTCCCCCTTGTCCTGTCACTCCAGACTCTTGTCTAAAGTCCCTCTCCAGCTCTCCTGGAGCCTCTTTAGGCACTGGATGGGTCTCTCAGTTCTCCTCAGAGCATGCTCTTCTCCAGGCTGAGCACCCGCAGCTCTCCCAGCCTGTCAGTGCCCTGATGAATGCACCAGAAATGCCTTTACCTGCCTGAAAGAGACCCTTGGAAAAGCAGTACGTGCGGAAAAGCAGAAGATCCAGTAATGACGTGGTGCTGAAAACCCCCTGAACAAGTCAAAGCAACACATGAGATGTTGCAGTCAGAGTTAAACATCACAAACAACCCTAACTCTGCCTTCCCTTTGCAGGCAAAAATCAAACCTCAAGACAAGCCTACAAGCACAGCGAGATGTTTGCAGGAAGATGCAGGTTTTGAAAAGTGGCATACGGATAACAGTACCTTGAATAAAAAATATTGAATTCCCCTCGTTAAATCTCTGCCTGCAAAATCCATTGTGCAAAACACGAGGTCAGCTCTTCTTGTTCTGCCTCCCCTCAGCTTAAATGCATCATCCATACCAAGGCAAGGCTCCAGGATAGAGATTTTACATAAATGTAAGTTTATTTATGGAGTTTCCCAGCCAAGCAGATTTCAGGATTCAGAATTACAGACCAAGTTAGGAATATTTCCCAGAGATTCATTAAAATCCTTTACTAGACCCCTTAAAAATATGCACCTTCAAAGAAAAAAAAAAGAAAATACTGTTGCTGCACAAGCAGGTACAACTGAAATGAATGTGTGTTAAATTACAGTAATTATTTAAAGTTCTGCTCATGTTTCTTCGTCTCTTCATTCTGACTGATGCCATGAGAGCATTAAAGAACACAACGAACACGTGCCACACATGGTACCTTCTCTTACCACCTCTCACACACACAGAGAAGGACAATTGTGCACTGCAGTGTTTTCTTTCAATGTGATTTTGATTTAGAGAGGTTATTCTTCCACTTTCTGTTCTTCTAATCTGACACTTGTCTCAAAAGAGGGGCAAGGTGTCCCACTCCTGCTGGAGGAAAAGCCAAAATGTAGCACTCTTGTGCTGAACATGGAATTTTTTGCATGATGCCACCTTGAGTCATTTTCTTCTTGTCCTTTCAGCAAATACCCTGAAGAAATAAACACACCTGAAGCTGAACAAAAGGGCTCCGAACTAACACATAACAACTTGCTTTTTAGGAGAGTTGTGTGAGCCCTTGAAAAAATCCAATAGTCTCTTGACTTAATGCTGGAATCCACTAGAGCGGGTTTTTATCTACTCGTGCGCGTTCCCATCAGGAAGGTGAAAATACAAACACAGGCACAGGGAAGCACTCACAGGCATCATGGATGGAACTGTCAGTTCTGTCCCAGTGCCCCTTGTAGGGGACACAAGGAACTGGCCCAGCTCAGGCTCTCACTGCTGGCCCAAATCTGCTCAGACCGTCAGGTTTTATGCTGGGCTGACTCCTTTTCCCCAGCCAATATAAACTATTCCATGAGATCTGGATAATGCAGCAGAGGTGGAACAACATTCCAGCAGCTGATCTGAACCCAATACTCGTGACAGGGTTAAAGAGAGATTCCGAAGTCATGAAACCACAACTCCCAAAACCAAATCCTCCTAAGCCTTTACCCCTTGCACTTTGTTGGACTTCCAAGAGGTGAAGAGAATAAATGGCACATCATGGAATTATTAAAGCTGGAAAAGCCTTCCGAGACCATCGAGTCCAACCTGTGCCCCATCCCCACCTTGTCACCCAGCCCAGGGCACTGAATGCCACATCCAGGCATTCCTTGGAGGACTCCACCACCTCCCTTTCAAGGCCTGACCACTCTCTGCATGGAGAAACTCCTCCTGATGTCCAACTTGAACCTCCCTTGGCACATCTTGAGGCCGTTCCCTTTCTTTCAGTCCCTGTTCCCTGGGAGCAGAGCCCGACCCCCACCTGGCTGCCCCTCCTGTCAGGGAGTTGTGCAGAGCCAGAAGGCTCCCCCTGAGCCTCCTTTTCTCCAGGCTGAGCTCCCCCAGCTCTCTCAGCTGCTCCTGGTGCTCCAGCCCCTTCCCCAGCTCCGTTCCCTTCCCTGGACACGCTCCAGCCCCTCGATGTCTCTCTTGCACTGAGGGGCTCAGGAGTGGACACAGCTGTGCCCACCTGACCTCATCAGCCCATGTGAACTGAATTATCTGTGTAAACGTTGGATGGGCTGAGCAGTGCCAGGAGATTCCCCAGAGCAGCCCCAGCTTGGTCACTCAGCTCTCCCATCTCAAAGGCCACCAAAGATACACCAGGTCATTCTGGGCACAGCTGAACTCGCAGAGCAGCACCTGGCACCACATCCAGATGCTTTGGTGATGCTGCCATGGACCAGCACATAGCATATTTTCTTCTCTACTCATTGCTTCCAAGCAGGAAGCGCTTTTAATTTCCTCCAGCATTCAGGATAATGTTAGCCACCACAAATGAAATGAAAGACACCTCCCAAAATGCATTTTCAAATGCACCCTGAACACTAAACACCATTCAAGCTGGATGCAGCTAGGATTGTAATTGGAAGCTGCAGAGAGTGCTCTTTCAGGATTCATAATAATTGGCATTTTGCTGAAAAGGTTCATGTAATAAAAACATTCGCAAGTAAGGGCCAGCTCCTCCAAAACATGCAGCTCATTCAGGCAACACAAAGTACCCCAAAACTCTCCAGGTGAGCTGTGTGGATGTGTCCCTGCTTGGCTCCAGCAGTGCAAAGCAGGAGGAATACAGCAGGAAAGGTTCCTGGAAGGATAGCAAGAACTTTATAAGTTCTGGAATGGCTTTTCTCTGAAGAGCAACCCAATAGGTTGGGGTTCTGCAGCCTAGAAAGGGGGCAGGTGAGGGGGATTCAAAAATCTTGAGCTGCTGGAGGAGTGGGGGAGGATCTCAGAATCCCAGGATCATTGAGGTTGGAAAAGTCCTCCAAGACCATTGAGGCCAAATTGTGACCGATCCCCACCTTGTCACCCAGCCCAAAGCGCTGAGTGCCACGTCCAGGCATTCCTTGGGGTCTTCCAGGGATAGGGACTCCAAACTTCCCTGGGCAGTCCCTACCAGTGTTTAACAACCCTTTCCATGAAGAAATTCATCCTGACATCCAACGTGGCACAGCTCAAGGCCATTTCCTCTTTTCCTGTCGCTGCCTGGGAGCAGAGCCCGACCTCACCTTGCCACAACCTCCCTTCAGGTGCAAAATTGCTCCTTAACCACCTTGTCCAGCCCCAGAACAAGGAGCATTAGAGGGAAGCAATCAAAGAGATTCACAGCAAACCAGGGAAGATGGTTATGAGGAAAGGGGGTGTGGAAAGTTTTCAGGGGGCTCAAGGCAGGGCTGGGCAAGTACTTGGAAGTGAAATCCAGCAAGGATTATTAGACAGATGAGTCTTCCCAGACACAGAAAATATCCTAAGCTGAAAATAATTAGGGCTCAAGAGAGTATTCATGGAAAGTATCAGAACTGTTTGCCTCTCCCTCCCGTTCTCCAGGAAAGCAATTATGGCCAGTGGGTCTGGGCAGAGGGTGGGGTTTTATCTGCTGCCTCTCCTGGGTCCTCACTGCAGTGAGCAAAGCAACCCTCCGTGCTCTCCTGGGGCAGGGCAGAGCCGTGCAGAGACAGGAGAATGCACGGAGAACTGAGGCAAGGGGACAAGGAGTGGGAAAAGGGGGGCAGAGTGGGACAAACACAGACACAAGTGGTTCTACAGGCGGCCCTGAGGACTAATCCTGGTCTTACTGACTTCAAGGGAGAGGGAGGAGAGGCTGAGCTGCTGTAACGGGGCTGTTGCAGCTGTGACGGTTTTAGGAGAAGAGGAAAGGAAAATTTACAGGGAAAAGCAGCATCTCCAAGAAAAGCAGGTGCTCGGGTGGGGAGAGCAGTCAGCACTCGCGAAATGCAACCGCTGGATGAAACCTGCAGTGGTGCATCCCAAAACTCACCTGTTTCCCTCCCACCCAAGTACAGCACCCTGAAAGCAATGAAAGGTGCTCCTCTCCCTCCCAGGGGTGGCTCCCCAGGCTCACTAAGACAGATGAGCCCCAAAAAAGGATCAATAACCAGGCTGTGAATAAGGCAAGATGGATGAGGGAGGGAATGGGCACTGAAAAGGGCAAGTTGCAGGCAGGATTAATGATAGAGAGGGAGTTGCAGTGGAGCAGCGGAAGTCACACTGCCCAGCTCTTCATGCCTTCAGGAGGGGAAGGGTTTGGAAGGAGCGACGTGTCCCAGGGGATCCAGATGCCAGTGAAAACGCACTGGCACCTCCAGAGTGCTTCTGTCTCAGTGTTATGGGGTTTAGATGACAGCAGGGACAGATCCAGGAGCAAGGGAAGGAGCTGGAAAGCCATAGGACAGTCTCACAAAGGCACAAGCTTGTGCTGGTAACGGCTCAAGAAGAGATTGGGAAAATAACCAAATCTGCTCATCTCAAAGCCCCTCTCTACCTCTCCTACAACATTGCACTCTTATTTCCTTCAAGTCTCATCTTCCAGGCCACAGCCCTGTGCCCAGCCAGGCTGCTGTCACAATCAAAACCATTCCTTCAGTCTTGTGTCTCCATCAGGATGTGGGGGGAGGCAATAAACACCCCTTCTCCAGCAGCAGCTGCACAGCTTGCTGCAGGCACAGGGTGCTTGGAGGAATGTTACCTCAGAGGAAATCATTAAAGGAATCCGGCTAATTTTGTAATTCACACCTGGACTGCAAATGTTAAAGAGCCTGCAATAATCTCTAATGAAATATCACATTGTTTAAAGCGTTCCCAGTGAAATTCGCCCTTAATTGATTTTTGATCTGTGAAAAAACACCGTGGAGAGAGAGAGAGAGAGGAGATCTCAGTCCGACTCCTGTTTTATCCCTCCTGCGAGTGTTTTCCTGCCTTTGTTTCCTTTGTCCCCAAGGAATCAACACTACACCAAAGAAAGCAGCCTGGAAGATACTACAAAAACTAATAAATAACACTCAAGTGGGAATCCTGAACAGCACATCCTCTTAAATCATCCTGAAAAAGCTGAAGCAGTCTCCTAGGACAGCTCAAAAATCCCAGAATGTGGATTCGTAGCAAGAACTGTCCCAGACAAACCCCATGGGCTGGGCCTTCTGCAGCCCTCAGGAACCTCCCCAGCAGGACCGAGGCTGATCCTTAACACATCACATCTCGCCCTCAGGATATCACAGGGGAGCTTAATCCAGACATGAATGACACAGAGCAATAGCCAAAAATATTGACAGCACAAACCTGGCAGAAAATTCCTGAGAGCGGCAGCATGCGGCTCAGGACGCGCCAGGGCAGCTGCGGGAGCCAAGGAAGCAGGTCAGGATTAACTCACAAGATAATGCACTGCAAAGCTCTTCCAAAACCTAGCAGCAAACTGTCATCAAGCAAATGAGCAAACAGTAAAATATAGCTGGGAGAGATGAGAGGAAATGCATCTCTAGACATCACCGGAGACCCGAATAAACTGCTGAACCAGGCGGCTGGAAAACACCGGGCATCAATAAGGCTTTAACTAACATTTACAGCTGCCACAGAGCCTGCTGCAAATAACCAAAGCCAAAAGGAAAAAGGGAAAAAAAATGAATGAAAGGATGTGCAAAGGTTTTCTTAAGAGCTGCTGGAAGGAACCACATCCCAGGCTGGCCAACTAAACCAGCAGAGGAACACCTTCCACGGCAAACAAACTGTGATGGGATTGATGGCAGGGTGAAATCTGGGAGGCTGCCAAGGGAACGGGAAATCCCTGGACATGCTGAACATCTTCAACAAAAAAGCCTTTGATAAAATAAAGAGACTATTAATTAACGAATTAAGGGAAGAAGAATCCTCACAACTGCCATGTTCAGATCAGTGCTTCTCAGTAACTGGTTCATGTGGCTGAACCTGAGATAATGATGGATAACCTGGGATAACAGGGGATGAATTTCCCTTAATTACACAGCACTAATATCAGGTTTATAATATGGCCCTGGCACAGGTTGCCCAGAGAAGCTGTGGCTGTCCCATCCCTGGAAGTGTCCAAGGCCAGGTTGGATGGGGACTTGAAGCAACCTGAGTTTGTGGAAGGTGTCCCTGCTCATGGCAGGGGGTGGAACGGGCTGGGCTTTAAGGTTCTTTCCAACCCAAACTATTCCATGATTTTATGATTCTATGGTTCTTATGGGAACGATCAGATCAATTCTGCTTATTGTAAAGCATGTGTTGGTTCACACCCCCAGCAAGGGTGGTGCTTTTCAGCTGCTGCTGGACAACTTTCCTTATCATTCCATTCATACCTCTCTGTGAGATCCAGTGAAATTTCCACCTCAACTGAAATGGGGGAATCAGCCAGACGGGATTCCAGTGGAGTGGTTCACCTGTGACCGTGAGTTTTATCCTTGAGCAGGACTCAGCTGGCACCAGTCTCTGCAGGAGTGGCCAGGCAGAAGCACCAAAGGGAAGCTCTGTGTGCAAGTTGTCCATCCTGAAGGCTTTTGTTTCCTGTACCAATCTGAGGAACTTCCTTCAGCATCTCTCCCTCGGCTGCCTTGTCTAGACTATCACGCTGAGCATCTGGGGCATTTCATAATCTTCTTAAGAATTGTGACCTTCAGTTCTGTGTTACAATGACCTGAAAGTTTGTCCAAGAAAAACATGAGTTTCATTTTTAAAATACACAAATTCCCCCAGCTCAGCTGTTCCCAGGCAGGTCCAAACCATGCCGCATTTTCTCACATCTGCAAAGAGCTGCTGTATGTGAAGTGTATTTCTTCCACCCTGCTTTCTTGGGTATTAGCATGCACAGTTAATTTTTAAAAATTGAACAACTCAGTAGTTTCTCCCCTTGTACATCCCTTCATCTTCTGGGAAAAAATACAGGCAACGAGCCAGCTCCATAGAATAGATATCAGTGATAGCCCTGGAAGGTGCCAGGTGCCAGGACAGTCCATCCAGAAAAGCCTTCAGCTGGCTCCTCTGGAGCTGGGCACATCTGCAGATCTTAACAAGCATTCTTCGTGTCCGGTGCCTGCCATGCCCACAGCACAGAATGCAAGGGACACACGGTGACCTGGGCGAGGTCACAATGCCCAGGGGCCAGGACACACCTGGGAGCCACTCCCATATCCCAAGCCCCTGCTCCATCCACTCTCCCTGGAGGCTGAGGCCCGTGGTTTGTTGTTTAAGGCACAATTTAGTGCACTCCTTACCTGCTTCCTTTGAATCTAATGATCCACAGTCTCAATTTGATTTGTCTGCCTTGGAAGTCTGCTCCTCACTAATTCCCATTCATCCATCTAGTTTTTCTTGTTGCCTGCAAACTGTCATTTTTCTGACTGCAATGTATTCAACTCCATCATCCCAGGCATTTTATTTGTGTGGTTCTGCTCTAACGGCGAGCATGGCTGTTTCAAATTATGCCTTGCTTTCAGTTTTGCTTGAGTGTAAAAATGTCGTGTAAAAATGAACTACCCTCTGATGAAGGCTTTCAGCCTTCCCATTTGAGGAACAGCAGGCAGCTTTTTGATTCTGGGAGCAATGGGAGAAGGAGCAATCCAGCTTTTGTTTTACAGATTGCTACAATAGATAGCTTCCCTGTAGGAAGTGCAGCACTATATTATGCTTATGTAAAGGGTAATGACTGGGAACTTGGAGAACTCTCCTCTTTGGAAGTGCCTGACGAGCGGGAACAGCAGGTGTGGAGGAAGAAGAAAGCTCCAATGCCTTTCTGTCCTGACTTTCTCTTCTTTTATGTTTGGAGACTGCACTCGGTGTCAGAAGCAAGTCAGCTCCTGCAGGTACATGAAAGCGGAAAGGTGTGAATGCAGCACGGAAGAAACCCAAACAAACAGGGGGAAGCACTGGTAGGGCTGAACCCCAAAGCCTGGCCCTGAGCAGTGGCAATGAAGGGGGCTGTGCTCAGCAGTAAGAGGCTCTTTAGCTCACTGTGGGGAAGCTGGGCAATTACCCGAGGGGCTGGATAAGGAGGAGAACAAAGCGCCAGCAAACACTGCCGGGGAAAGCCTGTGTTGTGTTCCAAGAGCAGCACAGCACATCACACCAGCAGCAAGCTGAGGAAAACCCACTGACGCCCTCCACAAAGCCATTTCTGACCCACAGGAACATCAAATGCTAAAGATGCCTCACTCTGTCCCTGCAGAGTTGAGGTAAAATGCTCCTTCCCGCTGCTGAACAGCACAATGAGCCACCACAGGGAGCAAAGCTCCAAAGAGGGACCCTTTGCTTTGCCTGTTCCAGGCACAAAAGATGCCAAAGCCCCAGGAAATGCCACCAAGATGCAGGAGCTGCTGAAGTCTGAGCTGGGCAAAGCTGGCTCATGCAGCAGCTCAGGGAAAACACTCGAGGGTCCTTGTGTGAGAGCAAAGGCACGACCGGGCACAGAGGGAGAAACAAAATGCAGGGCACTGCTCCAAGCCAGGCCGGGAGCAGCTCTCTGTGATGAATCAGAAAATGCAGCTTGCCTGGTTTGCCCCTGATTAAGAAAGTCTCCCTCCCCTGGTCCAGAGCCTTCAGGCTCAGTCAGAGTTTTCACGGGGGTTTTTCCAGTTTTGGGGGTCACATCCATTACCTACCCTGGTGTGCGTCCAGCTCCATGATGTCCAGCTCCTGGGTGGCCTTTGGGAACAACAGGAAGAAAAAAAAATTAAGCAAAAAGCAGCAGGAAATTTCCTGAATAGAGACTTGTATGAAAGAACTGAGGAAGGAGAAAACCCTTGTGTATTCCCCTAAACTCTGTAAGAACTGCTAAAAGCAGCCAAACAAAGGGACAAGAAGCTGCTGGGACAACACAGTAATGCACATTTACTGAGAACATGGATCAGAGCAGCCCAAGGATGTGATTTGCATCCCTTTCCAGGCTGAGTTTTAGGAAACCAGCAGCTCCCAAACAAGTAAGCAGAGGCATGGTGACACGTAACAGCCGTGATAGTGCTGGACAACAAAGACCTCCCCGATGCTCTGAGAGGAGGGAAACAAAGATGCAGCAAAATACAGACAAATTAAAAGGACTCCACCAGTCACAACAGCACGAGGACAATGGGAGTTCTAAGCTGTATGCCAAGAGAAAGCACAGACTGAAATACAAGTGGTACAGTCAGCACAGAAGACGCTACACGAGCCTAAAATACAACTTCATTGATGCAGCTGTGGTGCAAAAAGCTGCAGGAGGTGAATATGCAGCTGATACACACAAAGAATTGAAAGAGGGAGTGACCTGCATGATCCCCACATTATCTCTGCCAGAGAAAACCTCAAATGGTGTTTGAGGAGTGGGATGTCTCTCAAGCACGCTGCAGCCAGCACTGGGTGAGAGGAGAGCGGTACAGCAATATGTGACAGTAGCAATATATACTGGCAATGCACTGCAGGGAAAGGAAACCATTCTGAGAGCAACAGACATCTCTGATCCAGAAATGTGCCCATCACAGGATGAGGTGCAAGGCAGGGGAGTGCAGCAATAAAACAAAACGTTTGCAAGCACCGAGGGAATTCACCCCGGTCAGAGAGTGCACACCCAAACACAGGGGACCGAGGAGACTCTAATTCCCTTGGGAAGAGGAAAAGCAAGCACCAACTCCAGCTCTGGCAGCAGGACACACACAGGACACACTTTGGGAGGTAGAGAAGCAGCAGCCTTACCGTGATCCCGATGCAGGCAGTCAGTGGTGATGGGATGGGAGCACTCCTTGGGATCCAGGCTGCAGTGCCACCAGCAGTCCCACAAACAATGCTCCAGGCAGGGAGGATCCCCTGGAGGCTGTTAGGCTGTGGTTTAAGGTCTAGGATACAAGAACTAAGTCCTCTCTGGCTGCTGCAAATAGCCAGGAGGGGAGCGGTAACTCCGAGATGAAGCAGATAAAGGATCACACACGAGAGATTTCCCATCTTCAGCTTCCAACCCCGTCCCACGGAGCGAGAGCAGCACAGCTGACAGCCACAGATCCGAGAGAGACTCGGAGATTACTGGGACTTGGGAATGATCTAATAAAACCTCTTCCTAGTCCTGCTGTGCCCCAAGACAAACACACATTACAGCTGCATTAAGACAACACAGCTGCTCTGTAAAACAAGCAGCTCTTTCTGAAATGCCACAACGTGGAGAAAGGTGAAATCCAACCACATGATGGCAGGGAACAGGGGCCTAAATCATCCCATATGGAAAAGGAATAGCTGTACCTGTGGTCACAATAATCCTGGGAAAAGGTCTGGCTTGCTGGGAGCTTGCTTACCAAAACAGACGCAATTTATGTTCAAAGTCAGGAAGGCTTCAAGAAGAAAACCTCAAATCACTGCTGGGTGGGTTTTTTTAAAGCCACAGCTTGCAGTCCAAAATATCTTCCATGCCTCCCACTGAATGGGAAATCTCAGAGCTTTGCCATGTGCTGCTGAAAGGAGGGCTGTCTCCAGGGATGCTTCTCTCCCAGAGCATTCTCCCAGCATCAGCTGGGAGTGCTGACCTTCCCCCAAAATAAACACAGCAAACTGCCCAAAAACATGAAAAGCATCAAAACAAGTGAAACTCTTCACCAACTGCAAAGCCAGGCTTGGAGTACCTCCAGGAGCTCCAAGACCAAGCTCTCCTCTGCAGGAACTCCCACCCATCATCCCAGTGCCAGTGCCAGGCTGCCCTCTCCACTGCTGGAAAAGGTGCCAGCAGTGCCAGCCCAGCACCAGGGCCGTGACACAGAGCAGCTCTCTGGATTAGGTCAGGGCATTCCTAGAGGAGCTGGAAAGCCGTAAATCCATGAGAGACAGTCCAGGAGGGTGCTGACCTTCCTCCTGACCATTGCACATGCTATATTCCCTAAAGCGCCTTTCCTGCAGGTTAAGCTGGGCAGGAGTAGGAATGCCAGAGGTCTGGCAAGTGCCGAACACCTGGAGAAGTGCTGATCAGGAGGAAGAAGGAGACAGAAATGAAACACATGACACCCTTCAGAGACCTTACAGCAAAGCAGGAAGGAGCCTGGCATGGAGAACAACTTCTCATTAACCTCTCAGGCCCAGCCTCTTGGGGAAGCATCCAGCAGGGCTGTGGGAGGCACTCCAGGAAGCACAGGGAAGCCCTGTGTCAGTGGGCCCATCCCAATATTCCAGTTGTGTCCAATCCCTGTGCTTCTGTACCTTTTCCTTGGGAGAGGGAACAGAGCCAGACAGTCAAGCACTAGCTACCACAGCAGCAGGAGCAGAACCAGGAATTCAAATAGCTCTGATTTACTACAGAAAAGCTGAAGGAGAACAACAGGGAAGCAAGGCACTGCCAGGGGGAGAAACGCCTGCTTGGGAAATGGAAGATGTTTTCATCCAGC
This sequence comes from Callaeas wilsoni, assembly GCA_013398955.1. Lineage (NCBI taxonomy): Eukaryota > Metazoa > Chordata > Aves > Passeriformes > Callaeidae > Callaeas > Callaeas wilsoni. The sequence continues at coordinate 131,170 of VWPU01015072.1, forward strand.
ATCTCCCATTCCCATGTGACTCCAGAGGGCTCTGCTGGGAACAAGAGATAAAGGGGTAATGGCCTTAAACTGCAGAGACAATAGATTTAGATTTGATAGACAGGAGAAATCCTTCCCTGTGAGGGAGGCGAAGCCCTGGCACAGGGTGCTCAGGGAAGCTGTGGCTGCCCCATCCCTGGAAGTGTCCAAGGCCAGCTTGGATGGGGCTTGGAGCAACCTGGGATAGTGGAAGATATCCCTGGAGGTGGAACTGGATGGGCTTTACAGTCCTTTCCAACCCAAACCATTCTGGGATTCCTTGATGAAGACAACAAAGAGGTGAACTGGAATAAGTAACCTAAGAGTCCCAGAATTACGGTCTGCCTGATCCCAGGAGAAGCGACCCTTTTTCTTGGGACCAGCCATCCATGGGAAGCAGGCTTAGACAGAACACACTCATCCTCACTCCTGAAATACCCCCAAACTCTTGGTACATTCCCCTCCACGAGCTCAGGAAATGAGTAGAGGAAGCTGAAACACAGAAGGGGAGAGCTGAGCAGTGGGAAAGGGGAAGAACAGTCTCCCACAGAGGCTGACGGAGACTCTCACCCTCGACACAGCCAACAGCTCTGGCATGAGGCAATTTTCTGTCATCACACCAAAGATGCTCCTGTCCCAACCTCCAGACTTCATGATGTGAGGTTTGTGCCAGCTGTGGGAAGCCCAGCTCCTTCCAGGGAGCAGCAGGAACCAGGGGATGTCTCCACTCAGGGAGCTGTGGGTGCAAGGAGGGTGAAGGAGCCCCGTGACTGCTCCCCCAGCCCAGCTCTCTGAATGAAGATGGACCTTTTTTTTCCCACATAATCCAACATTTCAAAGCCTGGTTGTCCACCGCTGGGGCTGGGACAGTGGTGGGGAGGATTGAATCCCTTTGCTGACAGCAGAGACACATGGAGTGAACAGGAGAGGGGCTGGAGTGGTTATTGATTTGCTACGTGACCTTGGCTAAGTCACTTAACCTCAGTTTCCTCATCTGGATATTGGGAATTATGAGACTTGCAGAGTGCCACAAATTCATCAGAGAGAACTACTTAAGAGCCCTTTATGACTTAATGGGATTTCCCACTTGAAAATTACTCCCATGAGGGTTGAAGCAGTGGGACAGGGATATTCATAGCCTGACTTCTACTGTAAGTGCAGAGCTTTTTTTTAAATGGTTTTTTCCCCCCAAAACAGCCATGTAAATCTTACAGCTCAGGAACATCCAGCCCAAGCATGTCCAGCCTCAGTGCTCTTTACAAGCACTTTTTGAATCAACTCTGGCCGTGGTAACAAGCCACTCTCCTTGTCTGATTCCTATGGATTCAAACATTCGGAGTGGCAGGCCCTAAGCCGGTGGGGAAAGATGCTCAGCTGGGTGCTCGTGGTGTGAAGTCTGCCCAAATTAACCCGCAGACTGTCACACCATGGCTCCCTGGAAGAAGTGAAAATCCAGAGGATTAAAAGCTAAAGGTAGCAACAATGCCACGGTTCCCTCAGGAGGGTCAGCTCCAAGGTCCAGTTTCTCCTGTGGGATACCACCATAGCATCATGGAATCATAGAATAGCCTGGGTTGGAAGGAACCTGAAAGTTCATCCAATTCCATCCACCTGCCATGGGCAGGGGCACCTGCCACGGGCCCAGGTTGCTCCAGGCCCTGTCCAACCTGGCCTTGGACACTCCCAGGGATCCAGGGGCAGCCACAGCTTCTCTGGGCACCCCGTGCCAGGGCCTCCCCACTCTCACAGGGAATAATTTCTTTCTAATATTTAATCTAAACCTACTTTCTGTTAGTTTGAAGCCATTCTCCCTTGTCTTGGCACTCCAGACCCTTGGAAATAGTCTCTCTCCATCTCTCTTTCACCTTCAGGTACTGGAAGGACATAATCAGGTCAATCAGAAGCCTTCTCTTTTCCAGGCTGAACAATCTCCACTCTCTCAGCCTTTCCTCCCAGCAGAGCTGCTCCATCCCTCTGATCATCCTGGTGCCTCCTCTGGACTCTCTCCAGCAGCTCCACGTCCTTCCTGTGCTGGGCCCCAGGGCTGGGGCAGCTCTGCAGGTGGGGTCTCACCTGAGCGGGGCAGAGGGGCAGAATCCCAATCCCTTTCCTGCTGCCCATGCTCCTTTCGATCCATAGGAAGGTTTAAATCTCTTTGTCTCCCCACTCCAAGCCACTGCCCAACACAAACCAGGCACTGATGTTTCCTAAGAACAACCAGTGCTTCCAGTTGCAGAGCACAAATCACCTTGAGACAATGCAGGCCAAGGGTTGAGAAGCTGAACACAAAATTCTTCTCCACGGTGAACGCTTTCTTAGGGAAGGGGAGATAAAAACACCCAGTGTTTGTGCCTCAGTGCAACCAGTGCTTTATAAGCTCTCACAGACCCATACACAGCCCTGGTAATTGAGGACCACGGCACTAAATCCAAAGATCCTTCCTGTGCTAACTCACTCCTCCATGGGGAATTCAAATACTTACCAGACTCAGGAATATCTACTTCTGCCCTGTCACACTCCCTTGCTCCTTCCTCACCCTTCCCCTCATCACCCACACAGTCACTTGGTATTTATTCTGCTCTATTTTATTTGGATTTCCTCTAAGCAGACTCATTAATCTTCCCTGCAGATGCACAGCTCTGACAGCCGGGGTCTTGACACCTCCAGAGCTAGAGAAGGACATTCTCATACTCTTCTCTTCTTTTTCCCTGCTCCTTTCTCCTTTTAAAGAAACCCTTCATACCTCACCAGGCACAGGGTTTTTGATGAGAAGGTCATGTGAACTGGAGACAAGGGGGCTGTGGGGGAGGAAGGCAGGGGAAGAGGATGCAAGTCCCACAAGGAACTCCCAAAGTCCCACTGAAAAGGTCAGGATGCTTTTGAGTCCTCTGCACTGCTCCCCGACACAAAAAAATATACTCAGCCCAGTGCAGAGATACTTGATAAAGAGTCTAATGAAGTGGAAAGAGTGTTGTAGGGGAAGAATAGTCCTCTCTCATCTCAACATCCCATGATGCTCCATCCAGTTGCTATGGAGACTTAAAAAGAGAAGGGGTTTTGTTGTCTTGAAGGGCCTTCTCCCTTCCCAGTAACCTTGACCTTTTCCTGGTTTGTGTGTTTGTGTGTGCATGTGTATGTATTTGTAAAAAAGAGATAAGGAATTCCATTTCTTCTTATCTGGTCATGGCTCACTGGCTGGCACTGATGCATGTGGGGGGCCGTCAGCCTGGCTCAGCACGGAGATTTGGAGAGGATAAGAGCAGGAAGATACAGAGGGGAGCAGTTAATTAAGGCTGATATTGCAAAGGACATTGTTTGCTGGATAATGAATTCCATCCGCTCCAGAAACACAAGTGCAATTAAAGGTGTGAGAGATGAAGGGCAGGAGGGAGCAGTGGGTCACTGGCACTGTACAAAGTGGCCCCAGTGGCCCTCCAAAGCTGGGGTTTCACACAAAAAAACTACCAACAGAGATTATTTCTCATAAATAAGGCAGAGGAGCTGCTGCCTTGTTTTTCCCCCAGGTGAGGAAGTGCTCCCTGTGGTGTCAGTCCTTAGAGGGATGTGAGAGTCACTCGGGTTGAAAATGGTTTATTTAGGAGATCCTCAAAGCAAGAGGAATATGGAGTTAAGCAGACAGGCCCATGCACAATAATGCTGCCCACAAGTTCACGTTCATTCCTTCCCCTTACCAGGAATTTACTGGTAATTACTTAGCAGGAATTTACTTCCCGTTTTTAGCCAGGCCAACAGAGATGCTCAGATGTCACTAGGAGCCCACTATTTTCATTGTCTACTAGCCCTCACAACACCCAGCCCACACCTACATCCTCTCCACCCTCCCCATCTCCTTCCCAAAGGAGAGAGGGAACCTTGGTGCTGGAATTTGTGCTCCAGTTTGGGTCCCCTCCTGGCTCAGAGGCCACCACGGAGGCTCTGCTCGCTCTCCACAGGAGGGCACAAACCTCTGTGTGCCACCACCTCACGGGACAAACAAGTGAGGGAAGATGATGGAAAATCATCCTTTTTGCAGGATAGGGGCCACAAAGCTTGGCTTGGAGAATGCTGGCGTCAGGAGAGGAAGGAAGACATGGAATGTGCCTGCCATATCCTCTACAACACCAGAGAAAGCCGGCCAGACCATTCTAGCCAAGAGCACCACCACATGCAGGAGTCAGGCCCGGATTTGGATGGAGTGTTGCACAACCCCATTTTTAATTACTGAGGATTATTCACATTAGATAAACAACCTGACACAGTTTGGCACCTGGTTTGCTCCAGCTGTAGGGTAATGAGGATCTGATGCCGGGACATCTTTGAACTCCTCTCAATTACTAGCAGCAGAAGCATCCCAGGGTCAGATTCCTAAGCCCTTTAGGGATTTAGCTTCCCTGTCCCTAAAGAGATCACGGATAAGGTTTATGGTCACCACTAACCCTGTGTCTGTGCACTCTCTAAATTAACACAGCACTGACCCAGGCAAGATAAGGAATTAATCGAAATGAACTCCCTGAGCAGTGGCCTTGGCAGTTCTCTGCTCTCCTCCCTCCAAGCCTGGCTAAGCTTCCTCAGATCCTGACTTAAAGCAACTCTCCTCCACTCACTGGTCCTGACAGCTTTCCATGTCACATTCCAAGTGAGAAGAGAGTACAGAAAGAAAAAATCATAGTTTTATTGGAAAATATTTCTCTTTTAGCCAAGACTGCTGTTGATATGATCACCTTTCTATTTTCTGCAGGAGTCTGAGTGTGAGCCTCTCCCCCAGCCCAACTCTCAAGCTTATGATCTGAATTTGTTTGTCCATTCCCAGCCTGCCAAACCATTTCCAATAATAAGATCCATCTCCTCCTGCTCAAGGCTGCATTGTCTTCATATCCTTGAAGATCAGATGTCGCTTCTCGCTTTTATCACTTGAGCTGCACGTGTTTTGATTGTAAACACCCTGATAACACTCCAGTTAGCCCCTCACAAGTGAAATAATAAAGGAGAGATAACATTTCTAGACGTGACACTTAGACTGTCATCCTACCCTGAGATAACAAGGAGCAGACAGCCCGGGAGTCTGTCTTACCCCGATAAAGATCTTGTCACCATAGATACAAAAGAGATAAACTTTCTAAAATAATATCCCTGTTCATGTCACTTTGCTCAAGTTGGAGAAGTGCAATTCCTCTCCCTCCTCCCATTGGGTGTGTTTACAATTCCTGCCATCCCCATCCCCGTGGAACGAGCCCTTGGCATGTTCCAAGACAGGGGTTTGTGTTTCTCACCCAGGAGGAGCAGCTGACAGGGACCATCTTCCAGGATCAGCTTTTGGGCGCAACCAGCCCTGGCAGAGCAGAGAACTCACCCAACACTTCATGTAGAGGGTGATGCCCACCACAACCCAACCAAGCACCCGTTATGCCCACGTGCTGCACCCCCCTGCTCCCGAAAAATCCGCCACACATGCATGGCTGTGTGGTCCACCGCAGCAGGATCCTGCTCCCTGCAGCAGGTGCCAGCCTTCCGAGCTGCCTTTCTCCATGCTGACTACAAGAGATGCTTGACATTTCTGAGTTGAGGCATTTCAGAAATGACAAACGGGCTTGCAATCAGGATGAAAACGTGCGCAGAAACATCTCTGATCAGGCTGGGAGTTGCCAGGCTTGGAAGCTGAAAGCTGAGCATATCTCTAATAAAGCAAAATAAAATGCAATAAAATTATATCATTTATTCAAGAAATACATCTGGCAATCCAAAACTACTGTGACCCTTGGGAGTCACTTTTATTGTTTGGTTGTTTTTTATGAAAGTACTTTTAAATACTTCATAAAGTGTTTTGAAGGACAAAAACTTCCAAAGGAAATGTTTCTAAATTGACATTTTCCCTGAAGAAACAAGGTGAAGGTGAAGTACCTGTTGGAAGTCTACCATATTTAGCTGTCTCACTGAAGAAGCAACCACCAACACCAGTGTATTTTGGTGACTGCTCTGTGTCTCCCCATCGTAGAAAACACAAGAATTTATTCTCCTCCTGGTGAATATTGACCCTGGCTTTGCTTCACTGCATATTTACCTCTCGGGTCAATAAATCATCATGTTCATCTCAATAGAAGTCAGTATCTGCTTATTATTATATTAACCTTTCCCAGGCAGATAACAGTTGGTTTTCTCCTCTAATAAGATATTGCACAAATTGAATAACGAAGAAAGATTCCTTTGTGATTGGACTTTTTCACTACCGGCATTCTTGCTCAGTTTGAGGCATGTAAAACAACGCCCATTTAATGCACCACATGGAGCTGTCTTTCTCCTACAAGCAGCTTTCAGAGCACACGCTGAGCCCCAGGAAAAGCCCTGGGATATCTGGGAGATACACATCCATGGAGTCTGTCCTCTGGCCAACAATATAAAAAAAAAATACTGCATCATTTGGTCCTGCAAGAGGTCAGGCTTTCATCCTGGCCAGGTATTATCACGAGCCTTCACAAAGCACCCAACACAAAGACAGCGATGCTCAGCCAAAATCTGGGAAGAAAAGACATGTGAATTCGTGAGGAAGGATGGCTAGGAAGAAGGACAGATGGAAAGCATGAGGATGAAGGCAGAAGGAAAGAAGCCTGGCACAAAGGAATAAAAAGTGACTCTTCATTATGGAGAGAAAAGGGCATGTGCTGAAGTGGAGCCCAGCCTCGGTTCTCCCACACGGGGCACAGAGAACAGGAGATACCTGGTGGGGCCGTGCCTGCTGCCCTCCTGTCACCAGCCTTTGGGGATTACAGACAGCATGGCACCTCTTCAAAAGTGCAGAAGACAGCCTTGACATCCTGGCAAATTCCTGCCTTCAATAAAAAGCAATGACTTGCAAGGCTGCGTGTGAGATATGGCGACACATATGGCTGGCACAGTGTCCTACATACTGCCTGCGCTGCCACCAGCCACCTCGCTGCCTGCAAAGCTCCTCAGCTATTAAAGTCACACTATAAAATGTAATTTGCCTTTATATCTTAAGCTCAAAAGCTCCTTTAAATTTGATATATGCACTCCTTCCCTGAAATCTAGATTTTAACGGTGCTTCTTTCACATGCAAGTGCTGCCCACAGGTGCCAGCCAGACTTTCTGTATAGTGGAAACAGAATGCTGATAAAACTTAGGATAAAACATTTATCATGTTTCATTAGACTAGACTGGAACAGAATGAAATATGTGTCATTAATCGGCTACTCTGTGCATATCTGGCCAGTGAGAGGTGGGTGGCCTTGGGTACCTGCTGGGAGTGAGACAGGAGAGAGCTGAAGACAGGAAATTCTGAGTTTTGTGGAAAAGACTGAACTAGAAGGATACACTGCCAGAGGGCAGGGAAGAAACAGCACAAAGTCACCCCCATAATCTGTATAAAACACCCCTGGAGTCTGCTGCTGGATCCAAATATGGTCTCAAACATCCCTCTGTTTATAAACACTCACTTCCAAAAGCTTCTGAGCTGCTGAACAAAAACAAACACCAGCCATGATATGAGATAAACAGGAAACGTGCCAGAGTAAACCCTGCAGTGGGAACAAAGCCTGGGACAGCAAATACAGAGCCCCAGGGGACAGAGACTGTGGAAAGCACAGGCAAAGGATGCTCGCAGGCGTGGCAGGAACACCTATGGCCTTGTGAAGGAGGAAGAGCTCCACCAGGTTTTCCAGCAGTGTGGAGAACCAGGATGAGCTTTACAGCTTGGCAGAAACACCCCTGAAACACTCCGGGCTTTTCACCTCCAAAATCCTCCCCGAACTGCAATGCCAGGCACTTGGGCTAAATGGCTGCTGCCCACTGTGAAATCCAGATTAATCCATGCAGATGCTGAAGCCCTGGCGGCAAACGGCCAAGCAGTAACTGTTCCTCCTCTCCCACGCTAGAAAAAAGCCTGGCTTTGAGACATCCCACTTCACCCGAGGTACCCAGCTTCTGCAGGCAGGAAAACCCTTCCGGATTGCAGGGTGCCTGGCTCCCTTCAGCAGGGGAAGGATGGGCTACAGCCAGCTCGGATAAGCTGGGAACAACAGCGATTCACCCACGGTGTGCAGAAGGCATCATCAGACACCACAAGAAACCACAGTGGGGGACAAGGTGCCACCACCTTGTGCCAGCCCAAGCTTGCTCCTTGGAGGGATGTTGCTAGATGTGCCCAGGGACCGGAAGAAGTCCCACAGAGCGGATGGCATCACTTCACCAGCGTCCAGCCTTTGGAATGCACCCATCCTAGCTCCCAAATCCAGACCCAAATAGCTCAGAGGATGAAGGACACCTATGATCCAGGGCACATTTCATCGTGGCTAGGAGGAACCCAAGCCTCTGTCCCATGGACAGGAGGCTTCTCTCTGCAAAGAGAAGGAAATGGTAGCCCATGCTCTGTGGCACAAACACTGCATGGGATGATGGCACACATCCAGCCCAAAAACTTTTGGCTTTTTTTGTCTTGATTTTTGTGTGATGGAATTGAAGGGTTTCCTGCTGTGCTCTGAAAAGGGCAGAAACAATAACCTTTGCAATTAGCACTTGGCAGAACACGCTCCTGTCCACAATAAATTAACGGAACCAATTAGGGAGGAGGGAAAATCATCAGATGCCATAAGGTAAATCCCAGCTCTGCCAGAGTATGAGCAGAGGCCGTTCCGGAGCATGGCCACTCTGGGCCATCCTGCTGGCTCTGAGAAGGGACAGACGAAGGCTTCCTCCCTGTGCCCAAGCTTTGTCCCAGCCAAGGGAGGGGTGGAAAGCCACATTTCTATTTGAGACCTGTCATGTGAAATTTATTGCCTTGTTCTCACCTTGCTGGTGGCAGCCACATCTCAAAGGGGCCTCTCAAGACAAGGGGAGGCCACAGACCAGTCCTTCAAGAGGTGAAGTTCTCAGCTGGGATATGATGGGTGGATGAACTGTGTTAGAACATTTTCTCTTAGCTTTGTTTGCTCCAAGACCTTCAGTTCCTCCCCGTTGTAGCTTGTATCTGTAGGACACAGAGGTTCCTTGCCTGCCACTCCCCTGGGACAGCCCATCCTGCAAGGGGGACACTGAGGAGCAGGGCTGGCTGTCCCTGTCACACCTCACCAGCTGCTTGTGGCCAAGAGCTGCAGCCAGTGCCACTACAGAGAGCAGAGACCACCAGGATGGGGACATGTGCCAGAGAGGGGTCCCAGGGCTGAGCCATCCTCAACAACAAATGTGGCGTGAAATAATCAGAACACTGACTTTTCAGATTCTACCTGGTCCAACATGCTCCATTCTTCCATCTAGCTGAAGCAGAAAACTGTCTTTCAGCTTTAGAAACACATTTGAGCCAGCATCCCAGGAAAGATCTCTCTGATGCTCTGTTCAAATTGACTGGGACATGAGAAAAGGCGTGTGCTTCAGGAAGGGAGGAAGGAACCATAAACCATGCAAAGTGACAAACAGCAGCGTGTCAGGAAGGGGAGATGTGCCTGGTGGGCTCAGCAGAGATCACTCCCAGACCCATCTGTTGTCACCTCTTCATTAACGAGCTGGAAAAAGAAGTAAAGAGCAAAGAAGAGAATTGGCAGACCCCGCTATATTAGGAGGTGATGCCATCCCGCAGTGAAGGACAGGGACATAAAACAAATGAGAAGACAGGTTAGAAATCAGGTAGGAAATAAAGAACAGTGAGAAAAACGTCTCTCCACACAGATTTACAGAGGGGATCAAAACCATTCAGGCAACCAGAAATTCCCCTCTGCAAAGGGTTCTGGTATTTCAGATTTGTAGGTGCTGTTAAACAAAAGCCAAAACCCTCTCCAGAAGAAAGTGAGTGTCCCTGGTTCCATGTATCAGACAATTATTTACTGTTTGCTTTTTCTCTCTGAAAGAAGTTCATGAATATTTCAGACAGCAGGGCCATGAAGACCTGCCCCCATGGACATCTCCACAGTCACCCCATGGGAATTCAGTCCCATCACTCACTATCCAAAGAGCCTGGGGATGGGCACTTGGTCTGATTTCATAACCTCAGAGTACATCCAACTTCAGCTGCCAGGCTTTTCTTCTTCCTTTCTCTTCAGAATCCCTTTTCTCTTTAATAGGAGATACATAAACACTCGACTCCCAGAAGCAGTGCTGTAAGGAAACAGGAATACTCACTCGAGCCTCCAGCATCCCTCTCCAGCCAGCAAAGCTCAAAGGAGCCAAGCAATGAATTCCTGCAACCAGAAAAACTCTCAGAAATTCTTAAGGAGACTCCATTGTCTGCATGCAAAAGAAGACCACAATGAGGAGTGATTGGGAGTGCTGTTTTTAAAGCCACACTAAGGGTGTACGAGCAAGAGGTGCCTTGGTGGTTCCCTCAGGGATCTCCTGCAATTCACCTCGATGTGGACACAAGAACAAGGTTTAGACAAGACAGATGCACACACAAACAGCCAAGAGGGGTAGGAGGGCTGAAAAAACACACAGCTCTGGGGTTTCAGTGGCTATATACTGATATATCTATTTTTTAAAGTGTATATATACTTTAAATATATATACTTTTCATATTCGGTGGATGCAGAGATGCTCAGAAATCTTTGAAGATGACCTGATGAGGTCTCAGTGTGAAAAATCACCCTTCCCAGATTTTTTTCCTCTTCTTCCTTGCTTTCTCCTCTTGGATTAGAGAGCCAGCACACCGGACTATAAATGAACACTCAGCAACACTGGCCTTCTCCCAAGCCTTAAATTGTTTATAGCCCATTCGATCTGCACTTACAGCCTTGAATCTGCTAATCCAATTGCATCTTCTTTCTATGGCTGGGCTTTTTTCCTTTTAAACACCATCTTATCTAATCAGCACCATTTGCATTGTGTGAAGTCTATACCTGCTCCAGGAAACCAGTCAATCAGATTTAATACATCAAAGAGCTTTTTTCCTAAAGCTCAGCAATTTTTTTTTTATTTAAGCATGAATATGTGTGCTCAAAGCAGGGATTTGTGAAGATTCTGCAGGACTAGGTTTTCTTCTCATTTTTAGGGAAAAATATGGTGCTGAAGTGTGGCTGGAGTTTCTGTGCTCCCGCACTACATCTTCCTCTCCACTCCCCACCTCCCAGAGCAGAGATGCTGCTGTGACCTTTTCCCACATGATTACCTGAGATAGACACAGTCTGTGTGGGAGCACAAGGACAGCTCTGAGCAAGGAGAGGGACCAGAGCTCCAGCAGGACTCCAGAACAGGCCATAGGACACAGCAGTGGCGTGGTGGGAATCCCAGGAAAGCTCTGCACATACCCCACATTCCCTGAACGGCTGGTGCAGAGGGATGGGAGCAGCACCAGGGAGTGACAACTGGCCTGATGGACCTCAACTGATCTCACTTCCCAGCTGGCTCCTGCTGCCCTCAGCCACTTGGACTTCCTGAGAGGCCAAAGACACATCATTCCATAGGTCACTGGAAAGAGGAAGGCTTCCAGGCTGCTGCAACTTGCTGGTTCCCGATTTATAAACACTCTTCCCCTTCCAGTGCTGATTCCTGCAGCAGAGAATGTTCCTTCTCCCCTCTGTGCAATTACTGAGCACAAACATTGGCTTTTAATTAGAAGATTAAAGTTCCCATTAAAAATTAAATTCTTAGAGGCTTAATAACCAAAGTTCTTAGGGAAGGACTGTGATCCTACTTGCGAAGGCCGACCACACAGACCCCTTTAACTTGGCATATCAAACTGGGCACACATTTGCTCTCATTCTACAGAGTCCTTCCTCCATGCCTGCAATTTCTGCTCAGATTTGATCTCTAGTTTCCCTAGACTGCAGTCACAGCTGCAGAAATGCAGCTGAAGTCTGCAGGTTGTTCTCCAGCCCACTTCTGAAACCTGGTGGGAAAGCAATTGTGTCACCTCAGCTCCTTCTGCCGCTTCCCGGCTATGGTGGACATCAGAAGAGGGGTTTTGTCCAATACTCACACAGAATCCTTTGAAAAATTCACCAAAATTTGTATGAAAAATCAGATTTCTGCTGTTTAGTCATGGCATGACCAGCCCAGGACTCTATTTTGTTCTAGACCTCATCCTGAAGGGTTTGATTCAGAAGCAGTGGCACTGCAGCTTTTGCCTCTTGGATCTACCCTGAATGGAGAATCCCAGCTGCCCCCTGCCACAAGGCTCTGAGTGGGATCAAATTAGAGTCAGGATGAGGCCAGAACACTGACCTGGATCTGCTGGGTGTTATTTTTCTTCTATCAACAAACAAAAAAAAAGGAGAAAACATCCACACCTATGCCTTATCCACCAAATTATTCACTCCTCTCCGACCACAGCTAAAATAACGATATCCCAAAGACATCCCAACCTTACTGCTAAAATAACGACATCCCAAAGACATCTCAAACCCACTGCTAAAATAACGACATCCCAAAGACTTCACAGCCCTCTCCTGCCAGACCAGCTGAGTCCCACCCTAGTGAGGGGCAGGTGTCCTCCTTTTCCTGGGAGAGCTGATCCTGAGCTTCAATTAAAGTGGATTTCAATAGACTGGAATCCAACAGGCTTCCCAATTATTCCCTTTTTCTTTCTGGGTGTGTTTGGTCACCGAGTCTTCTTTCTCTCCACAGGGAAGTCACTCACTAAACCTGCCTGCTTATTTAAACCTCAGCAGCCTCAGTCCACTGCCATTTTGCCACCTGAGACCAAAAACCTGGAGTCCCTGAGTCCTTAAAAGCAAGATGCAATTAGCACCAATTCTGCCTGGCTCACTCCCTCCTATTCCATGCCCATGTCTGAAGCTCCTTCCTGTGTGAGCTCTAATGCATGTTTAATGTGCAACTTAATTATTTGATTACAACAGCGTAATTGTGTAATTGTAATGTGTTGTGCAAGTTGGCTGGAAGGAGAGGGGAGACATTTGCTGAGTGACGTGGAATCCACAGAACAACAACAGCATCGAGGAAACAGAAGAAATCCAATGGGACAATAATTTGGAGGAATAGTTAAGAAAATGGGCACTTTGGAAAATGAAAAGCAGCTGGACTATTTTTTTAATCTTTATAATTAATTTATTCTCCCCTCTTGTTGCGTTGTAATCAGTGAGAAATTCCCTGCTTGTTGCCAAAGCACAAGCGAGCGTGGCTGTGCTGGAAGCGTGGGGCCAGGCAGCCTGTCCTGCCGCTGCCACACTCCTCCAAGGAAAACTCAAGATGTGCCCAAATTGTTCTAAGCTGGCCCTCGAAAAATGGTAGCAGAGCAAACACAGAGGTTTTACTGGATCAAAGGCACCCACAGCGCAGCCATGACCACGCGCGAGCCAACGGAGCCAAACAACTGACCATGGAACAACCTTGCCATGGAAATAGGAAGAGATGCACAAAGGGGCTCATGGCAATTAATCACGGAGTAGTAATTCAAGTACCCGGATGAGCCCTCTGGGCCATCTCAGAGCGAAACATTTGCTCTCCAACATCTGGACTTTGGATCAGAACACTCCTGTCCATGGACTGAACACAAAAATGAGAGGAAAAACCCTGGAAGAATTCAGTCAAGGCAAGCAACAGGCATGGGAGCTCACTGCAAGGATTGCAAACCACATCTTGGAGATCAGTTCCAAGCCCAGCTCCACGAGCTCTCCAGTTTCTCCTGCTCTCCTTCAAAAGACTTTAATGACTCCCTGTCCCCCAGCAGCAAGGAGAGCCACATTCCCAAGGACACCACATCAATAAATAAGAGGAGCAGCTGCTGAGACAACCAGCTCAGCCTCCTCATCCCACATCTGGTGAGGCACAGTCTGCCTGCACCATCCCCAGTTTCTGTGGGAGACACAAGCCCTCGGGAATTATTTTAGGGAGACCACTGAACCTGTTTCCCATCAGCAGCTGATGGATAACTGGCGACGGCTCATACCAGTAAGGCTTTCCACAGCGAGGGCTCCTCCCGTCAGAGCGCAGCTCCCGCGGCGCTGCAGCCGCGCACGAGCCCTCACAGACGGGAGATCTGCACCCCGATCCTGGCAGCTGCACGCACGCTGCCACAGGCTGCTTTACAGGTGACATTTCCAGCTGAGCTTACGCCTGTGGCCATCTCAGACAAGTTCCTCCCTTGAAGCAGCCATCCCAAGCCAAGCTTTGGCAAACAAACTGTGGGATTCCGACCCATTTCAAAGCCTGCTCTGGTCTGAGCACAAACTCGGGAGTAAGGAGCACTGAGACTGTTCCGATGTCAGACGCGCAAAGAGAGGCAGTGACATCCTATTTATCTGCCAGCCATCCAAATAAGATTAAGGAGCAAACTTTGGGATGTGGAAGTGGTCTCTCCATCAGTAACAGTGAACCCTTGTAGCAATGCCAGCCAGGGAGGGATGGCGAATGGAACCAAATAATTGCAGTTATTCCCAGACTAAATTTGCCACAGTTTTAATTAGTACTCTTAGATAAGACCCAATTTCAGTCCAAAGGGACTGCTTCTCCCTGGGGTCTCTCGCTGTGTTCACACCAGGGTTAACAGCACTGCACACACGATTACAATGTAAAGCTTCGCTCCGCAGTTTGCCCATGGAAAGAGCTGCAGGAATACTGGGAGGCTCCATCCTTTCCTAGGAACAGGCATTTTGGAGCTTGAATCATGCACCACAACCCTCAAAAATTCTGCCATCTCCAAGCTTGCAGTGAGACAAGGAAATATTTTCTACCAAAACAAGAAGTCAGCACTCAGAGATGATGCTTCAGGATAAAAGTGTTTGTTTGGTAGAGTTTACTTTTTAAAGAATGTCATCTGAAGCCAGAGTAAAAACATTTCTGGTTTACAATTAGAGAAAATAAAGATTTGTATGCACTCTCAGCTTAAAATAAAAAGGAAAAAAAGAGGATTTAATGGAATCCTAACAGAGCAGATTTGGCATATCCCACACATTCCATTGCTTTAGAATAAAAATGACAATCAAACTTTCTGTGCTGAAGCTTTCTTGCTGTTTGGCTGACTGCAAGGCAAAAAGAGGCTGCAGATTGGCCTGGGCCATCAAGGATTTCCAGAGCATCTCTCTCAGAGGCAATCAGGGCTATCAGCTTTAAAACCCATCACTGATTGCCATTCCAGAGGAATTCATTAACATTTTGCTCCCGGACAAAAGAGGAGAGGCCTTCTCCTGTGGATGTGGGCAGCTGCTGGGCCCCCCAGCAGCATCCATCACCCAGCATGTGAGGTCCGGAATTCCTGCTGGTGCACCAGAGTGTTTGTGTGCATTTCTGAGTGCCTGAGAGTTATGATGTTGTGCCAAGGCCTGTCTGACTCTTCGGGGAGGTCACTCAGACATGTTGTAATTCAAGAGACGCGCAAGAAACACAATTTAGCACCGTCTTTCCACCTTCCAACACTCTCGCTCCGAGGAAAACAAAACAAAATGTTCATAATGCATCAGTGGCGGGTTCCTGAACTCATGCTGCCCAACACACAGAAAAAATCTGGGATGGGAGATTTGGAGTTGCTTTTCCAGAGAAGTGAGCCTCAGGCTCATCCACTGGTGTGATCCCACACAGCTTCCCTGCAGTGAGGGCTGGAAACCTCTGTCAGGGAAGGAAATCTGGATTAATGCTGCTAATTAAAAGGGACAGAGGACACGGTGGGAAGGACCAAACATCTTCTCTTTAGTGGAGGAGACGCATACAGAATGTCAGAGAATCACGGAATGGCCTGGATTGGAAGTGGCCTTATAGCTCATCCAGTTCCATCCCCTGCCATAGGCAGGGACGCCTTCCACTAGCCCAGGTTGCTCCAAACCCTGTCCAACGTGGCCTTGAACACTTCCAGGGATGCAGAGGCAGCCACAACTGGTCTGGACACCCTGTGCCAGGGCCTCACCTCCCTCGCAGGGAAGAATTCCTTCCCAATATCCAGTCTAAACCTACTCTCTGGCAGTGGGAAGCCATTCCCCATGTCCTGGTACTCCAGATTCTTGTAAACAGTCTCTCTCTCTCCATTTTTCTTGTCAGCTCCTTCAGGTACTGGAACGTCCCAGTAATCTAAGAGCAATAAAAAATAACTCAGTATGAGCTACAGCCTAAAAACCTGTGTGGACACTTGTCAATGCTCTGTACCTCCATCACATCCTTCATCTTTGCCAAAAAACTGCTAAAATTGGCACAGAAAAAAAAAAAATTGGTCCCAGATTTTGGACCAGGTCTTTTTCACATGAGCACAGGCCACAAGCACTGCCAGAGCAGCCACAAGGCAAAGGGACCAGGACACAAGGACAAGAGGCAACGGGCACAAACTGATGCCCAGGAGGTTCCAGATGAGGAGAAGGAAGAACTTTTCCTGTGCAGTGACTGAGCACTGAACAGATTGTCCAGAGAGAGTGGGGAGTCTCCCTCACTGGGGATATTCCAGGACCACAGGACCCACCGTGGTCTCTTCCAGCCTCACCCATTCTGGGATTCGGTAACATCCAACACATCCATTTTAGCTGGAGACTTAAGGGACTTCAAGGCCAGGGAAGACCACAGAAATATTGGATTCTGATGCCCTGGGAACACAAGATCTGCTGGAGCAGATCTTTCGGAAGAACCATCCAGCTTTGCCGAGGCTTCACTGCCTCTATTGAGGAACGGTCCAAGATTTTACAGACAAAGCCCATAAGGGAAGTTCCTCCAGGACAAGCACACACAAAGGTACCACCCTTGGCTGAGGAGACTTCCTCAGTGCCAGACCTGGAACAGAACAAGAGCAGAAGAAGCCCCACCACACTTTTACCAAGTTTCCTTGAACTTCTCACTAAGTGTCAGAGGATACTCCCTGCTCTCCTATCATCCTCCAAGAGAAGCTGGGGTGCTGTTTCTGGATTTTCTGTTGATTCTTTGAAGCTTAGACTCATCAGACCTCTGCTCTCAGAAGAAAACCCACTGTCTTTCCTGCTTATAGACTCCAATCCTGCTGTCTTGTCCTGTGCATGGCTCTGAAACATCGAAATTTTCCCATTTCTCTAGGAATGTCCGGACCAGTCGCATCCCATCCACTTCTCCCTCCTTCCCCATTGTTGATCAGCCCCTTGGCCTCTCCTCTGCCCAACCCACAGGTGCTTAATTGAAAAAAAAAATACAACCCAACTCTGTTCCTTATAGAAAAGCAGCTTTCCATGTAGGCATTAAATATCAATTACATGAGAAGCCATGCAGTGCTTTAATTACACTCATGAAAAATCATCCCATTAATCAAGCTTCTAATCAGCTAATTTCTCATAAAAAGGTGGAAACTGTTATTTTATCGATTAACTCTTAACAATCACCCAGATGAATCAATTCTACTTTTTTTTTTTTTTTTTTTTTGCATATATCCCATTTTACAACAGGAAAAGTTCTTCGTTTATCAGGGACTTGCCTGAGTGTGAAATGAGTTCCTTGCTTCTTGTTTCTGGCAGTGCTGTGCTTCCCTTTGGGGCTTGTGGTTGGAATGTGGGCTCCTTGCTCTCGCACCCCCCATCCTAGCATCCAACATCTCCATGGAAAGGCTGCTGTCATCTTTCAAAGCTCTGATTTGGGAGACTGGGTCCACTCCAGATCAAAAAGACCTGCAAAAATAGAGAGTGATACAAGAAACAGCTTTGCCTTTTGAGGGGAGATGAAAAGAGCTCGGCTCACTTAGTCCAGCAAAACAAAAGCCAAGAAGGGACATGGCTGAGGTCTGGAAATACATGGAAGGCTGGAGAAGGAAAAAGGCAGAGAGGAAAATAGGGGGGGTAAGAGCCATTCCAGTGAATGAACAAAGCAGCTGGGAATTAATGTAAGCTGGAGTTTAGAAACACATTCTAAGCCTGAGACTTTCTAACAGGCTTCCCTTGGGAGCTGCTGGGCAAAACCTAAAAAAGGGTTTTTGCATAACTCCAGCTCCTGCAAGGCATTTGCAATGGTTGGGAAGGAACATCAGGCTCCACGGAGCCTGTCCTGTCTTCACAGAGGGTTTTCTGCGATCCACAGCCAGCCTAGACAAGAAGCCACTTGATTAATTATTGCCTCTGCTGACTTCTCCCACCTACTGCTCCGTTCAACCCCAATTATTCAGGATCAGCTCCTAACGATCTATTGAAGAGGTACAGCTTTTCATTTGCATAAGCAGTTTCAGCCAACACAGTCTGTTGAGACAGAAAATATACACTGAATATTTAGCAAGTCTGATGGCATTTCAAGAGTATGTGATGGCACACAATTGATGACATCATGCATTTCTCCTGTTTCCTGAAGCTGAAGCCTAATGTGGCCCAGAACTTCACCCAAAACTGATTGGCTCAGGGTTAAAAAAATAATTAAAAGAAAGAAATGTATGCGGAGTGTTTTTACAGAGTGTTTCCAGATTTAGATGCAACTCCCAGAGAACACCATCCAGCAATATCAAAGTTTATACAGAACTGCAAAATTAGATGCAAAGCCCTGGAGTAGGAGGAGAGATTAGAGACACGTATTTCTCTCCTTCTCCTGGGAGAGGTGCAAGGAGCTGCTCTGTTGAGGTCCCAGGTGGATTTGAGCCACAAACCCACTGTCAGATCATATAATCCCCAGGCTGCCATTCCGGCCTGGCAGGTGGCTGTGGCCCAGCTGTAGGAGCATGCACAGGTTTCGGAGAGACCAGCTCCTTGCTGAGATTGGCTCCTGAGTACTCATGAGCAGAGATGTTCCCAGAGCAATACTTTTTTTGCTGTTGTGACCTCTCCTCTGATATCTGAATATCCCTCAGCTGGACTGGATCAGTATTGGTGCAAAAGTCTCTGTGTGCCTTTTCCTCTGTCCCAGGGCTCTTTTCCTGGCTCTGCTCCACACATTCTACAGCACTTGGAGCAGTCACCAGTCCATTAAAGGATGCTCCACAGGGCCTGGCTGGTCTCTAGGAAGGACAACCAGCAGCACACATCTGGCTGGGTGTCACATGGCCTTACACAATCCCTTTTCAGCTCCCAAATCATAGAATTTGAGAATGGTTTGGGTTGGAAGTGACCTTAAAGACCTTCCACTATCCCAGGTTGCTTCATGCCCCGTCCAGCTTGGCCTTGGACACTTCCAGGGATGGGACAGCCACAGCTTCTCTGGGCAACCTGTGCCGGGGCCTCATCTCCCTCACAGGGAACAATTCCTTCCCAATATCCCATCCAAACCTGCCCTTTTCAGTATTAAGCCAACCTCCCTTGACCTGTCACTTCACATCCTTGCCAAAGTCCCTCTCCAGCTCTCTTACACAAATCTCCCAATCCTATTTATTTCTTCCATGCATTTGGTGCTACACTGACACCACGTCTAAGCCCAGCATTAGCAGGAGCACCCTGGGAAGCTGCAGATGCACAAATTCCTGTTTGCCTCCATTCCATAGGCAGCGGCCACCTCTCTGTCCTGCTCTTGCTCCCATCCAACAGCTACGGAAGAAGCATTTGGAGCATGAGCAGCGCACGGCAGCACGGCATGGGATAGTGTAGGACAGACCAGAGCTGGGATAGCAGCTGGAGTGGGGAATGGCCAGCGGAAAGGGTGCGGGATGCAAACAGCCTCTGCTGTGGGAGGGACAGCCTCACACCCCTCCCAGCTGCTCTGAGACTGATGTCAGATGTGTCTGACCAGCCTCATGCATGAAGAAGTGGCGCCTGCACTGAATGGTCACATCCAACAGGCCTTGGGAAAATCCAGCAGGTAAAGGATTAACACCTGGCCTGGCCCTGCTGGCAGTTTGTTCCATACTTTCTCAGGCACTGTGTGAGGGATGCTGGGCACTGACGAGCTCTGCTTGGGGTAAAATAGAGACCAACAGTGGGCTGAGAAACACAACAAATCCCTGAGGGAGCCTCCAGCATCCCAGGCTGTTCCCAGTACCCTCAGATCCACCCTCTCGCCTCTGTAGCTGGGTCAGGAGAAAGTTTTGCTGCTTGTTGAGAGGACCAATGCCGTCAGAAGTCCTGCCTGCATTGAAAAAAGCATCTCTGCATTGACAACAGCCCTGGCCGCTGATTTTAACTGATATAAACCAGGAAATCTTTCCTCACCAATACCTATTGGCTCTGAGGGAAAAAGGACCATAAATCAACACCTGATTGTGCCAAAGCCCTGCCATGCCCTACAGAGCATCCCCCCACACACACCCCCACCCTATGCTCCCACCATCTTTCAATACCACAGCACTGCAAGGGAAACCACCAAACCATCCCAGAGAAATCTTCCCCCAAAGAGTGCAGCCGCCCGAGTCTGTGAAGAATAATGAATGGCTCCCCTGCGCCGTTCCCACTGCCCGCCCTCCCTCGGGAAACCTTGTTCAGCCTCGGGAATGCTTTCACTTGTGTGGCCTGGGACAGCATCCCCCAGCAGGGCATTAAAGGAGGGGGCAGGTCTGCAGGCTGGCGCTGGGGCGGACAATGGGCAGGGGAGGCGAGGGGAAGGGGAGGAATGCTGCGCGCTTTGCCAGGCATCGCTCGGGGCGGTGTAAAGGGACAGCAACGAGCCGGCTCAAAGCGTCAGCACAGCCAGAGCCGCTTGATTTATTCTCCGCCGCTGCAATTATTTATTCATAAATTAAACAGAAAGAGGAGCGAGGCCGGATGCCTGCGCAGGGGTGGCATTTGTGGGAGGAAGGAAGGTACGACGACCCCACCCAGGGACGGCTGTCTGACACTTCTCCTTCCTCAGCCGCAATCATAACCTCTGATTTAATTATCTTAATGGGTATGGGGGGTGAAAAAAATACAGAAGAGCAGACACTTTTCCTCAGGCAAAGGCTTCTCCTGATGCCCAGCAGTGGTCTCAGGCTCGCTGTGCCTGCTCCCTGGACATCCCCTTGTCCCACGTCCCTTGGGGAAAAGCCGCAGGCTTACAGTCCTACTATTCTTCTCCTGTCAGCACAGAGACTGCTCTGTGAAACACTGCTCTGTGAAACACTGCCCACAGGGCTGGGGAGGGGATGCTCCTCTCCTCGTGCCCTTCCTCGAGATGTTCCCCAGCCACAACCAGCTCTGCCGGCCAGGAGACCCCACGTGGGGACACTCCGACCAGCAAGGACAGGCTTCTGTGTCAGGGAAGGAGTGAAAACACCCAGGGAAACAAAGAGAGAACGATTAAATGAAACAGCTCGCTACCACGAGATCAACGCCTTTGAATAAGAGATTTTCAGGCCAAGCCCTGTGGGTCTCAGAGACAGCCTGAACAAGCGAGGAAGAACTTGGACAGATGATCAGTACCAATGAACCCAAGCACAGCTTCCCAAGTGCCAGGTTTTGCTCTGGGATCTGAAGACAGCACGCTTTGGGGACGGGTATTTGCCTGCTGGCTCTTTGCCGCTCAGGAATCTCATTTTCCAGGATGTCAGCAAGGCCAGGAGGGCCAGAACTGTACATTTGCCTTTTAGTGACAGCTGAACTACACGAAATCTGGCTCTGGGGCTCTTGGAAAGCGCAATAAATACCGTTAAGACTTGCAATAAAACTGCTCTGCTTGGCAACAGGAGGCTTTTCTTATCCACCGCTCTTCCGTGCGCCTTCGTCTTGGCTCACCAGGAGCCGGGGTTTGGAGCCCAGCCTTCTCCCCAGCACCTCACAAGTGAGCAAATCAGCTCCCTGCCCTAGGAGAAGGAGAGAACGAGGTTCAACAGAGCGCCAGGCAGCTTGACCATGCCTGGCATGGGCAGAGGAGCCCCTCTCTGCAAGGTCTTCCCAACCCTCTGGCACCGTGCAGCTGAGAAGGGGCTTCATCCCAAACTTGTGTGATCCCAACCCCACCAGGCACTAGCCTGGCTCCATGCTGTTATACAAATGGACCTGGCAATCATAAGTGGGTTTTATCTTCTCAAAGGGGGGGAATAAAGAGGTGAAAGAGACCTTGTGGGTCAGGAATCCCTGCAAGTGGCACCTACTGCAGCTGCATAGGGATCCTAAAGAAATGCCACCCCAGAACTACCCTTATTCCAGCTGGAACAGCTCAGAGGACAGACTCTTGCAATTCCCAGCGGCAAAGAGGAGGCTGACCCATCCCAGCACCAACATGACAGTTAAAGCACCATGTTCTCCCACTCTTGTCAGTACTGCCCCAGGCTCAGCAGCTCCCCCAGCTCTGGCCATTCCAGAGCATGGGATTTAAATATTGAGCATGTTTAAATATTACATGGGGGAAATTAATAAATAGAATGAAAAATATTATTTACCCCTAAGTGGGGATGTCACTCACAAAAACAAAAGAGGCAAGAGTAGCCTTTACCCAGGGCTGCAAAGTGTCACAGCCTCACCTCCACTTTGTCACCACAGAGTCCTTCACAGAACTTATCAGTGGCTTAAACCAAGAAACACAGCAGGTGATGAGAGAAGGGTTCCCTCTCCAAAACCTCAGCAGTGTGCAAACCCCTCACTCCCAAGGCCCAAAACTCCTTCACCCAAAACTGCACCCCAAATCTGGTCCTTGTGCAAGGAGGAACCAGGCGAGATGGGATCCCCAAGCTCTCCACCCACACGAAACCAATCCATACCAGCTAGAGGAGCAGGAGATGTGTTTCCATGTCCTTAGGATGACACAAAACGTCTCTGAGTCATCCTGAGTCATTCCTTAAAGTCATTAGCATCTCCTCTTCCTGCTCCTCTGGAAGCTCCACTCCCAACATCTGCCGTGCTTTCATGGCTGAAGAGTACAAGGAGAACACATCAGTCCCAAGCCTCAGACAGTGTCACACACACAGTGAAATGCAGCTTTCAGCCCACCTTTGAAGCCCAGCAGAGGTGGGAGCAGGCAGCCCTGCTGTTCCTCGAAGGATCTCTCTCCAAAGCTCCTGCAAACGGCTCCACACACTTTAGTGACAGCATAATTGTACATTATCTCCTACAATTTCACTCTGACGATTTAGGGGACAATAAAAGGAGCAGAGAGACTGTAATATTCATATTGACATTCCCCAAAAAGCCACCTTTCCTGGTAAAGCCCTTGTCTTATGAATATGGAAAGCTGCCTGGAGGCTTTGCTTAAATGCAGTGTGTTGGTGTTTAATCAGAGGAGGTGGAGCAGGAGCAGCTCCTGCACAACAACAGCCCGGCACTTTTTAGGATGTGCAAGACATCCTCCATTTTCATGGACAATTCTGTTTACAATCCCTCCTTTAAAACAGCTTATAAAAGATTCACTCTGCCTCAGTGTATGAAACAAGAGTTAGTCAGAGAACAGGACTCCGTCTGCTATTCCTTCCCCGTGGGAATTTCTAATGAAAACCATTTTTTGTCTGAACTTTTCAGTAAGAAACAAAAAGAATTTTTTTTTCTTCCTTGGTAAGAAAGAAGACTTAAATACTTCAGCCACAGCCCAACATTTCATGAATTGGAATGACTGCCTACACAGAAGGGGAAGAAAGGGAAGACTTGCAAGGGAAGAGCCGGAGAAGGGAAGCATGGGGTTTTATGGATTGAGTGGCCACCAAAAGCGATGCCAAGTTTTTGCTGGAAATCCAGTTTCCATGACTTTCAGCAAGGACAAGAATTCCAAAAGCTGTCTGAGCCTTTGGGTGCACATCTCCCAGGAACAGAGAAACTGGATCTTCTGCATCTTCCACTCCAAGTTGACTTGGAGGACATGTAAATGCTTGGGCCAAACAGCGAAAAAGAACATTCTTTTTTCCTTTCCCCCCGCCAAGGGTGAGATCCATGGAAGCTTGTGGGATTTTTGTTCAAAAGTACAGCCGAGTCATGACTTACCCCATGCGGTTTTTCTCCACAGTCCATGGATCTGTCTCTGCACCCTTGATGGACACCCAGCCCCACGGCTGCCGGATCCCACCCTGACAGCCACAAGGAGGATATTCCCCCCGGCTCCCTCGCTTCCCTCTCTGGATGCAGATCCTGGCAATCAATTGTTTCCCTTCAATGCTGCTGCAGAGAAAGAAGAGTCTGATTTTGACAGATTTATATTTAGATTCACTTTCTTTCTTTTTTTTTTAAATTTATTTAAGGATTTCTGTTTACCTTCTGGGTAGAACTCTAAGTTCACCCACGGAAGCAACCACTGAACCATGGAAAACAACAAAAAGTAAAGGATGTACTAAAAAAAAATCCATAGTATCTGTAATACTTCAATTAAGGGAGTATAAGTATTGAAGCCTGAAGTATCTTGATAATCTGAACCATCAATTCTGACAGCAGAAGGTGCCACTATCAGAGTTGGGAAAAAATCTTTGCCTTTCAGCTCACGAGCAGGAAATCTCTCTCACCCTGAAAAGACAAACAATAATAACTACATAAAAATATTATTTTAAGTTCTGTCAAAATCCACATTTTTGGTTTGACATTCTACTTTTTGGTTTCCTATTGGTAAAACTGTTTTTTCTCGATCCCATGAACATTCTGATTTGTCAATATTGCTGGAAAGGTTTAAAAGAAAAGGTTTTTCCACTTCCCTGAGCTGGCCAGTTGTCAGGGATTCAAGGATCTGGAGTATAAAAGGGGTAAGCAAACTTCTGGTCATGGGCCAAATCTCAGAGAGTAGGGCAAGAAATTCTGTTCACGGATAACGCCAGTGAACTAGCAAACACCTTCAAGGATGGTCAAACACTTCCTTAAAGAGGCTGGGAATGGGAATTCTGGGAAATAGTTGTGGTTCAGGGAACATTTTGCTGTCAGGTGCTCTTTCACTCCAGTTCCTCCCTCTGAGGTGCAGCAGAACAGACAGCATTGGTATTTGGAAAGCTTTTTTGGTTCTGCACCCATGAGTTCCTTGGACAAGCCCCCTCCAGAAGCTAAATCCTTCCATTTGATATCCTTCCAGGTCAGCAGCCAATCTGTCACATCCCTGGTGTGACCTGGCTTATTTTGGAGCCAGGAAGCCACGGGGAAGGACTGCTTTAATCCCTGCAAAGGGCAGAGCAGCACAGCCCGACCCTGGAGGCAGTGGCTGAAGGGCACAGCTCCTTCCTCGGCCACCTGAGGTTTTGTCCCAGTGATTCCAGGCAGGAGAAGGCGTTTTCTTCCCGGGCATGAGAAGAGGTTCAGCAGGATGCAGTAGGCGTCTTGCTCGCAGCTTCAAAGCCAGGACAAAGACAGATCCTCCTGGGAAAGGGCGATGAGTGTCACCAAGAGCACGGAAACGCTTCCAGCCTCCCGGCTCCAAGGCCTGGCAAGGCTGCCCAAACCTGACCGACTCCCGCCAGGTACCCCACAGTTCTCACCTCCTGCTCCAGGCCCTGACTTCAGCCCAGGCAAACACCATTGTCGTATGGCTGGGCTGGACCTGCAGGGACCTTTCCCCAAGTCACGCTGGACTATTGCTCTTCCCAAGGAAAAGCGAGGAATTTTGCCTGTTCCCATGCTGAGCTGGATATTGGGATCATCCACCCAAGTGCAAAGCACAAGCTGGGCCTGCCCGAGAGCCATATGTCAGGAATGGGAAGGACATTCCAACCCACTCACCATGGAAATTGTCACTCTCTCGGCTTGCCCCCCGGGCACCAATCACACTCTGATCCGGCACAGGCTCCAGGGCTCCCTGGGACATCAGCTGCCAGCCAAGGACACAGGCTCCACTCATCCATTGCTCTCCCTCAAGGCGAGCTGAAAGGTTGGAACCAAACAACCACCGGGACATCACATGAGATGTTTCTGCCGCTCTCCAGCCTTAATGCAGCGATAGGCACTGTGGGCTCTGCCATAGGGAGCAGAAACAGCAGCCGACCCTTGGCATTCCCCAAGGGATTCCACTGGGGCCACCAGCACCGCTGGGTCCCCAGCACAGGGGGACAAATCCCTCATTCTGGGCCACTTGCACTGCTGGGTCCCCAGCACAGCAGGACAAATCCCTCATTCTGGGCCACTTGCACTGCTGGGTCCCCAGCATAGGGGGACAAATCCCTCATTCTGGGCCACTTGCACTGCTGGGTCCCCAGCAGAGGGGGACAAAGCCCTCATTCTGGGCCACTTGCTGTGCTGGGGACCCAGCAGGGCAAGTGGCCCAGAATGAGGGCTTTGTCCTGCTGTGCTGGGGACCCAGCATAGGGGGACAAATCCCTCATTCTGTTGGCACACGAGGGCGAGAGTGCTTCCACAGTGCTGCTGTGCCCTCTCGGCCCCAGGCAGCCGCTCACCCCTCCATCCCAGCAGCAGGTTTTTCCCAGAGAGCTGCTCCCAGCAGCTGAGCCTGTCGGAAGCATCTGGCCTCGAGCCACCCAGGTTAGTGCTGCGTGCTGAAGGATGAACTCGGGAGCCTGAAGCACGGCTTCATTTTACTGCAATAAAGAAGAATCAAGTAATGACAAGGCGAGGGGTGAGCGATGGGGTAATGGGAGAGCTGCCACAGAGCAGAGCCAAAGGAGACCAGCTCCTCCTGCTCTTTGCCTTCACCCACTGCTTGGAATTGCCTGTGGAAGTGCCAGACTCTGAGGAGAAAGCTGTCACTGAAGGACTAAATCATGGACAATTTATGCTCAGCCTTTGAGCAGGGCTGCTTCCTCCAGCCATGGAATTATTGAGAGACCCCCAGCCTTGTCTGCTCCCCACCTGCCCAGCCAGGCTGCACCCCTGCTTTGAAGTCACCCCACCATCAATACTGCATTACCAGCACGTGCTGGAATTGCCACCGAGGAATATTGCCAAGCACAGAGCATTTGGTTTTTGTGGCAAGGGAAAAGTGGTCCTGCCTGCACAGACACAGCTCTGCTCTGAGGAGAGGCTTGCAAAGGAATGGGTGAAGCCCATTGAGGTTTGCTGGCAGGATGAAGGGGTCCCCCGAGGCAGGTTTGGTTTTACAATTCCTTGGCCAAGCAGATTTTCATGGTACCACACTCTGGGCCCCAAGATCCCAGGCAAGCTCAGCTGACCACTTACCCTAAATCAGGGCCATCTCCTGGCCCTCCCAACAGCAGGGCCCTTTAGCAGAGCTAAGAGTATCCCTGTATGTCGCAAAGCACGCACAGAAACACGAGAGCACTGCCAGGCTCCAGGGTAAAAAGCCAGCTCCACTCCCTCCAAGATTGTTTTAGCTGGGATGCTCCTTGAACTGGAACCACAGAAATAATTTGCCACTGAGAAACCCAGACCTTGAGGTGCAATCCAGGTATCCATCCTAATTCAATTTTCCCGAAGAAGCAGAGTGTACCAGGACAATCAGAAAAGCAATCTGTAGTCTTCCTCGGATGCCTCACAGCAGCCCTAACGGAAGAACCACAAATGAGATGTCCTCCCCCACATCAAAATGAGATTTTAGCAAAGCCCACCTCCACAACAGATTAATAAATGTGCAGACAGTTTGTGCCAAAAAAACTCAGATCCAAATTCCCTTGGAGATGGGGGAGAAGGGGATGAGAACCCACTTTGCAACCTCTGTGACTGATACCTGCCCCTACAAACAGCCAAGTGCACCAGACTTCAAAGGGGTTGAGAGAGGATTTGACCCTCTCTTCCCTGTCATTTGTGTGCACTTCAGATTTCGCTCCCACTGAGGCGCCCAGGGTGCCCAGCTGGATGAACAGGAAGCTGATGAGCTCAGGGTATCACTAGTTTAGTGGGATAATCACAATAGGCGTGGTCTAGGAAGGAGAAGGACCACGGGGAAACCAGCATCATCCACCACAGACCCCATGATGGAGCCCCCTCCTCTTGTCTGAAGCGTTCCCTTCTAAACAGGGTAACGGCACTGCCCGGCTTCCACGGAGCCTGGGAGGAAGGGGAAACACACCCATGCTCAGGCACTGTGCTCACAGGAGCCAGGCAGCCCCTTCACCCAAGCAGCACATTAAATATAAAAGAGAAGTCACCACGGATGTTAATGTATAGCATCGGGATTTATTCCCCCCTCCTGTTCTCAGCACCACGTGACAACATTAATTAAATGTGTTTCTGACCCTGCTGTGCTTCTTTAAATATTTGCCATTCTCCACAAGCAGTGTTTGGTTAATGAAATGAAATTAATGAGCTCATTAGATTGTGCTGTAATCTTTCAGATGCGAGCCCAGCGCTCGGAATCACTGCTCCCTTTCTCCGCTCTCGCGCTTTAACTCGGCGCATTCAGCTCCGCAAGCAACGGCTGAACAGGGGAGTAATCAATTAACAGGGCAGCAACCACGGGAAGGGGAAGGAGGAGACACCAAGGCCAACGAGAGGCAGCTCGGTGACTTTCCCACGGGAGCCGATCCCGTGGTTCCAGGCGGTCCCTGGCACACATAGCTTCGTTTGGCGGATGCTTCTCCAAGGTGAGGATCAGCTACAGGAGTCTGATGTGGCAGGAGCCGAATCCATGGCTACATCCACTCCGATTTGTGTGGGAAAGCCAACAGGCCTTGGGAAAGAAGAGCTGGGCTTAAAAACTTCCAGACGTGCCTCTAACAGTAGCCCTGGCTCTGGCTGAGACACAACAAGGGCCGCACTCCCAGCTGGCCAAGGCCACGGGGTTGTCCCCCACCACTGGTCTCTAAACCTCTTCCTGGGGCAAAGAAAGCCCACGGGGCCCATGTCCCTACACCAGGCAACTCCCCACACTCTCTGTGATGATTACCCATCCTGATTCCCCCCACGCTGAGCCAAACAGCCCTCTGGCATCCAGCCTTTCCCACATTTCCCCCCAGCGCAGAGCAGGAGCTGCATTCTGGTGTTCCCCACTGAAGTACAGCCCCAGGAGCAGCAAGGGAGCCTCTCTGCCTTTGGGCTGCGCCACCTCACCAAGCCAGCACAATTCCCACCTTTTTCTTTTCGAGCAGGAAGGATTCTCCCCAGAGCAGTGCTCTGCTTTCCTATTGTCTTGTGAAGCTTCATCAAAGAATTAACTCAGATCAAAGAGTCTCCACAGCAGCACGAAATCCCCCAATGGGCAGGGAGAGGAAGAGAGAGGTGGACAATAAGACAAAAAACGCTCCAGTAAATCTCTTTCCAAGAAAGCAAATAGGGGCAGTTTCTGCATGCAGATAAACCCCACAGCTCAGAGCCTGTGTTAGCTATGGTGACTCCCAATAGCTCCAGAGGAATTCCGGCTAGGAAATGTATGCAAATCGAATTCTCTCCATGGCTGTACTCACCAACAGATTGGATCACAAAGCTTTATCAGGCTCCCGTCCTTGGGCTTTTGTCATTTACGTTTTAGCCCAGAAGTCACATGATGGTGAGCCAGGCCTGCCGGGATAAAACAAGGGGGTGATGAGCATAGCCAGGAGGGAGCAAGAGAAAAGGGTTCCTGCAATGAAACACTGAAAAATCTCCAGGTCAAAAAAGGAAATGATACCCCAAGTCCCCGCAAAAGCCTCGAGGAAAGCAATGCCCCAACCACTACTGCAGAGCACATGAGAAGAAAAACGTCTTTGCA
Organism: Callaeas wilsoni; assembly: GCA_013398955.1. Lineage (NCBI taxonomy): Eukaryota > Metazoa > Chordata > Aves > Passeriformes > Callaeidae > Callaeas > Callaeas wilsoni. Next base: position 160,393 of record VWPU01015072.1, read on the forward strand.
CTCACAGGTGGCAGGAGCAAAACCGGAAAACCCAAACTAACAGTATCCCCACACTCATCAACTGCACCAACCTCCTGCACCCACAAGATGATCTCAGAGGACTCTTGAACTGTCGCCCCTCTGCATCTCACAGGATTATCCCATGTTAGCTTGAACAATCCAGAACTGTCTCTATCCGCTTGTCCAGGTGGACATCACAACCCCCAAAATAGCAGGCTGAGCTCAGATATCTCAGTGTTAGACAGGTCTTTCACAGCCCTTCACATCCTACCAGCCCACCCAGCGAGGTTTGACTTTCCTCTGCTTTAAAAGATCTGAACATCCCTGCCTTTGGTGACTGATGATTAAACAGAGGGAAAAGCACCGCTATCATTTATCCACGACCTTGGAGGGGCTGCAAATAACGCTGGCTGGCTGATGGCAGGTCCCCTGGCCACAGAGTGAAGGAGTGGCTCTCAAGGGCAGCAGGGAGAATAAATCCAGAGGCCAGGCTGACAGCTCCCCCCACTCTACTGCAGAGAGGAGCTGCACACACCTGGCAGGTGGGAGAGCGCACCTGAGGCAGTGGGTGCCACGTAGGAGATGATGCACAGAGGATGAGCAGGGGTGGAGAGTTACCACAACTGCTGGACAACTCTGAAAACAGCAATGCTGGGTCTCCAGAAGGTTTTCCACCAGCAAACTCAGCAGCAAAGATGTGGGAGATTCAACGAGGGCACACGGGGAGCCATTCATTTCACCGAGGATGGCCTCTGAGAGACGGTGTTTGCTGGGAATGAGTTACTCCAAAAGGGAAGGTAAGTGAGTCTTTCCGCCCCAGGGCAGCACAAACAGCATTTGTCACCACATTCATCTCATATCCCTGAGTTTATAGCTGGATCCTGCCTTCCGTCTCCCTCCAGAGGCAGCCACAGCACAAAAGTCAGGTACCCACCTGCTCACAGAGCTGATTTTGCTCTTTGCAGGGTGTACAGAATCCATTGACAGAGAGGCCAAGCACACCAGGAGCATGGTTTGTGCACCTGGGAGGGTTCAGTGCCAGGAACCCATCTTCCAGAAGCCAACACTACCCCTCCCATAGGTTTGGGGTCCCAGCCCATGTTCACAGAGCAGCCGTGCCTGTGGTCTTCATCCTGGCTTAGCTGTGTAAGCAACGCTGCTTCCACAGCCTTGCTTTGTTTCGAGTGGGAGAACAAATCTTCAATCTTATTTAAAATCAAATCAAAATTCATATTTCAGCTCAAGTACTGCAGCCTGCTTATGCTTCAGCCTGGCTCCTACACCCAGAGCAAATGAATGCCCACATCCCTGAGAGCATCTCCTGGCAGGTGACTTTGCCCTCACCCCTTGCCCTTCGTTTTTCCCCCATGGATAGGCAGGGATCTGTAGGCAGGGGCACAGCAGCCCGAGCAGGAGATGCCTTTGCGGCAGCTGGAAGCGGAGCCAGAATCCACGGGGCGGGTTTGGTACAGATCCTTACAAATGCAACTGCTCTTCCGAAGTGTATTTATATCTTATCTGCGCTGTTTACCCATATGTTCAATAAATCATTATTCATTATCTGATAAGGTGCTTGCAGGGAATTTCTAAGCCAGGCTTACAGTTAGCACAGAGCAGGACACACTGGGAATACAAATGGGAAAATAAACAGAGCATCCGTCTCCAGCGAGGCTGCTGTGCTGCCAGGGGACTGTGGTGACATTGCCAGCCAGGAGACCAAAGGCTGGGTCACCCGGCCTGCTGGGCTGGGGACAACAGGCCTGTGTTATGTAGAACAGCCTCCTTTTCAGCTAATTACACATCCCAGATGCCTCCCGGTGTTAGAAGTGACACTATAAAGCGAGCCATGTTTCCTCTCTTCTGCTCCTCATTCATCTCTGCCCCACCAGGCCCTCACCACAGCCAGGCAGAGACAGACTCTGCTCCTCAGCATCCACAGGAACCCTGCAAAAGCTTCAGCCCGGGAGCAACGAGGGAAAAACCAGGAGTGGAGATCTGAGACAGCTCGAACAGACAGGAAAACTCCTCTTTGTGCTGTCTGTGGCGCAAGCATAAAACCAGAGGAGAAAGATTAGAGCAAACCCAGAGCCCTCTCTGACCCTGTCCACTCCCTTTGCCCATTCCAGCACGAGAAGGAGACATGGGAAGCACCTGGAGATGTTGCTCCACAGCACATCCCAACTCCTGCGCTCTCCTCTCTGATGCTCCCTCCAACAGCAGGAACCCAAACTGGCTCCATTTAGGCCAGGCAAAGCCTTACCATGGCCTTCAATACACCCATGGCCTCTCACATCTCAGCTAATCCAAGGATTAGCTGCATTGGACGGGTATTTCCATGTGGACTAGGGGGAGGAAAGTGGAGGGAGAGGGTAGGGAGTCAGGTTCAAGTCATGTGAACACCAGCCCCAGCACGTCTTGAAAACAGGCTACAAGGAAGTGTGACATCCAATTTCTTGGGAAGGGGAGGCAGAACAGTAATTAAATTTCTGATCTTGTTAGCCAATTTCTCCAATCACTGCCCCTGAACTGGAGAAGGGGAAGGGAGAGGGGAGACGTTTGCGTCAGCGACGCTTGTGAGGGAAATTAGGTTTTCACGGATTATTGGGTTAGTTCCACTTCTCCCACTTTTTAATTTATTTGTCTGTATGTGCTGCCGACCTGAAAGGCCGAGCATTTTTCCCCCCTTTTTTTTTAATTAAAATCTGTAGTTTTGAAAGATGAAAACTTTGGAAGGGGGGGAAGACTGCAACAATATAACCATGTCAGCCAAAATCTGCTTCCCTCCCAAACTTTTGTTAATCCCTCTTCAAAACAAGAGCCTAATAAGATCTCTCATTAGAACTTAAAATAGCCTCTGGATACTTTTATAGAAGAAAAAACTTGTCAATGAACTTTTTTCTATCTGAAAAAAGAACAGAATTTACCTGCTTACTGCTACTTGCAGGTTGAGGTTTGGGTTGTTCTTTTTTCTTTTTTTTTAATTTTCCCTTAATGCTACAAAAGAAATTCCAGAATTGCTGCCTGTGCAACCCTGGGCCTCTATTATTTCTCAAAAGACAGTAACACTGCCCCTCTTTCCAATTTCTTTAGAAATAGAGCAGAAGACTAAAATGTGCCTATGGGCAGTGTTCAAGTAAATTATCTGTATGATTATTTCCAACTGCCTGCTGAGTGGTTTCCTAGGAACAATGCCAAGGGGCTATTTTGTTTAAGGTTTCTGAATTTGGGATAAAAGAGAAACAGTGTAGTTCACACAGTGCCCAGACTTCCACTTTGATGAAAGGTTTGGAAAGCAGGAATGGCTGCACGGCTCAGCCTTAGCTGGAGGAGGCTTGCGAAGGTATCTGGGAAGCAAAAAAGGCTGGAAAGGACGACTTATGGAAGACAAAGTAGCATGGCTGCAGTGTGATAGAGCTGGGAAAAGCTCTGGCCAGAGAATCATTGAATCATTAAGGTCGGAAAAACCTTCAAGATCATCGAGTCCAACCTTCAACCGAATCCCACCATGCCTATATTTCCAAGTGCCACATCTACTTCATTTTTGAACATCTCCAGGGATGGGGGCTCCACCTCTTCCCTGGGCAGCTTGTTGCAGTGCTTGACCACCCTTTCAGTGAAGAAATTTCCCCCAATATCCAACCTGAACCTCTCGTGGTGCAACTTGAGGCCCCTTCCCCTTTTCCCAGCACTTGCATCCCACGATAACCAAGGACAGTGTGTCAATGCATGGGTGGGACCAGGAGCTTGTGGGATCATTTCACACCTCGAGGCAGTGCTGGCCAAGCTCTCTGAGTTGACCCATCCACAGATATTTGGAAAGCAGAGTTGGGCTGGTTCTTTCCGCTTTGCCCGCTCACCATTGTGGATCATGTCCACCCACCAGGCTGCCCGTGAGGGAAATCCACACCCATCTCACCCTGCAATCTTTGCAGACAAAATCACATCCATTCCTGGGACCTTTTGTAGGGATAGAGCCATGGAGGAGACCCCTCTGGTGGGACAAGAAAGAGCCCAAGCCACAACCACGCAAACCTTCTAAGCAGCTAAGTACAAAAGTCCAGACTTATCCTACTCAGCTGCAGCTACCCAGAATCTGGTCCATTTTCCATGGAGAATGGAGGTGACACCTCCAGGCAGTGGCAGAGCTGGCCAAAGGTAACTTCTAGAAAGGCTTTAAACAAAGCCAAACACACACAAAAGCAGCACCCCGTTCTCCCTTCACAATCAGGGTGAAAACTGCGGCTGGAGCCCTGATTAAGATCCTCATCATGGCCAAGCTCCGAGCTGACCCGCCCTCATCAGGCTTTGCACTTTGGAAAAAGATAATCCCGACAGCAGCGAAGAGGAAGGGAATTTACGCTGCTCTGCCGTGACCCAGACTTCACAGCCATTCAAAGTGAGCAGCCACAGCCATTAAAAACTTCACTTCACGCACTGAAGAGGCTCATAAAGAGAGTGTGAATTCACAGAGCACTGGCTCAGAGAGCCTATTCCCTGCCTGTCCCACAGCCTGCCTTTGTCTGAAATATGGAATAAAAGGGAGCTTCATATTTTACTTCAGACTTGTTTCGCTCTCCTTGTTTTCTCTGCAGGCTGACTAAAGAGGAAGTGATTTATAAGAGGAAAACAAGGGGAAGTGGTTCTAATTAATTGGCCATAACGGTTACAGCTGTACTGGCATCCAGCAAACAGAGAGCAACAGTGCTGAGACAGAGATGCAGTACCCTGAAAGGTTCCACAATAATCCTTCTCCAAGCCAGAATAAAATTTGCTTTTTGCCCTCACAGTGCTAGAAGAGACCCCTTGTTCAAGGTGCCTGGCACCTGAGCTGTCATTTTCCACACAGAGTCACCAGAAGAGGGGAACTGAAGGGGGTCTCCAGCTTGAGCCTCTCCTTGCAGGCCCTTCTTTCCCTGTCCAGAGAGGGCTCAGAGTTCATTCTCACGTCAGCTCAAGTTCAGGGTGTAAGGAGAGAGTCCAGCTTAAGAAATCTCAACTCCAAGCCTAGGATGAGAAGCTTCACCAAAAGGCTAAAGCTCCATCAGCCCCTGCCATCTCCCAGCTGGGAGCAGAACAGGGGGCTCCTGGGGCACTGTGGAGCCCAGGGAAACAGAAAGGCTATTTTGCATCCAGAAACAAACGTGTTTGTTCTGCTTTGAGCAGGGTTATGGCCAGAACTGGCCTCAGGGGAGCCATGCATCACACATTGCAGGTGCCTGGCTTCAGGAGGGGGAAACTCTCCAGCTTTCCTAACTGTGAGTGCCAGAAGTTCGGTATCCAAAGTTCATCCTGACCTCAGAGGGTTGGCCTGCTCCGTGGGAGGAAACAAAGCCTGGGCATAATCGGAACAAGCTCATAATTAAAAGTGCTTTCACCTTTCTGAGCTCCCAGGTGGCAAAGCTGCTGCGGGAGAAGCTGTTTCCATTTTCCCTCGTTGCACAGGCAGCAGCACAATGGGAACGAACAGCCTGGCAGGTGCCAGAGCCTGGCGCTCGCAGAGAGGGCAGCCCTGCTGTAACCCCACCAGGGTACCCCTGGGAGTCTCTGCATGGGGATTTTTATGGGTGGAAGGTGTGGGGAGCCGTTAACCAGAACAGCTTTTAATAGGGAAATCCAGTAATAGCAGGGGAACGAGTGCAAAATTCAAATAACGCTGGGCATTCCCATTTACCGGAGGCATTGTGTCCTCAGGAAGAAAGCCAGGTTCTGACCAGCTGTCCCACAGGAGCAGACACTGTAGCTCAGAGAGTGTGATAAGCTCCAGCTTCTGTAACAAGTTTAAAAAAAAGACACCAATATTTGCCCAGCACTTTGCTGGGGCTGAGCTCGATTATGCTGTGCTGTGAGAGATTAACACAACCAGATTGCTTTGTGGACTCACTGCTTCCCCACGGCCCCAGGCAGATTTTCCTCTGCGTGCTTTGGAAAAGGTCTCAGGACATGAACTTGCATTCAGCAGGGAGCCTGAGCAGCTCCAGGGGGCTGCTGTTTCCTCTCCACCTGGGATCCAGGCGAGCCAGTACCTTTCCCAGGGAGTCTGGCTGATCATCTGCTCCGTTTGGGACAAGGACAGTGGCAGGCAGGATTCTGTGTCTCCAACCCCCAGGGCAGCCCGATGACTTTGGGAGGCGGTGAGCCCCTCTTCCAGGCAAGAGACTCCAGCAAAGCTGGAGTTCCCAGGAGGAACAGCAGATCCCAGCAGCTACAGGGAAGGGAAAGCAAATTCTGTGCCTTCTTGGCAGTTTCTGCTGTGCCAGTTGGAAAAGCGAAAGCCACCCAAAAGAAAAGGCCACCGTACCTAGCCGGTGTGACGGGATGCTTCTCCAGGGAGGCAGGTGCAGCAGGATCTGTGGGGAAGAGGGGAAGTGGCTCCAAATGGAAGAACCCCAGGGAAGTACTGAGGACACTGGCATAACCACCAAAGCTTATGCTGTGCCACCCTGAGAAAGGAGATGCTAAAACAGCTGAGGGGGGAAAAAATAAAAAAGAAAAATAATAATTAAAAAATAATTAACCACTGCGGTTCTTCGGGGACAGCCCATGTGCCCTTGCAGGCAGCTCAGCAAAAACAACCCCTGGGGCACCACAGTGGCACACAGGGACAGGGGACAAAGGGATGCTCAGGGAAGGGGCAGGATAGAGTTGTCCTGGTGTTAAGAAAACAGTGGTTTTATTCCAGTAATCAAAGGAGACCAAGAACAGTATAAAACAAACTGAGGGACAAGCACTCCCCTAGGAGCAAAACATCTCCCTATTATCAGCTCAGGATAAGGGATAGAGCCCTTGTCTAGGCTAGAGCAGTGGAATGTGACATTAAGCAGAAGTCAGAGAAAACCTGCTGCTTTTGGCTGTAGCAAACAGGCCACATTGCTGGCAGATGCAGGGGGGAAAGTAGTTCATTCCATTTTCCACAGAAAACTCAAATCCAGCACCTCTGCTGACCCCTCTGGAGGAGAGGGGCTGGCCTGTTGCCAAGCTCAAAGTATCCAAGCCATACATCAAGGATCCAGAGGGACGAAGGCTGAACGGAAGTCACGGACGCCACGGCTGGCTGCCCCGCTGCCCCTACAGCAGGATGGGCAGTGGCAGCCTCTGGCAGGGACAGTCCCCCCAGCTGGACACCCCCGACCAGGGGCAGAGGCTGTTTGGCCCTGAGGTCAAAGTTGGCACCACTTTGGAGGCTCAGAGATGTCCAGGGATGGAGGGGACATTCCAGGGAGGAGCAGTACCGAGGAACGTGTGAGCAGCTGCTCCTGTGTTTGCTCAGCTCCTCCCACCGTGCTACTAAACCACTGCTGGGGAAGAGGAGAGGTTTCAGCCCGGGATAGTCATTCCTCACGTGTCAAACTGCAAGCAGAGGTTTGGAACACTCAGCGAACGCTTGAGACAGCACCTGGAGAGGCCTCATCCCATGCAACATAAGCTTTGCCAAGATCTTGTTCCTGCTCCTCTAACAAACAGTGCAGTTTACTCACAATGTGTTTACTGTTAGTAAGGAAGGGTGAGTGATCCATGACCAGCAGCAGAGCCAGGGGCATGAAAATTATGCTCTCCTGGGCTGTGAGCAGGTTTTGAACCCACAACCTTCACCAGACAATGCTGGCCTTAACTGTAAGTTCCCACAACTTATCCCTGCCCTTTGCAAGACCGGAATTTCAAACAAGCAAATCCCAAATCCAGCACACAGGTGCCTTACACAGAGGGCAGGGTTGGGTTGAAGAGCCATGCAGTGGGAATGCAGACCAGTTTCTTGCATCCCATCCCTTGCTGCAGCTCAGCATGCAGGCCCCAGGACACACAGCCCATCCACACAAGGGTCCTCTGACACAGGGAAGCCCCTGTCTGTTCCCAAAGAAAGCAGGTTTGCAAAAGATGGGAAGATCGCTCTCCTGCTAGAAAACAGCCTCGAGCTGGGAGGTGGTGGGGTGAGGACACGTCAAGATGTGAAGGCTCCTGTTCCCAAGGCACCAGGCAAGGCTGGACCATGGACATTCATCCAGCTCTCTGCTCACACCACGTTGTTCTCGAGTATCTAAGAAGCCACAGGAACACACACTCCTGAGAAGCAACTGCAAGTTGTGCAAGGCTCTGCCAGGCCAAAACTGAACCACTGGGGCTCAGACTTCCACCAAAAAAAACGTTCAAGCACAAGACAACCCTGGGTAACAAAGTCCTTGACCTGCACTTCCCTCACTCCAGCAGAGCCTCTGCTGGACAGCACCACGACTGCTGTCATGGCTTGCATGGCACAAGTACCCATGAGAAGCCACCCTCGTGGGGAGCGAGGGGCTGGCTTGCATGATACAAGCAAGAAAAGGGTGTTCACAAGCTCAAGAAGCACAAGAACAGGCAGCAAATTAGTGACAGACCTCCAGGACCTTGTATTGAAAGGAATCATCCTCTGCTCCTCTCCATCAGCTCCTGCTGAGTGCTCCCACTGATTGTGCTCCTCAGAGGACCTGGAAGAGTGGCTCAATCAAATCTCACCCAACCTCACTTATTTTTCAGAAGATTTTGGACATATAATCAAATTTTTCACACACACACACTCATACACTTTTCAAGCATTTCCCCACATTCCTGAAGGCTTTCACTTTACTACCCCAGCAGAAGGGGACATTTCCACCTGCCACAAACCAAGCACAGCCCTGTGCAACCCTTTGTACAGGATTTTGTAGATAGCAAGCAGGGAGGGGCAGGATCTCCCACTCTGATGCGCATTTGTAACTTTCTAAAACATCTTTTCAAGCCCTGCCTGTGTCAACCCAACTGTGGTAAAATACACAAGGCACAAGGCAAAACCCAGGGGAAATACATTTAATGGGAATTATCTGGGAAGCCAATGAGTGCACACAGCAGATACAGTTTGTCTGGGGAATCTCACAGTCCACAGAGATTAGATACTCATAACATGAATCCCAGAAACAGCTTATTCCTGCGTATAATGAGGAAACAGGATCCACCCTGTGCTCAGCTTTCTCTTCCTTGCACTACCACCAGTGCCAGCAGAATTATCCTCCAGCAAAACCCCATCCTTACCAGATTCTTCTCTCTGCAACCACTGAGGTGGAACAAAGAACAGCTCAGTTGGAAGGAACCTACAACCACCATCTCGTCCAAGAGCCACTTCAGGGCTAGCCAAAACTTAAAATGTTTTATTAAACGTCCCTTTACCACTGACAGGCTTGAAGCAGCAGGCACCTCTCCAGAAAGGTTGTTCCAGTGCTTGACCACCCATATTCATGTCCCTGAACATCCTTTTCCGATGGTGGAGTCCAGAACTGGACACAGCACTCGAGCACCACCTCTAAACACAGAGCGATACCCACCTGTTTTGACCATCTGTCTTTTCCCTGCCCAGGATGTGGTTTGCCCTCGTGGCTCCACTGGCTCCTGTGGAGCTGCTGCCACACAGCACCCCTAAACTTCTCCTGCAGGGCTGCTCTCCAGCCATTCCCCTCCCAATTTATTATTAGAACTGCCAGTTCTCTTGCCCCTCGCAACAGTCAACAGCACCTCCTGTTTATTATCATCAGCAAACTCACTCGTAGTGCATTCAGCTCCCGTATCCAGATCACTGATAAAAATATTGAACAGAGCTGGGCAGGAATGTGAATCCATGCTGTGTGCACCTAATTATTCCATTGTCTTTTAAATGGCTTTAATAGTGCCCAGTGTGATCCTCTCCGTTTCATTTTTCCAGGCACTGAGCTTAGACTAACAGGTCTGTAGGGTCCAGGATCTTCCCTCATGCCCTCCTTGTAAACTGGAATAATTCTGGCTGGCTTCCAGTCAGCTGGGACCTCCCAAGGCTTTTGTAGAGGACATGCTCCAGCTCCTTCGGTGCTCTGGGATGAGTCCCATCCAGCCAGGTCATTTTATGGATGTATAACTGATCATAACTTGCTGCTGTTTCTCGTTAATCTTTGTGCCGCTCTTGGTGGGAGGGGTTGGTTGATCTGACCTTGCTGAGGGTGCTTGCACAGATTCCTCGTCTTCTACGGCATCAGGCCCCTGCCCACCTGTTCCAGGAAGAGCAGCTCATCTCCCTGTGCCCACAGGGGAAGAAGGTGGGCTCCCAGCACATGGAATTCCTGTGGTTTGTGTGCTCGAGGATCAGCCCCACCGGCAGGACAAACCTTCCCACCCCACCCCACTCCACCATGTGCAGAACAAACACTGATCCACACTGCGAGTTTTCCTTCCAGTAGAATCTGGAAGCTTTCCTAACCTGACATCAAATAGGCAGCAGAACAGCGTCCCTAAAAAGATGGGTTAGAGCACTATTGATAGACCTGTTTTAAAATAAAATACAGTAGGGAACTCGTCCCTGAGGCATCTCCGTGGACTACAGCAGTCCCAGCAGGATACAGCCAGAATCTGTGGACACTGAGTGCTGTGAACAGCAAAGCCCTGATTCTGCAAGGTGTCCTTGGAGCCCCATTATTTGTGATTAATAAGGCATGATGCAAACACTTAGTTAAATCAGATTAGATCAATAGTCCACCATGAATCACTTCTATAGGTTTCCTATAATATTTATATAGACTGCAGTTATCAGCAAGACTCTCCTGTAAAATTGTCTGTGCCGAAATTTATTTGAAAAAGTACCTTTTATACTCTATTAAAAAAAGCAAACTGACTTTTTTATTCTCTCGTAGTGCCAAACTTCCCAGGCAAAAGCTCAGAGAACAGCATGTGGCTTTGCAAAACAAACATTTTGATACTGCTGCCTGTTTTATCACCTCCTGGAATGGGAATTCCACCTCCATCCCTGTTCCTCCTCAGCCTCTTACGCACACACAGTGAAAACGAAATGTTTTAGCTATCTCTGCTCACTGTTGGGAGGGCACAAGCAGGAGTGTGATGGAGCCAGCAAGGGGTGGGAAACCAACACACTTTCACACTGGTCCAGTGATGACAGAAAAACACAGTGGCAAAGATTTTCATGGGGTTTCAGAAACTCCTTGTGCACTAAATCAAGGCAGCAAATTTACAGCAAATTAATGAAACTAATTTTCTGACTGGAATCATCATCTGTGAATTATCGTGTCTTTACTCATTAAATAAATTATCTGTGTCTTCCAAGACATTAAGAATGCATCATAAATTACAGCCCTTCATAAATAATTTGCTTTTTGCCTGGGTTTAAATATAGAGGGAGAATAAGGCAAGGGGAAGAGAAGAATACAAGAGATAAGGGAAGCAAAGAGGCAAAAAAGCACAAAGAGAATGGAAGAGTGGGAAACTGAGAACAAAATGAGTGAAGAGAGGAAAAAAATAGTCAAAAATGGAGACATATGTCCAGCTCGGAAGGGAAGGAAATGAGGAAGGAAAAAAGGAACAAGGGATGAAAGAGGACAGACAGGACAAATAGCCCTGTGCAATATTTCAGGTCGGTGTTAATTGTGACTCAGTGAACATGGCAGGAAATGAAGCGCCAATATCCAAACGCTCTCGTGACTTTTATAAATGATTTCATTCCCATTGAGCTTGTTCCATGTCAATGAGTACAAACACTCTGTCTAAGAGATCTCAGCAGAGGGACGCCAGCAAGGGAAGCACACTTTGTCATGGAGCAGTGACAGCAGTTACTGAGAGGGCCCCAGATTTGTAAATGACAACAGAAGCCATGGCTGACTTGTCAAAGAGGGGCAAAGCAACACCCCCTGGATTTGTGCTGTGGGATGCTGCTCCAGGCTGGGCCAGAGCAGGCAGAGCCGGATCCCATCCCTGCCTCCAGCCTGGCTCAGCTCAAGGAGATGGTGCTGACAAACGCAGCATCGGCACACAGGTGAAATCTCCTTGGGACACCAAGGTGATTCAGGTGCATGTGCCATGATCCAGCAGGATTTCTGTCCAGATACTGTCCAGGACACTGGTACCCATCCCTTAATGCTAAAGCCTTGTCAAGGATCGCAGAGCAACCTGAGCTGGAAAGGACCCACAAGGAGCAGAGTCCAACTCTTGGCCCTGCCCAGGACACTCCAAGAAAAATCACAGTTTTTAAGACTCACCAGAGGCTGCCAAAGTACCAGCCAAACCACTGTCCACAGAGTGGCCAGAACAGCTTCTCTCCCAGTCGGGCCCTTGGCTGCTTCAGGGTTCCCCCTTCAGTTCGAGGGCCACCAGGACAGAGTTGGGCAGCAGCAGTGGCATCCCCTTCCTGCCGCATTGCAAGGTATGAACCCAGTCCAGTGAGGAACAGGTTTGGTGCCTGTTTGCCTGCACTCTGTGAGAGCCTCTCTGCATGGAGAGCATTCCCACTGAGTGATATCCTTGTCCTGAAAAACCAAGAGCTGCAGGGAGATTTCTGATGAGAAGTGGGATGAAGTTAATAGCCACGATGCTGGTGAGGAGGCCCATGGGACACAGCACAGCCATATGACTTTTCCCCAGCAGATCTGAGCTCGTGTGAGATGACCAGAAGTCATGCAGGGAAACTGGAGGAGCTCCAAGCCAAGTATTTTGCTCCTTGGCGGAACCCCTTAGCTGAGCACCGGATAACCACAGCCACAGCAACCTTTTTGTGGCCGGCTTGGAGCGCAGGCAAACATCTGCCTTCAAAATCTGACGTGGCCATTCCCTTGCTGAGCTGCCCAGGGCAGCTGTGGTTCACACCCTGGCCTGGTGACACCGAGTCTCCAGTCCTGCATCCCGGGATCCGGCTGTGTCAGCGCCGCAGCCGAGCTGGGGACAGGGCAGGGTCACAGCAGCTGCCTCACCTCTGGCTCCCTTCAAGCAGAAGGGTGTTTCTGCAGGAAGCTGGAGCATGGCCAGTCCTGGGAGCTCTTGGAGAACGAGTACAATGGCAGCTGTTTCCTATTTGCAAGTGGAAGGGCTCTGATCTCATGATGTCATGTCACCAGTCAGGACAAAAGGAATGTTTTCCTTCTTCTTCCAAGTCCAAACCCAGCCCAGGGTATGTGGAGCCTCAGAAAGTCTGCTCTTCAACCATCAGATCTGCTGGTTAACAGGTAACAGCAACAGCAAGGCAACGATGAAAGTGAAATCGCAGCAGGATAAGTCCCAGAAGACAACAACAATCAAAGAAAACATCTCTGGGAAACTCCTGGCCAGGTGACAGCACACACGGCCTTACCACAGAGTCACACAATGGGTTAGAAGGGACCTTAAAAATCATCTCATTCCAACCCCCTGCCCTGGGCAGGGACACCTCTCACTAGAGCAGGTTGCTCAGAGCCCCATCCAAGTCACGGGGCTTGGGTTTAAAGAATGTATCTGAAGGATTTGAGTCCACCAGTTGTATTTCAGGCAACTCCATGAAGATGGAGGAATGTGGCCTTTGGTACAAAAGGGCCTCCTTGCTGCAAACATCAGAGCCAAACACAACATTTCTGTACAGCTTTCACAGCACCAGAAACCTGCCTGCTGAGCCAAGCGTCTTCTGCCCTAAACTCCAGGTGCTGAACTCCCTGTGCCATGCACAGAACATTCCTAAGCTTGAACCACTTCAGCACAACCCATCTCACTGTTTGGATTTACCCAGTTTGAAGCTGGAAATGGTTTCCCCAGCTCCTCTGACCATTAGCACAGCAGCCAGATTCACCACCTCAAGTCACCACCTGGGGATCCTAAATGAAACCTTTTGGGTGCTCAAGAGATCTTGAGCAATTAATCCAGAAGGCAGGACAGAAGGGAAAGAAGAGGAACACAAACATCGAGCAGGAAAAAGGAAAGAATTCAGCTTCATCTCTTTTGGGGGGGAATTTAGCTGGGTGAGTGACCTCCACACACTTTCCCCAGCTCCCCACCATGCCTGCTCACAGGGCTGAGCAGAGGGGCTGCTGCAGAGTGACACTCACCTGGAACACCCATCTCTTCCCTGACCTCCAGCCAGCCTCTCCCAGCAGTACCGTGGTCACACAGCACTATATAAGATTTTCTTGGAAAAAACCCCTTTCCTTTCTCTGCCCACAACATCCACAGGGTCACACCACACAGGCTTTTCACACCTCTTAAACTGTAGAATTCCCTCCCGCTTCCGACTTGGCTGCTTCTCAAAGAAATTACCCCAAATCCTGTGCAAGCTGCAATATAACCCAAGCCTGCCCTTTCCATCCTTTCCATCCCTGATGCCAGCAGAATACCTCCACTCCAGCTGCTCTTCCCACACAAGTCCAGCCCAAAGTCCCACATCCTCCTTCCCCATGCTGCCCTGATGTTCCTGCAGCCAGCCAGCCCTCAAGGGAGGTAACATTTCACCAACTCAAATAACTCAGGATGGAGATCAGCTGCTAATGGAAAAGCCTTTCCCAGAACAGTCTCCAGCTGATTTTGGAAAGGGTCAGAGCAGCCAGCCTAGATCCTCCATGGATCCTCCATGGCAGCCAGCCTCCATGCAGTCAGCATTATCTCTGGAAATATTTACCTCCCTTTTCCTTGGGTAAAGGCCTCTGCTCTGCTCTCTGTACCCAAGGGCTCTGCAGAGGATTTTTTCCACTGCCAGCTCAGACTGTTTTGAAACCCCGCTCAAAAAAGGGGATTTTCCATCAGTTCCCGAAGCAACAAGTGAGTCCAGCCAAGTGTGAAGCAGGTCACTCTCCTCCTTCTCAGCTTTTCACACCATGTGTTTCGTGTCAGGGCTGTGACAAGGGCTGGCCTTGGCAATGGAGAGGAGGCGGCTGCTGCAGCCTTTGTGCACCAGCAGCTCCCTTCCCTCGCTCCCGAGCCAGCACACATCTGCCCCACAGCAGGAGCACCATTCCTTCCTCCCGATCCAGCAGAACGGAGAGCCAGAGATTTATGTACTCTGCGATTTTTATGTGCTCTCAAGAAGGGCTGCGGAGGGAAAACTCCACCACTCACAAAAGCCTCCATCTGTGAGTTTATTTATCCGTGCTGGGAAGGCTGTTTATTCTGTTTCAGGGTGGAAACTACACTGGGATTGCAGCTTAATTGTACTGTTTGTTGAATTAATTGCTCTGTTTGATCAGCCTTTCTCCCATCATGCTTGGGAATGGAATGGCTTTACTGCAATGTGGGAATGGAGAGGGTTGGAGCTGTTTCTCCTGACAGCCAGCACGCAGCGAGCAAGAGGGGCTGTTTTGGGGACAGCACGAGGTGCCTGATGCAGATCTTGCTGCAGAGGGTGTCCAGGGAGGTTAAGCATCCTGGGAATAGGGTATGAGCCAAAGGCAGAGAAGCATGTGGATGTATAAGATGCTGGGTTGGCATTTCACTTGTTTTTCCAGCTGATCCCTGCCCAGCCAACGACCCAGGATCCATGTGCCCAAGGAGGGACCTGCTGTCCAGGCTGACCCTTCCATGACTGGCAGCCTCTAACCACCTCTCCTGCAATGGGAGTGAACACTGTGAATTTTCCAGGTCACCTGATGAATCATGGGATGCAGAGCAAACCTCAGCATTATTTTCATATTGGAACATTTTTTTCCCCTCACTTTCATTCAGTTTTTTTTGTTCTCCCTTTCAGGTTTTGCCAGCAAACATCCAGCTCGAGTGAATCTAGCTTGTTTCACATTCCTTTTTTCCACTTCCATAATCACAGCCCTCCACTTTTTAGGTTTGGTTCCTGCCTCTCCCACTTCCCACAGACGCTTCCTTCTGCCTGCTGGCCTTTGGCTGAAGCACAATGACCAGTGGCATTTCCCACACACACTTTTTCAGTTCCCCTCGCTGTCTCCGAAGTGAAACAGCTCCAGGATTCTTTGGGGATGTCATCACTCCTCTGCCAGGACAGACATCTCTCCCTGAGCCACACCTGTCCGGGGAGCCTTTCCAGCACAAGAACCAGGCACTAAAGGAAATCAGCCCCATGGCCACCCTCCCACCCTCTTGGCAACCTCCCAACACAGACAGCAGACTGACTTCTCCCACTAATTAGGCATCCCAGCAGAGTTCAGGGAGTATCTCAGGCCAAGAAGGCACAATCCCTGGAAGACCAACCCTCCCCACCTAATCCTGCCCCTTTCACTTGAATCTGCAGGCTCTGGGAACCTGCCTTCCATGACAGAGAGTGAGCTGCTGGAGACAGCAAGATGTTTCAATCAGCAGATCTCTGGTGTCTGAGGCAAGCCCATTCCTTGCTGATAAGGAATGAATACTGTCTGTGTCTGTCCAGGTACGTGTTTCTCTCTCTCTCTATTTCTCTTTTCTCCTTCATAAAGCTGTCAGACCAAAAATAACGTATTAGTGGAAGGAAGGAATGTCAGCTGTAATACAATAACGTGGTTGGGAGGCTGGGGGATGTGCGTGCCTGGCTGCTGTGCCAGAGTCTCTCTGTACTGAGCTGTGGCTCAGGAGTGCCTTTACCTCCTCCTCACCTTGCTCTCCCACCAGACATGGGAAATGGGATGATAAATAGGAGGGAGTGCTTATTCAGCACCGTTCCACTGCCAAAAGCCACCTGTGTTTGACACTGCAGGAAGATCACACATCCCCAGGACAGAGACTGAGGAATATCAGTCTGATAATTCACCCCTGGAAGTGTTCAAGGCCTCACTGGATGGGGCCCTGAGCAACCTGCTCTAGTGGATGGTGTCCCTGTCCATGGCAGGGGTGGGACTGGATGATCTCTAAGTTCTGTTCCATTCCAACCCAAACCACTCTGGAATTCTGTGGACATGGCAGGAATGGCCAGACCACAGCAGGCTCAGCCTGGGAAACTGATGGGAGGCACAGCTTTAAAATCCAGTCCCCAGTGTTGACTGGAACAGGAGCTGGGACAAAACACATGGTAAGGGGCCCACTGCTGAGGTCACCTCTTGATCTGAAGGCCAGGAGAGCCTGGTGCTGCTTTCTGGCCTATCCAACCAGTTCCTGGCAAAATGCCCTCCATGGAAAACCAATGACATCTGAGGGACCATGTCTCGTAGGCAGGTACCCAGCACCACTGGAATGTTTTCCAGCTGGACAGAACTGATTGCATCTCCTGCTTAATCTGTTCCAGCATCCAGAGACTTCTTCTGCAAAGGCAAAAAAGAAAAGAAGAACTGCATAAAGAAGGAAAAGTCTCCTGCCCCCACACAGGTCTCTTATCTTCACCTTGAACGGGTGGGTCCCATTCTGGCACCACCAGGCAGGAGCCCTCAGGTGTCAGCTCTTCTCTCACCTTCCACACTTCAGGACTCAGCCCTGCCTATTCCACCACTTCCCGTGGACCCACCCCGGGGCACAGCACCGTCACATTTCGCAGCCGTGCAGATTTTCGAGCCCCAAGCTCTGCCTTGAGCAGTGCCATGACTTGAAATGGCTGCAGGAGTGCCAGGGCTGGGATCCAGCCCCCGACCCGCTCCGAGTGAGGCTCCCTCGTGGCTGGTGCAGCCCCTCTGGCTCCCAGCCCGTTGCAGAGATGTTCCTCCTTCCTCCCCAATGTTCTCCCGTTCCTTCCCATTTCCTCCGCCCTGCCACCACAAATGCAGGACCAGGGAAACTGACAGGCAGGAGCAGGCACATGGACATCTTGTCCAGTGTCCAATTTGGGGATGTGCCAGGCTGAAGGATAAAATTCCTACCGACAGCACATATGCAAATCAGGGCTCCTTCTGCAGTTTTTAATAGCCCAAAACTGATTTAACTCTTCAAACACAAAGACCAAAATTCCTTTCAAAGTATGTGTTACTGTTCCAAAAATTCTGGCTACTTTTGATATGCAAATACCAACCCAGCCTCCTTATAAAACTTGCCAAGTTCTTGATTTCATTTTCTTAATTCCATCCAGTAGCACTGAAGTTGCACAGAAAGATGCAAAGTGTTTCTTTTAGCAGTTCCTAATTAATTCAGCGCCTGGTCCTTTCTGTGGCGTTGTTTTCCAGCCCCCTCCTTTCCAACCTGGTCAGTTGTTGGAGGCATCTGAGGTATCCATGAAAACTAATGGGGCAGGAAAGTCACTGTGATGACTCTTCAATTAGCTGGACAAGGATGTGCAGCGTCACGGAAAAATGTTTCCTCTGCTAATGAGAACTAACGATCCCTTACCTGGGGGATTCTGTGCTCTGATCAAAGGAGCCCAATCAAAACCTCTGCAAATTTCTGATTAAACCAGACAAAAGAGGGGAGAAAGGCACCAAGTCAGATGCTGAATAGATAATAAAATTCACTTCCCCTTTTCCTTCCCAGAAAATGGTAAATCTAATGGGCATGACTAAGCAGCTGTGAGGGAAGATGTGAACAAATTTGTAAAGCAAAGGGGAGTTTAAAGTTCATCTCATTTTCCCCTTCTGCAACATTGTCTGCAATCATACTATGGTTTAAAGGCCACCTTTCCCCCAGTGAGAAGGGTGTGATTCAATTTTGCATGCCAAATGTGATGGGAGAAGGAGAAAGGCCAGGAGGCACAAGCAGAACAGCCACATCCCCTTGGCACTGTTAAATGTGTGTTGCTTTTTCCAGTTCCTCAAGGTAGCAGGGGGAAAATAGAATAATGGCACAGTGGCATTTTCTGTCTCAGTTTGTACATGGAAAAACTGCACCTTTCACTACTGGGAATGAAGCCAGAACAAATCCTGATTCAACCAACACCAATCTTGGGAGACCCTAGTACACCTTGAGAAGCCCCCTGGAAGCCAAATGACAACCCTGCCCTTTTCCAGGAGCTGTCACCGTTCCCTGCTGCATTTCCAGCTCACCAGAAAACGGTCCTGCTGCTGTTGGCTTACACCTTTCTCACTTGCCAGCAGGATTAATCTCAGCTCCGTGTCACTGCATTCCAGGGTGGCAGCTGGGCTGTTCTGGTTTGAGGGAATAGGAAAGGATTATCCCAGAGGCTGTAGAGGAAGGAAGCAAAGCAGCATGTAGTCCTGCCCAGGAGAGCTCTGCCTGGCACTCCTGGTCCCTAATTTCTTGGTAGGCAGCATTTCTGCCCAGATTACATCCAGTTCCAAAGGCTTCATGTCAGTAAATGGCCATGGTGATATTGAACCACAAGAAGAGAGGCATAAATGGAGGGAAAGAGCTGTTTGCAGGAACGGGAAGTGCCAGTGAGAGAGATTTAAGACAGAGGTGACCTTTCAAGCACGGAGCAGACCTGGATGCCAGGAGGTCTCCACAACTCCCTGACAGAAGGGTGCAGGCAGAGCGGGGTCGGGCTCTGCTCCCAGGGAACAGGATAAGAGAGAATGGCCTCAAGCTGTGCCAGAGGAGGCTCAGGTTGGACATCAGGAGGAATTTCTTCCTGGCAAAGGTGGTCAGGCTTTGGAAAGGCTGTGCAGGGAGATGTTGGAGTCCCCATCCCTGGAGGTGTCCAAGGAACACCTGGATGTGGCACTCAGTGCTCTGTGCGGGGTACAAGGTGGAGATCAAAGGTTGAACTCGACGATCCTGGAGGGCTTTTCCAACCTCCGTGATTCTGTGGTTCTGTCTGGACATCCTTTGTCACTGCCCTTCTGCAAGTCCACAGCCCCTTTGCTTGGCTCCAGTTGTCCCTTCCTTCTCACGGTGGATTCACCTTATTGACAGCATGGCCCTACGCTGGGATTCTCCTCATTAACAGCATGGCCCTGCACTGGGATTCTCCTCATTAACAGCATGGCCCTGCACTGGGATTCTCCTCATTAACAGCATGGCCCTACACTGGGATTCTCCTCATGCCAAGCACATCCCAAGGTGTGCAGGTGTGCGATGGTCACAATTCCCATGGTCAGTGCCCACCATCCTGAGGGGCTGTCCCCTAAGGAATGCTCTGAGAAGCCACCACTCCCGGCCAAGAGGGCAACCCCAGCGTGGGAAAGAGCAGCTCACACTTCCTGGCTGCACACACCTGCATCCCCCAGCTCAATGAAACATCATAAAAGCAGAGGAGTTCCACGATAAGCACAAATAGATCAATAGCATTAGAGCTGCTCTTAATGGCTGCCTCAGGCTTTTCATGCGACGCCTTCGAAAATGTCCAGTAGTGAGTAATTAATGACCAAACCAAGTAATTGCTTTCTTGATTTTTCTCAAAACTAGAATTCACCAAAAGAACTTAGAGCTTTACTGGTGCTACACAGTAAATTAATTCAGTAAGTGCTGATATTACAAGTCTGGGCTGCCTGTTAAAAAAACACAGCAGTGCTGTCGAGTCTGGCTTTTCTTGCTGTCTGAGGTAACCCTTTACAGGCTGCTCCAGCTGCCTGCCAGAAAGCAGCTCAGCCCTTACTCTTCTGCACATCAGCCTGTACAGATCTTGTTCCTGGGGGAGCAGCTTGTCTTAGAGGAGACACCAGGGCCTCACAAACAGAGATTAAGGTAAATTCTCCCCTCGCACCTTTCCAGTCACAATGTGGGAGTGGAATCAGGAGCATGGGGGCTCCTCTGAAGGCACACAAAAGCTGGAAGTGGGACAACAATGAGTGCCAGACACCTTTGAACTGTTTTCATCATGTCCACCAAGCAGGATGCCTCCCATGGAACTGGCAACTCCAGCTTAATCCAGGGACTTTTACCCGTTGAGGAGAGGTAAGAGAGAAGCCAAAGGGGGTGACAAAATAGCAGCAGATGAGGAGCACAAAGGGAGCAAAGAAAAAAAAAGGCAGAGATCAGAGAGCCTGTCTGTCTCTCCATCTCTCCTGGAGCAAGAGGATGGATGTGGCTCCAGTTTCTTGCCACATCTTCTATTCCATATGCTCGGTTTCTGCTGAATGACATCTCTGAAAACAGCCTGAGGTGTCACCTCAAAGGTGATCCATCACTTGTCAGCTGTGCCTCCTGATCCACTGCAGAAACCCAGGACACAGACTCCTAACAGCCCTGGCACATCCTGCACACAGCTGAAAGCAAACTGCAAGAGACTTCGAACATGTCCATTTTTACTCCATCACGGATTTACACAACTTCAGCCACCATCTACCCCCACACCACGGGAGGAACTGCACGTAGAGCTCTTCACAGGCAGTGAACAGAGGCACAGACTCTGATCTGCACTCACACTGCCTGCCCGGGATGCTCACACAACCTTAGGCACCCAAAGAGGAAGAGGATGATGAGCAATTCCAGACACTCATCGCACAGCCCAGAGAGAAACCCACATAACAGTACAGGTCGTAAGAGAAGAGGGAGGACGCGAGTCCAGATCTTCCAGCACCTCTGGCCTTCCTCACTTGGCCTGTCCTTCTCACCACAAGGCATCTCAGACAGGGAAAATTACCCCAACAACCCTAAATTATTTCCATCATCTGCAGCATGAGACACTGATAGAACGAGTGTTGTGAATACATGCGTGTGTGTGTGCGCCCGCTCGCATGAGAGAGAGAGCACGAGACAATGAGCAAATTACTGAAGTAATCCTTCCATCCCCACAGTAATGAATGATTGTTTCCCTGCTCCCAGGAGCACGGTTGTAGCCTGGGAGCTTAACATTCAATCTGACATGGACCTGCAGCATGCACTGTTAATCCCTCTAAGCACAGTGACAGCTCCCAACAACCCCCTCAAGCAGAGGAAGCGCCGTGTTTCTTCCCCATCTTTCCATTACCATATTTTTAATTGGCTGTGAATATCCTTTTGCTTTTGTCAAAACAAGTTCTGCTAAACCACCGCTTCGGATATGAACAGGGGAGCCAGGAATCATGAGACAGAAGCCAAGAAAATCCCTCTGTAAATGAAGATTTGTGCCGAGGGAGGCACGGCCAGGAGGAGCGGGAGCAGGATCGGCTCATCCCGGTCGGCATCACCGGCCATACGAGCGGTCCCGGGATTGCAAGAGTCCACCCAGAAGTTCAGAGATCTTCAGCTGAGTGAGACAGTGCTTGGAGTACGAGCCAATAGCCAGTGCTACAGAGAAATCAATTTTAAGAACATTTGAAGCAGAAGGCCCTGGAAGAGATATTCTATCTGAGAGAACGTGGCGAGAGAAGAATGAAGCAAAAGGAAAGAGCACACAAATCATGCTCATGCACACAGGTACCTGACATGAGTTAGAGGCTTCTCCCTTGTTTTCTCTTTTCACTTCTCAAAGGAAAATGAGGTCTTGACAAAACCTAAACTTTATGAAAAATCTTCCAATTTTCTGTTGCTTGCTTTTGGTTTTAAAGGAAATTCTTTCTGTTTTGAAAAAAAAGGTAAAAAAGCTAACCTCTTTCTTGTAAAGAAAAATATTTTTCAGAAGGGTGTTATGGAAAACAACCCAAGCTGAAGCTGCTGGCCAGGTGGAGAGGCAGGTTTCTAGCCAGCACTATGTTCCCCATGTCCTGGATCTCCCAGGCTGGCTGCCTAGCACGTCCAGCAGGAAGTGTGAATACAGCCCTGAGCAATCTCATCACATCCACCCTTCACAGCCAAGCTCAGGAAGGGAAAATCCACTCGATCTTGCAGGCAGGGAGGCTGGGACGGGGGGAGAAGATGTTTAAATACTCTCCCACACAGCAAATCCCACTGCAGTCCATGACAAGTGGCATATGGGAACCTCTCCTGTGCCTAAGCATCCCACGGAGTCCTTGCGCTTGGGATGGAGCAAGGAGGAGATGCAGTCAGGCTGAGCAGGCTCACGGCACGTTGGGAAGAGCCAAGATGGGGAGGTCAGAGCTCTCCGTGTTCATCCCAGGACAGACAGCTTTGGGTCACATCTTGGTCTGGTTTCCAACCTTAACACATCAACCAAAAATCACCCTTAACCCCACAAAAGGCCCAGCACAGTCCCCAGAGACACAGGGGAAGTGACAGCCCTGATTTGTTTCCTGCTCTGCTGGAGACCCCATGGGGCAGCAGAAGCTCTTGGATCAGGTCCCAGCCACTGCTGAGAGGGGCAACTGCAGGAAAATCAACCCTGACTTTGTTCACACAGTGAAATGGGGAGAAAACCCCTGTGGAAATAACCTGACAGTGCAAGGGGAAGGATTCAAGGCCAGGTTGGATGGGACTTGGAGCAACCTAGCCTATAATGAAAGTTGTCCCTGCCCATCCCCATCCAATCCCATCGCTGCAGGGGAGCTGAAACCAGATGATCTTTCAGGTCCCTTCCAAGCCCAGCTATCCTATGATTACCATCAAACACACATTTCCAGAAGCTTCAGTGTGTCACTTGCAAGTCCAGGGAGAGCTGGCTTTGCTGTGTTCGAGTAGCTCTTTTTTTGTTCTTGATTTTTTTTTTTTTTAGCACAAAAAGAGTTCTAAATAAATCAGGAATGTACAGGATGTGTACGGATGGAGCAGCAGGGCCACTCCACAAAGGCGCTGAATGGCTCCGTGTCCTCAGGGATGGGGGAAACCAGCTGCTCTGCCAGCCTGCTCCAGCAAGGTAATTTCCCTGCCCTTTTATTCCAACAGGCAGCCCCCACAACAAGGGCTGTGCACACCAATCTGGGCTTGGAGAGCACTCATTATCCCTACCCTGGCACTAGGCAGGGATCTGGGACAGACCCGAGGATGTGACCCACGGCCAAGCGGAGTTCCCGGCTCCGGGAGTCACTCCCACAGCCCAGCAGCTGCTGTGCACCAGCACCCTCACAGGAGAGCTGTAAAATATGGAGATAATTCTCCTAATGTCCCCAGCATTTAAAGGCTGATTAGTGCTGCTTCTAAGAGAGCTGGGCCAGGGACTACAGCGGCATGAGACAGCTGGCCCAGGATTGCAGTGCAGGTGTCAAAGGAGATGCTGCCAGCACAGACACCAGGCTCCATCCTCCTCCCCCGTCTCTTGGCTTCAACCCCAAGCCAGCAGGAGACCCGAGGGGAATTCGCTCACTGGAGATGTGAATCCTGCCCCTGCAGATCAGCTCCTGACCTCCTCCTTTGCTCAACAGAGCCCTGCTAAGATTATTTTGCACAAGAGCAAGTTAAACAGCCAAAAATTTGAGCAGCTCCCATGAGGCCATGCAGGTGAGACCCTCTGTCCCCCCCGTATGGGGAGGGTGGCCCTGCCACACGGGGGAAGTGACAGCTTAGGGTAAGTCACACCTTGCACATGCCTGCTTGGGGACCAGGGGGTCTTTCCAAGCACCGGATCTGGGGCTCTGGGTGCAGAGTAGGACATGTTGGGGTTTTTCCCCTTCAGATAAGCCTGGAAAGGGAGCAAAACACACAGGGCAAGGAGGACAACCAAACCTTCCCAGAGACGGCTGCAGAGCACACCTCCACCAACAGTGACAGAGAGAAACTGAATGTAGAAATGGAGAATGGAAATTGGATATGGAAAACTTCCCAGCACAGAGGATACTTGCCATCAGCTGACATGTCACCCACACAAAGTTCCTTACCCAGGCTGCCAGCCCCAGAATGAAAATAGGTAAGCCAGTACGTTACTGGAGAGAAAGAGGCCGGATCTGGCTTTTTCCAGAGTTCCCTGGAACAAGGACATGACTTCATCAGCAGCTGCATTACAAAGCGGACAGCGCTTGCCCTGCAGCACAAAACTCAATATCCCCTCATCGGAACTGCAGACTTATCTTTGGAGGGTCTCTCCATCCTGGGAACATGTGCAGCTGGGGCTGGCAGCCGTCCCACCCCACACCTGCCCAAACACACATCTGCTCTGCATCACTGCAGCACAGAGCCCCAACAGGTGGGCTTGGTTTGGATCTCAGGGACTGCCCAGGAAGGATTTCCCCTCTGGGAGTCCCTCCTGCCCCCTCTGGAAAGCCAAGGGGGCAGAGCTGGGGTGCTTGCACCTCTTGGGGTGCCCCTCGTGTACTAACAATGGGAACTTGGGAAACAAGAAATTCATGCTTGAGGTTTCTAGTCAAGATTTTTTAACCAAATCCAAGGCTCAGCTTCTAATTCTGAGAGTTCAATTCCTCACAAATTTAATCCCTCCACTGAAGCTCAACACAAAGACAAAGCAGCCAAGCCCACTAACCTGAATTTTCAGAGTGAGGGAAGCAAATCCTTCCTGCTCCCCTAACGGAGCCAAATCCTGATGCCACAGAACTTCTGAGCACAGCCCACCCCAGCTTTGGCCACCACTGACCAGGAGCCTGCGTGCCCACCCCCACACAAAGCCTGTCCCAACCTTCTCCACCACCACCCCAATGCTCTGCCATGGCCGAGCTCAAGCAGCCAGGAGGTCAAGTCCTGCATTCAAGCACTTCCCACTCCGATGGGACCCTTCTGTGGATCCCATCGACAGCTGCTAAAGCAAACCAGCCCCTGGCACAAACCCCCACCCTGAGACTGCAGAAAGATGTGGTTTTCTGGAGATGCCAATGACAGCTCCATGATGGCACCGCCAGATTGCTCTGCCCCTCAGGAAGGCAGGTCAGGGAGCTCAGGGGATAAAACTAACTTCTGGCATCACCCACAAACAAAGAAATTATTCCCTCAGGAATAATTATTCCCTCAAGAATCATTTATCCCTGGTATCCAGCAGTGGGGTGAGTGGGAATGGTTCAAAGCTGCACCAGGGAAGGTTTAGACTGGACCTTTCTAAAGAAAAAGCATTTCCTTACCAAACACATGTTCAAACCCTGGAACAGGGCAGTTCATCTCTCAAGCCTGTCAGTGTTTAAGAGACATTTGGCCAATGCCCTTAACAGAATCCCAGGATGGTTTGGGTCGGAAGGGACCTTAAAAGTCATCTGGTTCCACTCCCTGCCATGGGCAGGGACACCTTCCACTAGACCAGGTTGCTCCAAGGCCTGTCCAACCTGACTGTAACTTTTGGTCAGCGCTGAAGAGAGCAGGAGGTTGGAATGGATGAACATCACAGGTCCCTTCCAACTGGAATCTTCTATCCCTTGCAGCCACCACTGCTCCAGGGCAGCGAGCATTGCCAGGGATTTTAGCACAAACCCAGAAGAGGAGCAGTGAGTGAGGTCAGCCAGGCACAACCCAGGACATTCCAGGCCAGGTTTAGTCTAAGGAAGTATCACAGGAGCATGCAGGTAGATGAGCTGGCCCCCAGCACTGCGTGTACACGGGGAGCTGGGAGTTTGGAACAGCACCTGGATTTACCTTGGGAAAGCTACAACAAGTCTGAAAACCAAGCTAAAAGCGCGGGGCAGAGATCAAGCCCAGCACACAGGCCGTGGACAGAAACACCCAGAGATAACATCCCATGGTATCCCACGGGAGTCCATCCCATGGTGGTCACTGCCCTCTAAGGTGAGCACGCCCCAGTTCATCCAGTTAAAAGCCAAATACCAGAAGACCCAAGGGACAAACAGAGAGGGGAGACCTGCACTTTCTAACCCACGGTTTGCACTTTGGATTTTGTCCAGATATTCCTGTGCCAGGCTCATTTCCACTATGAAAGTCTGACAGGCTTTGAAAGTATGAATTTTTCCAGGCCTAGAAGACACTCAGTTGACAACCTCAGAGAGAAACTTTGTGTGCACAGGAAGAACAAAGAAATCCCACATTATTTTAGCCCCACTGTAGACATACAGGTCTCAGAGGACAAAGATTACCCAGACAGGCCTTGGGAGCTCAGTCGAGACCCCTCCAAAAGGAACAAATCTCTTGCCCTACCTGCTGTGCTGCCTCCCCTGCAGCTGAGCTCCTTCCTCTCTCACTGCCACATGTTCTTCCATCACTTCTCTACCTTTTTTCAAGCCTAAAATACAGCTTCATTTTTCTGCAGCTCAGAGATTTGGCTCCTGACCTTACATCTTGCATCTCCAAACTACAGTCACCTCCTGTCTCAATCTCAGCTTCCTAAGCCATTTGGGAACTAGTCTGTGATCTGACAACAGCAGCTTCACACCTTTTGCTTTCCTGAATTTATCGTTGAGTTACTTTTGAATTTGCTCTTGTGGAAGTCAAATTCTTTCTTCTTTTCCTTCTTCCCTCCCTCAACAAGTACTCCACACTGCTGCAGGGACTGTGTCCACCCCTTGTGCTCTGCCCAGGTCCTCAAATCCCAGCAGTTAACCCCGATGAGCCCCTTCCTGCTCTCTGAGCTCAGCACTCCTAGAAGCCAGGGCAGTTATAAAATTGATTTCTACAGTCCCTGCCTGCAAAATAAAGTGAGCCACATCTCCCTATCCTGCTTTAAGTGCCTGGCCAAGGGCTTCCCATATATAACAGATGGAGATGGGCAGCACCTGCCCAGAACCCATTTCCCCCTCAGCCATAAATCACCATGGCTGGGAGGCCCTGGAGCAATTGCCTCCTTGTTTCAGGCGCTGGGAGGAAGCCAGGAGATGGAGTTTGTACCAACTACTGGTGCCTCGCATTTCTCAGTCTGTGCTCACATCCCAGAAGTCCTGACCTGCCTTCCCAGCTGCTGTTCTGTAGCTGAGGCTGGCACCAGCTGAAGGTTCAATCCACACTGTGGTGGTCACAGCAGCAGCTCCCAGCACCATGTTGCAGCTGGATAAAATAAAACAAACCTAGTGAGTGTCTGATACGGGTGCAGGGAGAGAATCCACCACTCTGGGCACAGGGATGGGCTCGCCTCCTTCCCCAGAGTGCTGGATGCTAAATTTTCCCCTATCTGCCACGTCCATCGTGCAGGCTCTGGGCTTCAGCAGCCGGAGATCTGTTTCCTATAAATTTTCTGCACAGTGCCTACAACAGTTGTAGTCTCTCTAAAATAATGATTGGAGGGTGGATAGAGGAGAACAAACAGTTCAGCTGAACAGTTTATCTGATGAATTTAGCCTCTTCTCCTGTTCCTGCAATATCAGGTGGACAAATCCAATTTCCTCAAATGCATTTGTTGTTTGAGTTTATTTGACAAATACTTCCCCAAACAATTGCCTCTACATTCACTTAGCAAATATTTAAAATATGAACTGTGCTGTTTAGTGAATCGCCTGGCACTACACTAGTCCCCAGTGGAGCAGAAAAGTTAGGTTTTCCCCCAATATTAGTTATTTCTGCATTTCAAATTAAATTTTTTGCCAGCTCTTACCCTGTTGCTGATAACACCAGATGATTTGGTGGTGCTTATTAGGAAAGGAGCCGGTCAGTTGTCTCCCAATGAAATTGAGTTTTCCTGGGAAGCAATAACCCATTGAAGCAGACACATTTCATCAGAAACACCCCACAATCAAATGACTTGCAGCAGCTGAGGAAAGGTTGCCTGGCAAATCCAGCTCTCAGAAATCCCTGCGGGTTGCTCTCCCAGGCTCCAGCCGTGCCTTGGTGTCAGTCACCTGTCAGCTCCACATCTCCAGCTGAAAACTGGGAAACTGTGGCTTGGTCGACCTTCTCTGAGCTGGGGGAGTTCTGTGACAAGCGTGGCAATGTAAGGGATCCAGAAAAAAGGGCATCCCAGGCATTTTTTGCTCCAAAAGGAGACCAAGGGAGTTGGGCTTAGGGACACTTAACAGTCTAACTCCTACCTGGAGTTAGCAAGAAGCTGGAGCTAGAGGTTTTCCAGGAAGAGGGAGATGGGAGACAACAGGCATAAACCAAAACAAGGAGATATAAACACTGGATATAACAGCAGATGGGCAAACGTGACACAGGTTGCTCAGAGAGCCTCTGCAGTCTCCATCCTTGGAGGCTTTCAAACCTTGATCTGATCCCAAAACTAACCCTGATGCAAGATGTTGGACAAAAGACTTCCTTAGTCCCTTTCCACCCAAATTACTGCAGTCTGTGATCCTCGGAAACCCTGTACAAGTACAGACCAAGTTAACAAAAATGAAGGTTATACAAAGTTGGAGGGATGTAACATCATACCTTGGCTAAAGTTTAGTTCTGGGATTGCCTGTTTATAGTGAGATTTGGGGGGAAATAATAATAACATCCAGTTTTGGTCCAAACTGGACCAGAACCAACACTTGAAGACATGCTGAGGTACAAACATCTGCATTTCAGCAAACTCAGCTACAAAGACTCATCACTTCAGACCTAGGGAAAATCAGTTTCCAGGTCTCATGATTACAAAGAATAACTCAAGAGCTTGAAGAGTTCAACCAGAACCAGAAGGCAAATGAAAAGAAATCACAATTCATTATTCATCACAATCTTCACCAATCTGTTTTCAGACCATGTCAGGATATTTTAGCACTGCAGGTATCAATAGTGCTAAAAGAACCTGCAAATGTGACTTTGAAATTTGCTCCTTTTTTTTGTTTTGTTTTGTTTTCTGCCAGTGAAAATCTCGTTGCTTGAATGTTCTTGGAAAGTCACCAGGGAAAGGTTGGGAATATCGCCCAAGCAAATTCACTTAAGAATTCAAACAAACACATCAGGACACAATTTTGCTCTTGTCACCCAGCTCTGAGGGAAAGCTTTAAAAACCCAGTTGAGGAGAGGGCAGTAAAAGAACAAATGCTTCATTAAACCTGGTTTTGGGCAGAGGAACAACAGACAGCCTATTAGTGGAACAGCCTCTCATGCTCTCCAGTCAACCAGGAGCCTTTGAACGTGACATTGAGTTGGACAGCAGCTCTTCATATCCCAATTATTTATTCTGCCACTCGGAGGGGTGCAGCCAGGACAACCCATCCTTCTAAGCTGTGTACCACTGTGGAAGAGGGAGGAATTTCATATTCTCATTCCACAAACTCCCACTGGCTGCCAAGAGCAGCAAACAACATGAGTACACCAGGCAGGCAGACAAAGAGAATCAAACAGGCTTTCAGAGACACCGGGAATTCCTTCCCTTACCACTTGGACACTTTTCTCATCCAGCAAAACCGAAAAATGGCACCAGCTGGTGCCTCTGGAAGGGCATTTTTTTGGGGTTGTGCTGGTTTTTTTAACCTTCAGATCAGCCATGTCAAATGTTCACAGCACTGGGTAAGGGGAGAGATGAGATGATGGGTTGGGGTTTTCATTCAGAGCTCCATGGCCAGGGCTCGCTTTTGGATGCAAATCCATGTTCCTTTCTCGCCTCGAGGGAAGACAAAGCACCAGCAACCTTGCTTCAAGAACCACAGAGTTTCTCTAGGGTGGGCTGTCCAGAAGCTTTCCTACAGAAAGCTGGGTTGTCAGCCAGGCATGGAACACAACCATTCCTCCAGCAAGCACCCAGACCTTCGGCTGAGGGCTCCTTGCCTCCTGGGAGATGTGAAAATGCCTCCCACCAGCCCATCTCTGGCCTCACAGAGCTAAAATAATTGGGATCTACAGCCTGAAATGAGATTTTTCCAGATCTCCATCCCTCGGAAGTTAGTTTTTGTTAGGTGTCTCAGAGAAGTCATGCTTAGTTCAAAGGGGCTGCAATTGCTCCTGGATGTCCTCTAATCCCTGGCTCCATCTCTGCC
This sequence comes from Callaeas wilsoni, assembly GCA_013398955.1. Taxonomy (NCBI): domain Eukaryota; kingdom Metazoa; phylum Chordata; class Aves; order Passeriformes; family Callaeidae; genus Callaeas; species Callaeas wilsoni. The sequence goes on from VWPU01015072.1 coordinate 190,449, forward strand.
TCGGCCTCTCCAGAACACTCCGTAATGGACTGGCTCACTCTGGCTACATCCTTTATATCTCTTTAGCTCCGTGAGCAGATGGAGTCAAGGGACAGCAGAATTTATGCTTCTTGCTCGAGTTGCAGCTTGGCTGGGTGGAAATAAAAAACGGGAAAGGACGGGGAAATGGCATCGTAACAGCATTTACCTCGTGGGCTTTGGAGCCTGTGTCTTTACCTAGGTAGTGCTTGTATTGTCGGCATTAAACCTGTGCCTTCCTCCCCAGCTGAGGAGGAGGAGGCCCAAGGGTTGGTTCTCCTCCCTAGCCCATGTGATGGATGGAAGGAGCTTCCAGAAGCGTGGAATACTCTGCTGACAGAGCCTGTGCACCAGTGCTGGTTTATACCGGCAGATAATCCAGCCCAGACCGTTTCCTTCAGGGCATGCAAAGGAAAACCAGGAAATGTTTCTGACCTCTGAGGGCTTTAAAGGGAGAGAAAAGGAGGCAGAGGCATGAAAGCAAGCAGGGAGATTGACAGGGGCTCGGGAAGGAGCAGCACAATGGGCCCCTAAACTCTTTACCTTTCTCCGCCTTTCGTACAATCGAAGGGGAGAAACAAAACGAGGAGAGGGAGGGAACTATAATGAACGTGAAAGCTTCCAGATTAATTAATTACCCCTTTGAGTTTGTGAAAAAGGAGGCTAGAAATAGTCACGTCTGCTCCTCTTGGAAGGCAACCCTGGCGCTTGCTCTGAACATCCCCCCAGCCCGCCTGCGCGCAGGGATAATTAATCCATTACGGGATGGATCCTGCCGTGCCGCCGTAAAAAAGAGATCTATTTCTCCTCTGCTTTCTCCTCCTCCCCAAAGAGACATCTGAAACGGATCATGTAATAAATGTTTCTTGGATGGAAGGAGAGGTATTGTTCTCTTGCCGTGGAAACAATCCCGGCAGTGGGGCCAGCCAGGAGAGAGCGGGGCCGGATACTTCACTCGGCAGCTCTTATGACATCCTGTATGGCAGGGCGGCCTCCGAGGGACAGGCTTTGTGATGTCCCCTCTGCAAAGCAGCGCTCGGGAGGGCAGGGTGAGCTGGTTCCAACCGAGGGGGACAAGCCCAGGCTGCTCACCAAGGTCTGTGGGGGCTGGAGGTGGCTTCCCTCTGTGGAGACATCCAGGCACTGCCTGGCGGGCAACGGGACACTCTGGAGACAGGGAGGTGGCCCAGAGTCCATCACAACACACCCAAAAGAACACTTCTGACCACAACCTTCCAACCCTGCATCCATCCCTCTCCATCATGCCCCACTGGAACGCAGCCCAGGTTGGGAGCAGCTGCCTCGCACAGCTCCAAGCAGACATCAGCCTTTCCACAGGCACCTCTTCTTCAGTTTGAGACTTGCCTCTTGTCCAAGGGACCTGGAAACAAGCTGCACTGGACTCTCAGTGTCCAGCTACAATAGAATAGATCCTCCTCCACCAAGTATTTTTTATCCCTGGGCAGCCATGCTTGCTGTCCAAGGTGAGATGTTTCACTCACCTTTGTCACCCCCTGCCCTACACTCAGAAGGGCAGGAGCTCTCCTTTGCTGCACACACGAAGGCTGCTGCAGCAGGGTATGGATTTGCCCATCCTCTCCAATTAACAAAACCCACATGCCATGCTCTTCATTCCCTTGGCTGGTGTTTTTGTGGACCAAAACAAGTGATTCCCTGAAGGGTTTTCTGAGCAGGATGGGGTGGGCTGCCCATTATCTGCCCAAGACCATTTGCTCTGCAGGACTTGAGTAGCCTCAAAGCATGGAAATTGCATGAGATCAGAGCTCCCCAGTGCTGATCCCAGCATCCCATTTGCATCAGTTTATCGGAAACATCGCCTCTTGCTGCTGACATCCAAATATTCCTTGCATGGAGGAGCTGCTGACATTTATTCCTGAGCTGCCACATTGCAGGAGCTTTGGCTAAGACTCGTGTTACATGGGAAGAGAGAAGGGACCTTGTTACTTGGTGAAGATAAGTCTTCTACAGCCTATCAGTCTAGATTAGATTTGGGTCACTTCTTTTATTCATTTCCCCAGATGATTTTTTTAAGGCTCTTTCAAAGAAACACTCGAGCTCAGTACAATGTTCTTGATTGCAAGCAGAACTGGCTGAAAAATGCTGAACTAATTGAAAGAAATTTTCTTTTTCATTCCTTCCTCAAAACATTTCCAGGGTTTCTGGTCAGTACTTGGAACTGAGAAAAATCCCCCTGGGCTCCACTGTACAGAAAGCAAAAGCTTCTTCCACAGCATCAGCAGCATTTCAAAATCCTGTGAGCTGATCTTAGGGCAGCAAAGTGACTTCTCTGTCTATCAAAGACACAGGGATGTCACGACACCTGTGTGTTTTCATCACAACACCCCTCAAACAGACACTCAGGTCATGGAGAATAGTTCCCCCCACCGATTCTCCATCCCCACATGCTCTGAGCCATGTCCTGAAATCTTCTAAGAGCAGTTGGCATCATTAATCCTCTCTCTCTCATGAGGAAACTGAGGCATGGGGTGGCAGCAGCTCCCACAGCATGGAATCACTGAATCATTCAGGTTGGAAAAGACTTACAGGACCGTCAAGTCCAACCTTTGACTGAATTCCACTTTGCCCACTAAGCCACATCACGAAGTGCCACATCACAATGTGCCACATCTCCTCATTTTTCAAATGCTTCCAGGAATGGTGGCTCCACCACCTCCCTGGGTGTTCCGGTGCCTGACTGCTCTTTCAGTGAAGAACTTTTTCCTATTATCCAGCCTGAACCTTTCCTGGAGGCAGAAATCTGCCGCCTCCCAAGTCCCCATGGGGATCTCCACGTACTGAACGGTGGCAGGGGTCTCCTACCACACACAAACCTCCACGTCCCCCCCAGAGCCACAACAACACAGAGCTGGCGAGACCATCTGTGCCTCCACTCAGTGGCTTCCTCTTGGGGCTCTCACTGGCCCATTCCTCCTTGTCCATGGATCCCAGGAAGATGGCAAATTTCACCTCAAACAAGAAGCAAACCAAACAACCCCCACCCACAATGCCCAGGCTCTCTGGCAGAAGGGAGAGGTTTCCGCATCGCTCATTTTCTGTCAAGTTAACACCAGCTGAACAATCTCCTTTCTTCCCTGTGCATTTCTTGTCCTGGTGGTTCCCCCTCCCCTTCCTTTTCTCTTTCCATTTCAACCACCTCAAGCAAAAGGCCCTCCGAGGCACTGGTGACTTCAAAGACACCAGGTCCAATGTGCAGCATGTGATAAAAACCTACACAGCATGTGTTGGGCAAATTAATATCCCCTCCAGAGCCACCAGCTCCCTGGTCCCAGCAGCCCCATAATGAGATATTGTACTGAAGGGGAGGGGGAGCTCGGTGCAGAAGGGGAGCTGTGTTTAATGTATGCAAATTGACTCCCATGCAAATTGTCGCTAAGTTAAAAATAAAGCATGGCACGAGGAGAGGAGTCGAGGAGTCTCTTTTAAAACATTTGTTTATTCATTAGGGTAATCTCTGTTATCAGTCACCTCATTTCCTTGCACATTAAGTGCTCAGTTTGAGGGAAGATTGTGTATTGCAGGTCTTGGGGACAACTGTGACTTCCTGCTGACCTGACCATCACACAACGACTCCACTTTTCCTCCCCTTCCTTCTCTTCCTTTCTACTCACAGACTACAGGGATTAAAGTCACCTTTCCTCAGATGGGAGATGCTCAAAGTGATGAACTTTGAGGACGAAAGCTGTCAGAGCCACCCAGAGCAGCTCCTGACAGCCAGAGCCTTCCCCAGGGCCGGACCAGAGCATCTGTCCCAGCTGGGCTCAGGGTGACCAAGCAGGATGGAAGGCACGACATCAGCTTTGCAGATTCCCTTCCCTCCCCTCTTCTGACCAGGGATGGGACTCCAGGGAATGGCTGGAGCACTGAAAGGGAAGGGTTAGGTTACCAGGAAAAGGTTCTTCCCCCATAGGGAGCTGGGGCACTGAACAGGCTCCCCAGGAAATGGGCACGGCCCCGAGGCTGCCAGAGCTTCAGGAGCATTTGGACAATGCTGCCAGGCACAGAGTGGGATTGTTGGGGTGTCCTGGGCAGGGCCAGGAGCTGGACTCCATGATCCTTGTGGGTCCCTTCCTGCCCAGGACATTCTGTGACTCTGTGAAATAAGAGTCTAAATGCCCCCTCCCAGGCTGAGCTCTGCAGGGTAGCTGGTCCTCCCCACACCTGGCACAACAAATTAATATTAGATCCTGCCAGTGATGTTAAGCACTGCTGACAGAGGCCAGTGCATCCAACTGATCCTGGCTGATTGATCTCATGGCAAATCCACTGCTGATCCTTCCTGGCATTACAAAGGAGCAACAGGGTTTTGAACAGTGCAAGATAGGAAGCGGAGTGGGAATGGGTGGTGGGTGCCATTTCAAGATGATGGGTGCAGTCCGGCTGCCTGGGGGGTATTCAGAGACCAAGAGCATGTGGTTTGTCCAGAGCTGGATGCTGCAGGATTAGCAAGAGTCTCAGGTGGGATCTACATGGAGACCAGTTCTCCATCCAGCCGCCATGCTGGAGTGTGTTAAAACTTTGCAGTCTTTAGACATCCAAAGCCCTGGGAGATGGGGGCAAGGGAGGGGTATCCTCTGGACTGAAGCACAGAAGGAGCCCTGGTGTCCTGCTTTCACTGAGATAGAGTTAATTTTTTTCCCGGTAGTTAATCCGTTCCCCACCAATTGCAAAGGTCTTGATGGTGCAGGAGAGGAGTGGCACTAGACAGAAGCTCCAGCCACTCCAAGCAAGAGAACAATCCAGACAAAACTCTGCTTCAGCTGTACCAAATTGTCAGGGTCAGAGCCACTGCAGCTGGACCATCTCCAGGTCTCAGAGGAGCATGTTCTGCCATTCCTGTTTTGACAATTTCTTATTACTCAGCCCAGGACTGATGAAGTTACAGTGTTAGCACAACCCTCCAGCACCTGCCAATGATCAGGAAGTTTCTTACTTCATTAGATAACTCTGCTTCTCTTGGGAGCCTTGATCTTCTGTCCTGTGCATGTCAAGAGCTGTAAAAACAGAGACTAAAAGGAGTCTAAGAACAGCAGTAAGCATTACTCATTTTCTTTCAGCTGGAATTCTAAATCAACATACAAACAGAGATTCACCCTTCCAAGAAACAGAATTCCCGCTCTGGGCTGAGAGGACCAACAGGGCTGAGCTCCACTCTCCAAGCACTGCCCACTGGGAGCAGCCTGCTCTTCATCTCCCTCATCAAGGGACAGACCTGACCAGGGATGTTGATGGAAATCCCTCCTCGCAACAGCAAGGGCAGATTTAAAGTGATTGGGTTAAACTGCATTAACCTCTGTGTGGACACGGTCACTCCAGATTTAAGTGGCCATTGCTCAGTTTAACAGGAGCCACTTCAATGTGACCTAATTCGCCACCTGAGTAAATAAGGCAAACCAAATAAAGGTCAATGACTGTGAAGAAGTGGCTCCCCAGAGGAGAATGACCCACTCAGAGCTTACCTATCAACACAGATTAACAGCAGACACCATCTCTCATCCCTCTGCCTGGAATTCCAACTTGGAAGAGCCACTGAGTTCTGGGTGGGAGCAGGACACCAAGAGTCAGGGGGTCACCCTTAATTCAGGCAGGAGCGAAGATCACGAGTCAGGTCAGCAAGAACAAACTCTCATTTCCAGGAGCTCAGCTCTTGCCTCAGCCAAGGAGTTTCAGCTTGCCAAGAGATGGGAACAGAGAAGGACAGAGAGGAGATACTGGTGCAGGCGCTTCCCACACACAGGGACATGGCAGAGCACCACACTGAGCTGCTCCCTCCAGATGCCAGGTTATGGCCATCCCAGTTTGAGCTGGAGGAAGCTGAATTTCGTCACCTCTCATGAAGATGCAGGTGCTGATGAAATGGTAGGGACCACCCTGCGACGCTTCCAACCTTCCCAGTCTCCCTCACCCGGGAAGGCTGGGAGAGGAAGGCTCCTGAACCCTCGTACAGAGGTGATGGCACGACACGGAACTCAGCTGGGATGTGGGAGATGGGAAATCAGCATCAAAGCATGGGGCCAGCAGGCAGCAAAATGAGATTATACAGATTCCTGGATTGGAGATTAAAAAACAGAGATTACAGGGACAAGACAGAGAGATACCTTCTACTGCTCCCTTCCAGTGTCTGGGGATTCTGGGCACACCTGGAATGGATGGTAAGAGAGACCATCCCTGTGTGTTCTCCTTACAGAGCACTCGCTGCTGCTGCTGGAGGGACCTGGGTTAGGTGACTCACTGCTCTGTCCCAACCAGGCATTTCTGTCCCAAATGGCCCAACTTGCAGGCTGCTCCTCCCCACACCACTCCATGTCCACGGCTCCTGGCCCCCAGGCAGCACATCCCCACTGCTGTGATGGGCAGGAGTCTCCTGTCTGCCTGTCCAGAAGAGGATGGAGAACAGTAATTATTTGTGCAACAGCAGCTGCTCTTTCAGCTTTCCCTGATCTCAGCCAAGTCAGATGTTTCTTCTCCCTCTGCCATCCCCCTCTCCATGCTCCTTCCCCCCCAGTTTGTCATTCTCAGTGACATGCCTCACTGGTGACCGAGAGCTGGTGGCCATCTCTTTCTGTCACCGAGGGTCGAGGTGAGTGATCCTGCCAGGTGGTGCGTTTTCCAGAGGATGAAGAGCGACTGAGCCTGAATCCTAATGAGCCACCACCCCTCCACAAGGGTTCAGTGATGCTTTTCCCAGTGCCAATCAAGCATAAACAGATTATCCTGCCCAGCCTGAAGTGCAGGGGCCACCTCCCTTTCCCATTTGTGAAGCCCCAGCAGCTGCTGATGAGAAAACATAGAATAATTGCTCTCCAGAACTACCTAAAAGGAGGTTGTAGCCAGCTGAGTGTTGGCCTCTTCTCCCAAATAACAACCAATAGGATAAGAGGAAATGGCCTCAAGTTGTGCCAGAGGAGGTTTAGGTTGCATATTCTGGAAAATTTCTTCACAGACAGGGCTGTTAAGCACTGGCACAGGCAGCCAAGGCAGTGGTGGAGTCCCCACCCCTGGAGGGATTTCGCAGACATGTGGGTGAGGCACCTGGGGACATGGCTCAGTGGTGGCCTTGGCAGTGCTGGGTTAATGGTTGGACCCGATGACCTGAGAGGGCTTTTCCAACCTAAAGGATTCCGCGATTCTCTAAGGAGCACGCGTGGACCGTGGACGGTGCTACACCTGCTGCCCTCACGGCACGCTCAGGTCGGAGACACCTTCTGAGTGTGGGAGCTTCTCCCAGAGCTCCAGGGCACAGCCCAATCCCGCCACAGAGCTCACCTGATGCCAAAGGACGAGTCTGCTCTCCGCCATACCCACCTAATCTGTTTCCCCATGGTTCCCAGTAAGAGCTGCTGCTGCCCTGTTGTGTGGAGACCGCTCGGAGTTGGTGAGGAATTTGTTTCCCCCTGAACTCAGCATCCTCCATCCTGCTCCAAGTCCTGGACTGAACACAGAGCCAGCAATTCCAGGCCAAGGACAGACCAACACCTCTGCTCTCAGATGATTCTTTCTTTTCCATTCACTGGTGCCAATGATCACAGGAGGGCCTGCAATCTTGAGACTTAAGGGTTAGAATATGGTGAATTTGAGCTCATCCCAAATCAGGGAGTGGTATCAGGAATCCCTGCTTTCCCTGCAGGGTCTGTTCTCTGCTAGCATTGCTGAACAGCCTGGATACACTCCCCACCAAACGGAACAAACTGGAATGCTTCCTAATTAACTGCATGGGAGAGGATAAAAATTCCCTGCTCTTCCCAATCCTGCAGAAGTCAGGGACGTGAGGAAAGACAGCGGAGCAGGAGAGATGGAGTGGCCGTGATGGAACACGTACCCACCAGCATGGCAATTCCAGCTTAATCACCCAGGGCTCATTAGGTGGCCATTTCCATGAGGTGGAGCACGCCCACAGGACCAAATAGCAGGGCCTGAAAATTGGAAACATCACAGCTCGAGGCACAGGGATGTGCTCTGCGAAACTCTAATTGCAGGATGTTGGGCAGGACTGTCAAACAGCTGGCACAGCCACCCTGTCACCTCCAGGCCTGCTGCTACCTGACCCGAGCCTGCAATCGCAGCATCCCTTTCCAGATCCATTAATTCCTGCCAAACACAGCAGCTCTGAAGAACGGCAGAGACGAAAGAAGGCAGCTTGCTAATGCTCATCACATCGCCAGCCCAAAGCTGTGGGAGAGCTCTCCACCAGCCCCACACCCAATTCTCAGCTGCTGGAGAGGATCTGATTTTTGAAAGGATCTGCCACTGCCTGACCTTTGGCTCAGGATCACGAAGGGCACAGTTAAGGAGGCGCCGGGCTCCTCGTGGCTGTCACTGCTCCTCGCTGAAGCCGTTTCATCCCGGCTGCTCTGGTTGCAGAAGCTGTTGCCGGGTTCAGCTCCCAGTTTTCCTTCCCGCTGTCCAGGCGCGGCACGTCCCTCTCTGACAGGGAAATCAAGGCGCCGCAGCAGCAATGAATTATTGCTCACAAAAAGGGCCTGGCGCCCCGCGGTTCCGGGGTGAAGTGACCTCCATGAATACCTGCGCACACGCTCCCTTTGAGGATTTGGTGTGAGCTCCAAGGCTGCACAGTAAACCAGAGATTAATGCACAGCTGAGCAGAGCATTCCTAGCCAAGAATACAAAGCAGAACAAAGGCCTTGTCATGCCTTCAGTTTCTTCCCCACAATTTTATTTTATTTATTTCATTTACTTTGGAAAAAACTTCCTATGCACAACTTCCAGCTTAACAGCCCTGACTTTGCAAAACTCAAGCATGCAATAGGAGCCTCCTTCCTTTGCAGGAAGAAAAGTTCCTGGAAAGCCAAGTCCCCAGCAGACTTTTCGGGCAGCCAACACAAGCCTCATGCTGCTTCCAGGGGGTCTGTCCAGGCAGAGCCACTCAGGAAATCTACCCCCTAATGCCAGTGATCTGCACCAGGGAGGTCTAGAGAGCACCTGGTCATTCAGCAAAACCCGTTAAATTCTTTGACCCTTGGCAGGAGCCAGGGAAGGTATTTTGGGATCACTCTTCCACCTGGCTTCAAAGCAGGGCAAAGCAGAGCCAAGAGCAAGAGGGAGAGCGCAGCTGAGTATGGGGCTTCACATCGCACCTTAGTGGAAAGAGATATTCAGAATCACTGAGTCATTAGGGTTGGAAAAGCCCTCTAAGATCATCGAGTCCAACCATTACCCTAGCACCGCCGGGCCCACCCATGACCCATGTCCCCAAGTCCCACATCCACACTTATTTTGTCCTTCTCAGGACAACTTCCTCCATGCCTTGCTCTACTTATAGAACACTTTGAATGCAGTTGCTATAGAGGTCTTTATGTCAAAAAAGGGTTTTCAGGATCTCCTCCTTGCATCCAAAGAGCACAGAATCATAGGATGGTTTAGGCTGGAAAAGCTCTTTAAGACCATCCAGTTTGACTATTTCCCCAGCACTGCCAAGGCCACCACTGACCCACATCCCCAAGTGCCACATCCACATGTCTGTTAAATCCCTCCAGAAATGGGAATTCCACCGCTGCCCCGGGCAGCCTGTTCCAGTGCCTTACAACCCTTTCAGTGAAGAAATTTTCAGGAATATCCAGCGTAAACATGGTCCTAAGGCAGGTTTTGGGATGGCAGCTGTCTGCAGCGCAGGTTGGGTGCTGGCAGGATAATCCCCTGAGAGGAGCACAGACATACAAACACACTTGTGCCTGTTTCCCAACAACAACAAAGGGTGGAAAGCACTCTCCTGGATTTGGATGGTAGAGGAACTTGATGCCAACAAGGGCCTGACCTATTGACATTTCTCCAGGCTCCCGATTCCTGCGTGGGGGCTGTCACTTTAAATTTGAATTGCCTGGGTTTTTTCTATCACAACAGCCTGATATTTTTTGCTCGTGAAGAATAAATATTTACAAACCTTCACTCTCGCCAACAAAAGCATTCTGTTCCAGAATTTTCTTGGGGTTTTGTTCTGTTTTTAAACAGTTTTAGAAATCATTGCCCAACACTTTAATTTCTCTTATTAAAACAAGCGAGACAGTAAAAAGATGCACAAACCAAGGGAAGGATCACAGCAACTCTCGGCTCACGTTCAAGGGTTTTCAGCGACGTGTTGAAAAATGGCCGAGAGCATCTGTAGGAAATGCAAAGGATAACAGCACAGTAACTCCAGCCAAGGACAGGTCACCAGGCTGTAGGAAATGTGTTCTCTTGGTAAACTAATGAGGGTTCAACCATTTCATACAATGTGAGGTTGTAAACAGATTAAACAAAACGCAGCAGCGCTGGTCCTCCAGCCAGAGGAGCTGGCTCCACATTCCTCAAACAGCTCAAGAGCTGCAAACAAAAGCAGAGCCCAGCAAAGCAGTGACCAGCTCACCCTTTATCCATCCCAAAGTCTGTCATCCCTGAGTACCTGACAGCCCACCCACGTACAACATCCCTGCCAGTGCAACGCGCTTCAGTGGGACGTGAGGGGGCTCAGCAAGCCCCGCGTGGGGCAGCGAGGGAAGGGCAGGGTGGACACCTGGCTGAACCCCAGCTTCCAGCACCAAGCTGAGCCACCCACACTCCCCCTGCCCCGTGGAGTACAAAGGGAGTCGTGTTTCACATCACTGCCTGGTGCTGGCAAGAACATTGTGTCCAGCTCTTGTATTCACACCTACAAAAAAAAAGTGTTGTCAGAAACAAAGAGTTCAGACAATAGCTACAATAATAAATTTTGGGTGTGAAAAACCAACCTTGAGGTGAGAATCTGAAAGAGTTCAGTCAATTTAGTTTGCTAAGGAGAAGGTTAAAAAGCAACTTGACTCCGGTCCATGCATTGCTACCCAAAACAGTGTTAGTGGCTCTTTACTCTCGCTCGCTGCAATCCAACAGCCGCAGGCTGGAGTTGCAATGTCCAAATCCAGACCTGAGGTGAAAATTGTTGCCATATGGGTCCACAAGACTCAGATGTCTTTCCAGAGGAGATGTTCCTACTCAATTGACCACACAACCAAAATCTGAGGGTGTATCCTCCCGCCTGTGTGACGCTGAAACCAAGACAGCTCTTCCTGATTTCCCCGAAGTCCCATCCCTCATCCATCCCAGCTCCAGAGATGATGCTGGAGACCAGCTCAGACCCTACATGGGCTGCAAGGCCCAGGGTGAGGAGGTCGCCCAGACCACAGAGCCACAGGAGCCTCTCCTTCCCGGGGGTTTGTTGTAGGATAACCTGTGGACAAGTAAGGACATGGCCATGGCTGAGCTGCTGGGGGACAGCCAAGGGACACCCAGAACCAGAGCAGAGCTCCAGCACTTTTCCATTACTGTCACTGCCAGAAGGGAGCAGCCAGAACGGGCAACCAGGCAGCTCCCGTGGACAGAGAGATGGAGAGCCCAGGCTGGGAGCGATGAGATAAATTCTGGAGATAGATGATTTATTGCATAACCCCCATAATATGGAGCTGCTTGACTCTATTAGGTGGATGGATGGCAGGGAATTTAAGAAGAGAAATAGATTTTTTACTCAGCTAATTAGCTAAAAAGGCTTGTCTGGAAACACGGGCCCCATTGTGTCTGAAGTCTGCTGACACACAGCTCAGAGCCACATTTTTCTTCCCTGTTATTACTCTGCCTCCCAGAACATCCCTCAGAAACATAGAGAGTGGGGTGGGATCCCTGCACCAAACCACTGGCACCGAAGACACCCAAAAAACGTCCAAGTGACATAATAAGTACACGAGTTTATGTGTTTATACATAAACAGATGCACACACTTTCAGGTATATGCATGCACCTACAGATATACACAAACATATATTACTTATTAATACATTCTATACATAAAAATATCAGTACACTAAAAAAATAAAGTCCATAAAACAGGCAAGTTTGCCATCAAAACCAGTTTGCTGCTTCACATTAGCCTGCTCCATAATTTAAAAGAAAACTGGGGGCACCTGATGAAACAAAAGGGCTGTAGCTTGAAGAGAAATAAAAGAAAAATACGACTTGACCCAGCACAGTCACTCCTGGAATCCACTACCCCAGGAAGTCATGGAGACGCACACCAGTGGAACAGACATTTTAAAGGACTGGATAATTTTATGAGCATTAATAACATTTGCAGCTATGCAAGCTAATAAAATGTTACAAGGGTAATCAAACTTCATGCTTCAATGTGTAAGTTGATCACCTGTGAGCGCTGGGAAGGAATTTCCTCTCTGGTGCTGTTGCGCTGAGCAAGTAGCCAGCTGCGCCACAGGGGTGCACTTACAATAAAAAAATTAAAATACTAAAAAAAAATAAGAATCAGTGTCACTGCTGTTGCTGCTGTGTCTTTGCTTTGGTTTTCTCCTTCTGCAATAGCTGGCACTCACTGGAGACTCTGAACATCAGTGAGAGCTTTGATGTCAACTTCCGAAGGTTTCCTGGTGCAGTTTTGGGACAGCATATCCGACACGATCCAACAATAATATCACTTTACTCTTGGAGGGTTGTTCCTATGAGCTGGCAGCAGGAATTACACCAAGCTTAACCTGTCATCCCCGCACCACGGATCCCACATTGACTCTTTTTGTTTCCATACCGGACAAGTTGTGTCGGCCAACTAAGCACAGGCTCTTCCAGTGACTCTGAGCCCCATCACAGAGGAGCTCCAGGTATTCCCAGGAAAAATCGGCAGCTTTTGAGCTCTCTACAAATTCAAAACTGTCCAATATGTTATAAATAACATCCAAGCAGCAACCTTGGTGTTTCCAGTGTTTTCTAGCCTTGGAAGTTAATGCCCTCGTAATTAATGAACTGACAGCAAACGCTGCAATCTGCCGCCACAGGCTTTGCGAAAGAACGACAGACTTTGCTCTTGTGCCTACCCTTCTGTTCCAGGGAATCCAGGCTCAGTTCAGCCAGCTGGGGAGGAGGCTGAAGGGAGGATGGGACATAGCAGAAGTGTCAAAATAAACCTTTCATTTCAAAATAACAAGCGCGGGGGGGTTACAGATACAAACCCAAAGGGCTGGAGAGGACAAGGGTGTGCTCGAACAAGGGACCTGCCCCAGGAGCCTGCCCTCTCCAAAACAAAAAGAGAAAATAGGTACTGCATAGAAGGAATATTGGTAAAACACATGCTCTGGGCTCTCCACTGTGGGCAGACCACAGGAGGGTCTGGTGAGCTCTCCTGTGAAGTACAGGCCTTGGGAGCACAGGATGACAGCTCCCTGCCACACCCCAGCCATACCCCCACCATGCTCCCCTCCCTCCATCCTGCTTAAAACCCACGTGTATCACCATGGTAACCATACTTGAACCATTCACTATATCCAAGCAGCCAGCACCCAGACCTGGCTTTGCTGCTTGTGCTCCTCCTGCCCTTGGGAGCACCTTTTCCTGAGTTCCAGAGCCAGGGTTGGAAGGGGCAAGACACTCTTTCCCGGGACAGGAAGAAAATGCATCTCGTTAGAATTAAGAGGTCCATCACTTATCACCTAGGGGAGTAATTCACAAATTCCTCTTTAGAGCACAAGGTGTGTTTGAAGGAGAACATGAGGATCCATCAACCAGCCTGGCCATGCATGAGTCCATATTTCCTCTCCTTTCTATTTGTCCTTAGAGAAAAGCAGTTCAATATTCCTTTGGGAGAGAAGAGGCAAAAGACACAAGGACTACATGCATCAGTCACCCTTTCATCCTCAAACAATCATTCTTGCTGTGACAGTGTCCTCCAGGCCACAAAACCCATATTTTTCTGAATACACAGCATTGAGAATTGCACTCACTGGCCTCCAAAGACCTTTCCAAATGACATTCCCTCCTCAGCCACGACAGCATTTGGCCTGGAACACGATATGCCCCAAGAAAGCCATAACTTTTCCATCAGGACAGGAAAGCACTTTAAATCACAGTTAGAAGAGCACCGTCATCAGAGACTGGAGCTGACACCCCGTGTGATGTCACGCACATGAACCCAGCACGCTGACAACAGCCGTGGGGTTTAGAATTACAGGCAATAAAGTATGACATCATGATGACATCATGAAAGGAGAAATTCAATTCCCAGCCCAGGGGCTATCAGTTACTGCGTTATTCGAAAACCTGTCACCATGTGCGTGAGCAACGAGCAGAATCCATCATTTCCACAGGTTTTTATGGCCACTATAAATTTGGAACACTTAGGCCTCAGCCACCTCCCAGTGTCTCTCCAAGCCCATCTGTCAGCTCACACAATGCTCCCTCCAGATCCAGGCACTACAAATCCCATTTCAGGGGAAATCAAAGCAGCTCAAGGCTGCTGTGAGATCACCCAGATTTCACTTTGGGGTGACCAGGTACCTGTCAGCTCTGCACGTGGTTTCCCTCGCCGCCGGGCTGACACAGCTGGATGCACCATGGACGAACACTCTGACACTTGCACGACCTCTAAAAGCCATTTTAAAATCTGCTTTGATGAGCACTCCCAGGCAGATGCATTGAGAAGATCTCCTGGTGTGGGCTGCCCATCTCACCGCCTGGCAAGGCACTTACCAATACACATTAATAAAGGATTAATTTCACAGATTTATAAAGCATGCGGCCTTGCAGGTCACAGAGGCAGAGGTGAACGTGCTCTCCAGTGAGGCAGGTGGAACATTTGGGGGTAGTTTTATGAGTAGATGATATCAATCTCTCTACTCTCACAAATATGATCTGGCTCATGTGGTCATACATACATTTAGCTCAGTCTTCATAACACCTCAGACAGTGATAAGGGATGGATTTTTCATAAGATTCCTGACATAGAAGAAGTGTCCCTTGTCTTTGCCTCCTTTTATTGTTTTTATTTCACCTGTTCCTGCAAAAAACAAAGCAGTGCCATGACCCAACAGATATTTCCTAGAGTATATCAGAGACCCTTGACTGTGTTATTTCCAGTCATGAGCTGGGAAATTTCTCCACTGCAATGAACCCCTACTTCCAATTTCCTGACCTCCATAGCATTTAGATTAGGCCAGTCTGATCTTTACCAGATACCTTGAAAATACAGAAATATCCTTTTCTTGCTCCCACCCAGGACACAATTCCCCAGAGTATTAAAATAAAATTAAAACTACCCATTTCCATTCACTCTAGCTGCATTTGTCCTGCTCACCTCTTACAGGTCCCCTGCAAAAATGTCATCTCATCCAGAAGTGACCTCCCTGCATTTTCAGTGTGATTGCCAGTCACTTGGGACCTTCTAGACATCCTTGACTCAACCCCAAAATCCCTGCCCAGGATGCTTAAAGGTGGTGCCTTTAAGGGAGTTCAGCTGATAGACATCAAACACCATATCAAGTTATGACACATTTTTAACTGTTGTTGATGCACAGAATAACCTTGTTGATGCACAGAATAACCTTGTTGATGCATAATCCCTGAAAAGAAAAGTCACAGTGACAGCTGGGCACAAAATATTCAAGTTCTGCTATGGATCTGGCAGTATCAGCTGGATCATAACCCAGCGCAGAGTTCAGTTCATTTTCAAGATATTTCATGAGATAGTCTTTACACTATCTCAGTTCATTACTTCTGTGGAAAGATCAAGGATAACACTGGGGTTTGGAGATGAAAGAACTTGGCAAGTCACCTTCTCTTTTCTCACAGGCAGTGAACAACCACAGAACAAAGCCTCCTCATTTAAGAAGGGCTGTTGGACAAGTCACTTTTGAGGGAGTCTGTTGGTATTTAGGGAGGGCAAAGAGCTGCTAAAATTCCTCACATATCCCCCCCTTCAGTTCCCAGGTCTTGCAGTCCCAAAATCCACTGTATCATTTCAGCTCTGCACCTCCAATTACTTGCAGGTTTTCCTGAAGTGTGACTCTGCACTAATACACAGCACTGAGAATGATTTTAAAATGCCAGTGAGTTTTTCTTAACCCGCTTTCCACGGTCCCCATCAGCTACACACAATTAACAGGTAATTATGGGCAGGTTCCGAGACTGCAGCCTGCATGCAACGCTCCCCTTGCCCAACGTGCCTAACACACCGTGCAGCTCCACCTTCACCAGCCAGGAGACAGGAAAAATGGGAAAGGGATTGACTCAACAACCTGAGACTTGCTGCAAAAATTTAGCTCCGAGTTAAACATTCAGAGCATACACGACCAGAGCACCAGCAATTACTGGATTTGTTACTGCCTCAACTATCATGACAGGCATTGAAATAAATCTCATTTATATGACATACAGTCATCTAGAAATGCCTTTTTTCTTTTTTTTTTTTTTTTTTAAAATTCTTTTAAGACGTCAATGTGCTACACATGGCTCCGTTTTGAGACCTCTCCAGACTGGAGATCAGACAAGATATACAAGCCTTTCAGCCTGCCAAGTTTCATACTTGTTAGGAGTAAGCCTGAACTCGGAATTTTCTACACGGTGCCTCCATGAATGCGATTAAGGAAGGCCTCTTGCCATTAAATGTTGGCTGCAGGGATCCAACTCCCCTTCTCCCACCATCCTGCAGTGTTCCCTAAAGGCCGGGCTCATCGCGGCTGCGCTCCAGACGTTCGTGTTGCGTTTCCCTCTGTAGCTCAGGCCTGGGATGTATCTCTAGAGCCTGAAGCACAGCCCAGATGTTTCTCCTGGCTCTCCAGGCATCCCCACTCACGTTTGGTACCCCCCACGTGCCCTTGCTCACCACACCGGCACAATCACACTGAGCTGGAAGACAGAGTGGGCTGGGGAGTCTCTCAGTTGTTCCGGCTCACAGATGCCAAGAGCTGAGCAACAGGTTACTGATGTCCAAACCTGTGCCAGGGGAGGGTTAGGTTGGGTATCAGGAAAAGGTTCTTCCCCTAGAAGGGGTCAGGGTTTGAACAGGCTCCCCAGGGACTGGCCATAACCCCAAGAGCTCCAGAAGCATTTGGACAAATGCTTTCAGGGATGCACAGGGTGAGATTGTTGGGCTGTCTGTGCAGGGCCAGGAGCTGGACTTTGATCCTTGTGGGTTCCTTCCAGCTCAGGATATTCCATGGTTCTATGAAACTCAAGAGCATCTCCCTCAAGAGGTCGTACCTCCAAGTTCAGGGTGCTGGCATTCCTGTAAAACGGTCCTAAGGCAACAGCTTCACCACATCACTCTTTCCTTAAATACTTTGGAAAGGGCCATTCTGGCAGATGCTGTAACTAGGAATCATCATGTCCACCCACCGAGCAGCAGAGAAAACCACTTGTTACCTTCCTCCATTTACATATCACGCTCCCACAAATTACAGCTCAATTAGGCTCTCCTGGAATCCATCACACAGCTCCAGGAGAACGTGGTCCCAGCAACTGCACTCTCCAGGCAAGCTGAGGCAGTAAATAGAAAGGGCTAATTGGGGAAGGGGGGAGACGCTGTTTCCTGATGTAAAAATAACTGACACTTCCAGGAAATAATGGTATAAATAGAAAATTAAGCCATTCCTTCTCCAAAAATATTTCATAATTATGTGTCATAAAAATAATTAGGTTATGGTGAATTAGTACAAATGTTTACAACAAAATTGCCATGCAAAACATTATGGGTAATAACATGCTAATTGCTGTAGAAGCAAAAGCTGATTATGTTTCAGCAATATTAAAAGTTGCCAACTCGGCGCTACCATCCAAGCTCCAACATCTCTCAGCAGCATGTAAGGACACAGGGAGAACTGGGGAGCAGAGAAGGACATGGCAGGTGGGCAGGCTGTGCCCTGCCCTGCCAAGCACTTCCCTTGAGTGGCAATTCCTAGAAAGCTCATGCCAGGTAATCCTCAGGGAGCACCCGCGGAGGACGAGGCATCGCCCTCGCTCCCTGGTGAGACTGAGTGAACGCGGAACAGCCAGGAGGAGACTCAGCTGGGGCTGTCCGAGGGGCAGCTGAGAGCTGGGTCCTGCACAGCCAGCTCCCAGCCAGAGCCAGATGGGATCTGGATCCCGTTCTGTGCAGATCCTGTTCCGTGCAGATCATCACCTGAGCAGCTGCTCTGCCCCAGGGCAGCCAGCCAAGCCTGCAAGACCCCATCCGTAAGCCTGGGCAGGATGGTGCTGAGGTTGAGCTGACGGGGATTGCTCACCCCAAGGCCCCTGCAGGGTGGGTCACTGTCTCTGCCCATCCCTCTCCTCTGAGCACCTGCTCACTGCCTGCCGCATCCCAGCTCCTCCCATTGCTCCTGGTGTAGGGAACATTCCTCCTGCTCCTGCCACACAGCTGTCCCAGAGGATCAGGCCCTGCCACCGCAGGATGGTCTGAGCCTCCAGCCGATCCCGGGGCAGCACCTCCCCGGCTCTGCCCACTCAGCTCCCGCTGCCCGGCAGGTTCCGCAGGCGTCCGAGGGTGAGCTGCATGTGCCAGGAGCCTGCCACGGGGCCTGTGGCATCTGCAGCAGCACCAGCCACTGCTTGAAGATGCCTTTTTGACAGCATCGATGGCCTCCTGGGAGCTGGGCTGTCTGCACACGCATCTCCAACCCACTGCTCACCCAACGCACACGCCCAATGCTTTTTGGGTTAGATCTCCTTGATCCAAGGTGTCTCAGGAGAACTGGGGTCTGAGTATTTCTAGAGCGTGGGCAGAGCTCTTTCACATATCTCCATAAATCTGTTTGGTTCCTTGTCACCAGCTGTGGCAAACTGCTCAAGGGGATCACTGGGTAAAGTTAAAGGTGTGAATTTAAAGCGCATTGCTTCAAAGTTAGGAAATCCCTGCAGAGTGTTCTCACTCAGAACTGAAGTGACATTAATTGGGTTTACCAAGCTCATTTCCAACACAAATGCCGATAAACCGGATTACATTTCAATGGGGGTGTTCACACAGAACTCAAACACAGTTTAGCTAATCCGCTTTCAGAGTAAATTTGCCTTAAACCCTCTAAGTGTCCCATATTACAGTTTCTCCTACAGGGGAGTTGCTGAGTTTTACCATAGAAAACTTGATCATCTTTGTCTTTGTTTTATTAGGTTGGAAAATATCGTCTTTCCAAAAGGCAGAAATTCCTCATTCCACTTTTACCAAACAGCTGAGGCAGTTCTCAGAGCATTACAGACCTGGGAAAATGATGCCAAGAGCAGGCAAAGCCCGTCCCTAGTGGGAGCTGTCCCTGCCCACGGCTCGAGGGTTGGAACTGGGTGATCTCTGAGGTCCTTCCAACCCAAACAATCCTGTGACTCTTTGGAGGAGCCGTGGACCCCTCACACCTCCCCAAACCCCGCACATCTCCGCAGGCTCCAGCGATGACCCTCGTGTGACACCACGGGCATTGATGCCGCTCCCAAGTTTGCAAATACGGGACGAAAGGCGCCATGGAAACGGTGGGGGTTACTTTTTTTTTTTTTTTTTTTTTTAACAAAGCGTCGTTTGAGATGTTAATTGCGACGCCGGCTAATGAGAGGCTGTGCCGTGAACAGGCTCGGAGCCGGCCTCTCCTCCCGCTCGGCTCCGCGCAGTTGAAAGGCGCGTTCGGCGGCGCTGGAGCCCGACCGTGCGCTGTGCCGCGCTCATTATGCACCGAGTCACACCGGGCAGCTCCCGGCAGAACGCCGAGACAGAGGTAAACCACTATTTGGAAACAAAGGAGGGCTCCCTCCATCCTAATTAGCGGCAGGTTGCAGAGAGCAGCGGCGGAAGGCGAAGGTCACTTCCCACAAGGCTCAGCTCAGGATGCCAAAACACCCACTTAATTCAGGCGGCTCAGCGGGCAGAGTCAGACCAGAGCAATTACACTCCCTGGATTTCCCCACGGAAGGGTTTAACAATGCAGCTCTTGGAAAAAAAGGTGACTGCAGGAGCTCTTTATTCTGCCACCTTGGAGCAGGGGGAAGCGCAGCCCACCGCGCTGCCGACTCCGGCAACGGCAGCCTGTGTCTTTGTGCCTCTGCACTGGGAGCCGAGCTGGGAGGGCTGGCTTTCTCTTTATTTTTAACTCGAGCGATGAATGAGAGCAAGTTTTAACATTTAAAAAACAAAGACAAAGAGAACCACAAACGTGAAGACCCTTTGGAGCGGGTTGAGTTCCCTCCGAGTACTCCAAGTTTTCTTCCAGATGCTGCCGGTGAGAATTAACCTTTAAAGGAACCATCTGAGCATGAACCCTGGGAGCCTTCTTGGGAGAAGCAGCTCCTCTGCTGGGATAGTCCTTGTGTGGCTCAGCCCAAGGATTCAGCTGTTCTCTTAAATGGCTCACTGCACCCCAGCCACCTCACACAGACAGCTCTTCCAAAAGGTCAAAGAGTCTCTTTTGCCCTCAGCTGATATTTCCTCCCTGCGCACACCCCGGGTGATGTGTGACCACATCTGCCCTCCTACCGCACCTCTCGCAGCTCCCTCACACAGCCTCTCCCCCTCAAAGCATCTGCACCGCCCTTGGCACCTTCTGTCGATGGCAGGAGCATTTCCCGGGGGGACTGTGCAGGAACACAACCACCTTCATCCCTTCCAAAGACTCCAGAACGGGGAATTTTCAGTGGGAAAGGAAGACTGAGATTTTTCTAAAGTTCTTTATTTTTAGCCTGATAAACAAGGGACGCAGACACCATCTGGATCCCCTCCTCAAAGGCTTCAGATCCAACATGTTGTCCAGACCCCTCTTCCCTGTTCCAGCTAACAGCAAGTGATCACCAGCACGTACTGGATAGGATCCCCCCCAATCCGTCCCTGGGTGGGAAACAGCTTCAGCCAGCAGTTCAGCAGGAGGCAGAGCAGCCATAGGGTTGGTGCAGCTTTCTTTGAATCATTTGCGGAATACATTTCAGATCACAACCTGCAGCTCTTTCCCTCCAACACGCTCCACGCTGTTCACAATCATCTCCCAGCATGGAGGAGTCCAGCAGACCTTCTGCTTCGCACACTTGAGCCACAGCTGCCTTGTGCTCCACAAACCCACCCTCGATGTTGGACCGGTGACGCCCGAAACATCTCTCAGAGCTGCAGTTCCCCCTTATTTCCTCTCCCAGCTGCATCAGCAGTAACTAATACTGAGCACTGGTATTACAGGGCTTTCCAACTGTTTCCCAGCAGCCCATAAAACAGCTGGCAGTGCTTGAGAGGGCTCCTGAGTCTGTGTGTCACAGCCGTGCCCGCTGTTCCCAGCAAAAGGACCAAGTTGGCCCTGGGACGGGGCTGGGGACACATCGGGTGGATCTCAACAACGTGCCAGTCCTGCTCGGTCACAGGCTGGCGTCTACCCTGGCACATCTCTTGGCATCAGGCTGATTTTGCAGATCTGGGTGGCTGGAGGTGAAAGCTGGAGTTTTCTTGCTCAGGAGATGTTTCCAGGTCCTTTCAGAGAGTGCTGAGAGACTGGTTTAGGTGCAGGCCTGCCAGGAACAGAGATGCTCAGTGGGGAAGGGAGGCTTTCGAGCAGGGGATGTACGACTCTTTACCAAGCTGGTGATCCCATCCTGCCTCTCTCATTCCTATTAAAATGCTTTTTGCCCTCTGGCTGCACTCCCAGTCCCCTGGGCCACAGTGCTGGCCACTGTTCTCACAGGGATCCCATAGGGATGTCAACTGCTGCCTCTATTTCTGGAGCTCAGGTTTGCTCTTCAAACCTCTCCCAAGTGATAAAACCTTCAGTCAAGTGAAAGAACATCAGTACCACCACCATCCCCACCCCCAGCACACAGGGAAAACACACCTTTGCTTCCAGGTCTCCGTGACTCCAGGTGAGAGTTGGTTATGGCAAATCAACCAACACTCACAACAACCAAACCGCAGCCAGGGCTGCCTGTTTTTGTCTCTTGTCCCTCTTAAAAGCCAATGTGAAAAGTCACCAAGTACCTCACAACCAGCAATTCACAAAATTGGCCCCTGCAGCTTTCCTCCCTTTGACACCCATTGCCTACAAAGCCAGGATGAAGAACAGCCATTCCCTCTCCTCCTCCTCCACATCTCCAGAGCCTCTGCTCCAACAAAGTTTGAGCTGCTCCCTTTTTCTGGGCAGCACTGGTGCTTCCTCACCCATGTTCTCCCCAACCCCACACATTGCTGGGAGATCACTCAAGAAGCTGCTCTGCTCACCAAACCTCCTCCAAGCATTGCACAGGGCATCTGCTGAGCACAGTAGCCCATCCCAACTCCACTCACGCCCTTTTTTTAGTGCATCTCTTGCCCAGCTCCCTCCCTTTGCACAGCACCAGAGCCAGGGAAGGCCTCTGGTGGGTTTTTTCCAAGGACAGAGGGTGCTGGTAGGAGATGAGCATCAGCAAGGAGCATCCCCACACTGAGCCAACACCACCACTTCCAAGGATGTTCCTACACACCTGATCCACAGCTGCTGGAAACCGCCTGGGACTTCCACCTGCTCTCATGACAGAAAACACTCTGCCTGCTGCCTCCAGCCCTGCAGGTGGGAGGAGATGCCCATGCTCAGTGCTCTGCTGACCAACACAACTCTCCATGCTGATGGACCTCAGAGACACCCCTTCTCCGCCGCCCACTCCTGCTCCTGAGCAATTAAAGCCTGTCTGCCAGGGCTGGGCAAGATAAATGATGTTTATTGGGATGGCTTTCCTGCGTGCCAAACATAAAACAAAATGCCAATCGATAGAGTTGCCTCACCTGATGGTTTTATTTCTCTTCTCCTCCCGCCCCCACTTTTAACTTTGCAGTGCTCTGGAGCTCTCGGCAGGGTTTGCGCCGTGGTGATAAACCAACAGATCCTCATTAACCCGTGGGCAAGAGCAAGAATTTGCCTTTTCTCTCTCTCTTTCCCTTTTCCCTTTTTTATGTTTCTTTAAAAACTCTCCCTCTATCAATATTTGATGAGGGTAATTTCAAAGACTTGTTTAGTATGATCTCCACATAAGGAGTCCTTGGGAGTGTTTATCACGTTCGAGGTATAATTACATTCAAATGCTGAGACACAGTTGCCAGGGTTACAGCTGCTGGTGGTTCCTCCAGCTTTTGTGTGTCTGGGGTTTCTCACCGCCCCCCGCGCACTCGCACACCCCACACGCTCCGCTCCTCTGGGGAAGCAGGGGAGGGGGATGGATGGGAAGCTCAAGGACCAGCAGTGGCCGGGGCAGGTCACACCAGCACCTCCCAGCCTGAAGGATAAGTCAGAATTCCCTGCATGGTGTACTCAGTGCAGGGGTTTGGGGTCAGGGGTAGGGTAGAGGAAGAGCTGAGCAGGGAGTTCAATGTTGCTGACAAAAATATTATAGTAAAATCCTCCAGCCGTTCCCTTGGGTCCTATCACTGGGGGAGGAGGGAGGTTTAGCTTGGATATCACAAAAAGGTTCTTCTTCCAGAGGGTGCTGGGGCACTGCCCAGGCGCCCCAGGGAATGGGCATGGCCCCGAGGCTGCCAGAGCTCCAGGAGCATTTGGACAATGCTCTCAGGTATGCTCAGGGTGGGATTGTTGGGGTGTCTGTGCAGGGCCAGGAGCTGGACTGGATGATCCCTCTGAGTCCTTTCCAGCTCAGAATATTCTGTGGACTCGATGAAACCTCAATGGCTGTAAAAGCTCCATGGAAGAGAGGCAGCAGTGCCTTTCCTTCATCCCTGGAATCCCCAGGTGAACTCTAAAGAGCCAAGGCATGAACTGCGAGGGACAGAGGGCTGCAGAATCCCAAGGGAGAGGTCCAGTGGTGCCAGCCCTGGGACTTCCTTGCACCCTCAGCTTTCTCCACCCTGCCACAAGCTCCTCTGCTCTCACCAGCCCAGGAGAATCCTCTCATGAGGTGCGTGGTGCTCAAGGACACCAACGCTGTGTGTGCCAAAACAGGGACACAAACGCCAGCTGAGACACTCCTGGCAACATTCCAGGCATTCACCTGCTTAAAGCAGATACACACAGAGATGGATGGATGGATGGACGGACGGACGGATGGATGGATGATCTGGGCTATCTGCTGGAGACCTGGTCTCCCACCGCTGGCCATGCAGAGGGAAGGAGCTGCCAGCTCAAGCTCTTTGCTGTCACTTAACCAAAGCCCAGCCACAACAGGGCTATGTGAGTGAAGCCACCCGACCACCAGAGCTGGGAGCAGCCCCTGCCCCACTCCCTGCTGCCGGTATGGATCTGCTGGAATGTCCCCAAGACTCTGCTGTACTGGGAAAAAATTAAAACCTGAGCATTTCCACCCCAACACCACATCCCATCCCTGCTGCAGGAGCAACTTGGAGATCTCCAGGCCAAGGGCAGTGCTTATGGAGGCACTAACAACTACCCTCAACTAACCAACCGCCAAGGAAAAGCCGTTCCCTGCTCCTGCACAAGCTCTGGGGCTGAACTCAGGCTGCTCAGCCAGATTCACCTCCCTTCCCAGCCTGCAGACAGGCAGTGGCTCAGGTCCTACCTGCCACTTCCTAGACAGTGTCAGTAAATGCAGTTTCACCCAGGCAGCAAGGAACTGGTGTTGAATTGTCTTTGTTCTAGTTCCAATTTTAAATAATATGAACCTTCCTACAATAGGCAGCGTTATCACTAATCCCCACAGCTGAGCCTGAAATAAGCTTACAAACCATGCAGTAGCACTGTGGGAAGAACAATTATTCCAACAAAGGATGGAGAGGGGAGGAAACAACCATGAGCTCCTTGGATTAGATGGAGGGTGAACACAATTGTTGTTAATTCACAATAAATAAATAATAAAATTTTTTTTAAAAAAAAAGCCATCAAAACACAAAACAAAGAAACCCCAAGAACAAATGCAGCGTGAAGGCCTGGTAAAATATTTACAATTATTTCAACAGAAAAAAGGTACTTGCTACAGTCAATAGGTTGTAAAACAAATTCAGATGGAAGCTATTGTTTACCCCTAAATCAGCTCTAATGCACTGGCAAATGTGATTATCAGCATTCTGCGGGGAGCGGCAGCATCAGCATTCATTCCAGGTGTGCTCAGTGAAGGCTCTCTTGGCCAAAAGGTTCATTTGTAATTATTAAAATGCACCTTGTTAGCCATGCAGCAAGTCCCAAATTTCTGGGCAGCGGCACATGCAGTGTTTGCTTTAATTTACTCTGTGCGATTTCTGCATTATTTTACTGTGTCAATGCCACAGCGCAAATGAGAAACCCCATCTCAAAGGCTCCAAAGAGAAGAGAGCTGAGCACTCTCTGTTACTGGTGACTCAGAGCTGGCACGTCCTTTGTTCCTGGGGAAAGCTTTTCCATCAAGGACAAACAGCCAGAGAGCTGGCAGCCACCGTGGCTGTTCCCACTGCCAGGGTGGGAAAGGGACCAGCTCAGTGCCTGGGTGCACACCAGGGGGAAGGCAGTAATGTAGGGAAGGGCTTGGTATCACCCTGAGGGCTCACACCAGTGCACTGCTGGGCTACCCTGTTATCCAAAATAACAGCAAATACAGGGAAGCGACAGAAAAACAGAGAGAGAAGTCTTAAGATAGTTTGCAGCATGAGATGTGAGAGATTACGTCAGAAGGGACCTTGAAGCTCACCCAGTTCCACCCCCTGCCATGGGCAGGGACAACTTCCACTAGCCCAGGTTGCTCCAAGCCCCATCCAACCTGGCCTTGGATACTTCCGGGGATCTAGGGGCAGCCACAGCTTCTCTGGGCACCCTGTGCCAGGGCCTCACCACTCTCACAGAGAAGAATTTCTTCCTAGTAGTATCCCATCTAAATCTTCCTCTGGCGGTTTAAAGCCTTTCCCTCTTGTCCACCAACACGCCCAAGCCCTTTTCCTCAGGGCT
Organism: Callaeas wilsoni; assembly: GCA_013398955.1. NCBI lineage: Eukaryota > Metazoa > Chordata > Aves > Passeriformes > Callaeidae > Callaeas > Callaeas wilsoni. Next base: position 216,101 of record VWPU01015072.1, read on the forward strand.
GCTCTCCATCCTTTCCCCACCCAGCCTGATCCAGGTGTAGGACCTTGCACTTGGCCTTGTTGAACTTCACCAGAGGAGTGCAGGATGCCTCATGTCACTCATCCGAGAGGAGAGCAAGGGCGAATCCATGTGAGAAATCCTGGAGCAGCTCTACCTCAGCTGGAGCCTGGAGCTTTTGAGGAGAGGAGCACCTGGACACAGCTGCAAGGGAAGATTGGCTCTGTTTGTTAAAGGGTCCGGCACAGGGAGAGAGAGCCATGGGATCCAAACACCTCCCCCAAAATGCCCATTACCATCCCCAAAGCAGAGGGCCAGGTGGAAATCTGATCCTAAGGACTTCTAAATATCAGGTAGGGAGGATGAAGTCATTGGTGTAAAGAGCACTGCTTGGTGGCCTCACCTCCGAAGGCAGTGGCACCAGGGACGCCACTTATCAGGGGAAGGGAATGGGATTGAGGTGAACACGGAGCATGTCTGAGCATTCAAATTACAAGCAGGGCTTGTAAGGGACAGGATCTGACATTTAATGCCTCTGTTTGCAAAGTGCTTGACATTCACGATAACAGGAGCAGCACAGGCAGGCAGGGAGGGCTCTGGATTCCTGGGAAAGTGAGTGAAAAACAGCCTGGTTTTCCCTCTCTGCTAGCTGGGAGCTTCCCTGGGAGATGCAAAGGCAGGGAGCTGCGTGTCTCACACAAACACCTGGAGAACCCCTAGCATGGGATCCCTGCAGACTCCTGGAAAAGTCACTTCATCCCTCATTCCTGAGCTTTCCTCCCCAGAAGATGGATCATCCATCCCTCTTGCCGTTTCCGCGGGAGATGTGCCACACGTGTGGAGCACACACCCAAAGGAGCCAGGCTTTGATCTTCTCTGGGGCTGAGGAGCCATTATAAGAGAAATAAAGTTTAACACTTGGTCTTCTCTTGGAAAGCTGCAGACTGGATGGAAATAATTTACTTCAAAAGGTGTCTCTCCTGACAGCAGTTCAGGGATGGAAGAGGGGGGATCAGAGTCACAGCCACTGCTTGGCAGGAGCTGGAGGCTTGGAAGCAGTTTTAATGCAGGGCTCAGCCTGGAGGTGCCACCACTGGTGTGGACAGCTGGGTCCCCAGCAAGAGGTGCCAAGTTCTGGAAGGTGCCCAGATTGTCTGGACAGGGCTTGGAGCAACCTGGAATAGTGGGAGGTGGTCCTGCCCGTGGCAGGGGTGGGACTGGATGAGCTTTGAGGTCCCTTACAGCCCAAACCATTCTATGACTCCCTTTCCCAGGACAGTTCTCTATCCCATATTGGCCTCCAGAGGTTCTCCTGGCATGGCTGGAGAGTGGCCTGCGAGAGGAGACCAGTCTCAGGGTGTCCACGAATAGTCCCAGGTTTTACAGGGCAGGGCCTGGCAAAGCTGAGCTCAGGAAGGCTGATGACAAGACTACTCAGTATTGGCACAAAACAGTGTTGTCACCACACGTGATTTTAATTCCACTGCAGTGTTAATGGCCTGTCCAGCACAGAGACAGGACTCATGTGGTGACAGGGGAGGGGACAGAGCCCGAGGTCCCCAGAGCACAGCACAGATCCTGCTCTCTCAGCCATCCATCCAGCCGTATCTTCTCTTAATTACATTAAAATAACACTCTCCCACCTCATTTTTTATTATTAGAAATGAACAGATTTAAAGCATTTCCCCTCAAATTATGGTTCACCTGAGTAGATAATTAAAAGACTATAAAGGAGATACACTTTTATGTGTAATTACGCCTACTTCTGCTACTGTATCAGGGCTTCAAAAATATTTGCAAAACAACTCAAAACTTTTATTTTGTCAGTGTAATAATTGCTGCTTGTCAGGGCTATCGGTGCCAGCATCTGCTCAAACAGGAGGAGCATCTCACAGGCAGCCTTGCTGGGAGAGGGAGGAGTGTGGAGCTGCAAAGCATCCCAGGAAATCTGCTGGCAGAACAGCTGTTGCACACCGTGCCATGGAGCCGGCACTGAGCTCACCCAGGGAACAGCCCTGGAAAGGAGAAGGACGTTTATTTGTATTTCGTGGGGAGCCAGGAAGATGAGGGGAGGATGCTCAGGCTCCTGGCATGAGCAGTGCAAGGTTTGTTCCCTGTCCGTCACGGTTGTGGAGACCCCTCAGGGACAAATCTCCACATGCTGGTGGATGCATCTGGATTGGTTTGGCACGCTGAAGGCTCAGCAAAGAATCAGAATCCCAGGATGGTTTGGGCTGGAAGTGAGCTTAAAGCTCATCCATTCCCACCCCCTGCCACGGGCAGGGACACCTTCCACTATCCCAGGTTGCTCCAAGCCCCATCCAACCTGGCCTGGAACACCTCCAGGGATGGGGCAGCCACAGCTTCTCTGGGCAACCTGTGCCAGGGCCTCCCCGCCCTCACAGGGAAGAATCTCTTCCCAGTATCCCATCTAAGCCATTCCCTCTTGTCCTATCACTCCATGCTCTTGTCCAAAGTCCCTCTCCAGCTCTCTTGCCCAGATCTCCCAACCCTATTTATTTCTTCCCTGCACTTGGTGCTCCTGCCGAGGAGCTGCATCTGTCCCTGTGTGCAGTGGTAGCACCCACACCTACATGCAGGAGCAGAGGTGCCTTCACCTTCCTGACTGGGACAGGCTGGGAATGGCTGTTTCCTGCTCCTCGGGAGGCTTCCTCTGCTCCTGGGGGTGCAGCACTGGCCACTTCTCCCAGCAGAGAGGAGTCTCGGACACTGGTAGCTGGTCCAGGGAGGGCACAGGTCCGGCCGGCCGCCCCCAGGCACCCCGAGGGTGACACCGCACAGCTCAGCTGGCTGGGTGTTGCGAATGGATGTGGGTGGTTTAGCTCTGTCTCTGCCTCTTGCCCCGGCCTCTGGCAGCGGGCAGGAGCCTTATTGGGGTGGCCAGCAGCGCAAGACCCACTCTCAGTCACAAGTTCTTTAATAATGGCTGATTCGGTCTATTATAGAATGAATTATTTATTCAATAGACACAAAACCAACAGACATAAGACTTAACACAAACTATATACTACACAGGAATAAGCATAAAAAGAAACTACTAGAAGATATATACAGCTCAAGGTTATAGGTACCATTAGTTGTACAGCTAGTGAAGAAATAATATAACTTAGGATTCAATGTATCTTACCATCCAATTGTTGGTGAGGCACGCATCGAGATCCTTTCCCTCAGTTCCAAGGAAAGTGACCACGGAATTTGCATCCAAACTCCGGGGAGAAGTCCCCCACACTCTCGGGGTGTGGGTGTAGAAGGCTTCTGCCTCCGTGAAAACTCGTGTGTCTTTTACAGTTTGCAAAACAGTGGCTCTCAGTCAAGAATATCTCTGTTATTTTTTTCCACGTCTGCTCTCCAGACTAAGATGTTGATTCTTAGCTGGTGCTTGAGCTTTTTTGGGGCCAGAGAAGACCCCTTGCTGGGCCTTTCAGCCCCTGAGTTATATCTTCCATATCTGCCCCAACCATCTGTTGTAGAGAGGGGAGGATATGTCCTGCCACACTGGGCTCATTAATTGAGACTCGGGATGCCGAAGGTAATTAACACAGCTCAAGGAGCGGGAGCAGCCCTTGGCACCCCCAGCCCATCCCGGCTATGCCACACATCCCATGGCACTTAACAAACAGATTCTCCCGGCGCTAAAGGCGAGCCTGGCCCGATGCCTCCCACCCCAGCTGCTCTCCACACCCCCAGCAAGGCCGTCTGGGCTTAGCGGGGGATGAAACCTAAAGGAAAGGGGTCCAGAAGAGAGTGTGGGGACATGCAGAGGAAGCAAACGAGGACAGAGCACAGCAAAAAGATGCTGAATCAGCACCTGAAAGCAAATGTGGACATGACAAGGAGCCTGGAGGCCCCAGGAGCACTGGAGGGCAGAGAGGTCCAAGAGAGTGGCAAGGAAACACCTGGGGCCCCTGGTGCAACTTGAGGGGAGAAAAGGTTATTAAGGAATGTCTGCAGCAGCAAATGGGAATGGGGATCAGGGAAGGACAGGATGCTCCTGCACCCTGGGCAGCTCCCAGTGGGCCCACAGGTAATCCCAGCGATGCTGTTACAGCTACGGACACACCTGAGCTTCATGCTAGGGACAGCAGGTCCCAGACAATCCACCAGTTTCTCCCTGAATTATAATCACAGAATAGGTCGAGTTGGAAAGGACCTACAAGGATCAGAATGCAACTCCTGGCCCTGCCCAGGACACCCCAACAATCCTCGCCTGTGCACCCCTGAGAGCCTTGTCCAAATGCTCCTGGAGCTCTGGCAGCCCTGGGGCCATGCCCATTCCCTGGGGAGCCTGTTCAGTGCCTCAGCACTCTCTGGGGAAAGAACCTTTTCCTGATATCCAGCCTGAACCTCCCCTGGGTTGTCCTGGGGGAACACCAGCAGTGGATGAAGCTGCTGAGGTGATTTTGTGCTGCCCCTGGTTACACTTCTTTAAAGACACTGCCTGCGTGTGCAGCCTGGTGAGCCTCGCTGATCAAAACGGGAGCCACGTCAAGAACCAGCCTCAGCACAATGTCCAGCTGGACACCAGTCTGGGGGCCTGGTCAGCTTCCCAGAGCACACACACCGCAGTCCCATGGAGGCGTCACCCACTCCCACCCGTGACATCGGAGCCACGCGTTTTCAGAGCCAAACGTGAGCCAAAGCCACCAAACAGACACTGAACGGAGGAGGGAAGGTGGGTTCCCTGGAAGGATGGAGCTGCTGAGGTGAAGGCTGAGCAGGGACCACCAGCACGGGGCCAGCGCCAGGCTGGACATGCCCCCCTCTCCTTGCTGGGACACCAGGAGCCAGCAGATGCCCACAGCCACTGCGGAGTGCCAAACACCCCCGGGTGTGGAACTCTGGCCTGGAGCTCTCCAGGCCTCCCAAGGTGCCGACGTGCTTTGAAGTCCCCAAATCCACACTTGAGCTCGCTGTGCATAAAGAAGATATAATACCCCATCTCCCTCATAAGGGCATGGGGAAATAAATTCATTAGTGTTTATAAGGAGCTAAGAAACTCTGATTAGAGAGCCAGAGAAAGGGCCCACGAGGGAAATGAATAATTCGGCTTGCAGGAAGAGGGTGGTAAATAATGCATGGGCTGCCGTGGCACCAGGAGAGGAAAGGCTCAGGAGCAGCTCTGGGAGCGGCACAGGGCCAGGCAGGGAACAAATCCCTTCAGCTGGGGTGGGGAATGCACCTTGCAGCCCTGCCTGGGACTTGAGCGAGGGAATGTGAGCAGGTAGGCAGGACTGCTGAGCCTGCCTGGGTCTTGAGCCGGGCAGCACAGATATCTTGGGGTTTTGGGGAGCTTTCCACTTCCCATGTTCCTTCAGAGGGGCGCCAGCATCTCCAGTGGGTCCACAAACAGCAGGGACAGTCCCCAAGGCTGGGGTGACAGCAGAGACAGTTCCCCACCCAGGTTAATGCCAGTGCCCCAGGGCACCTTACAGCAAAGCATTCCCGCTCCTCCAGGGCCAGGTGGGTGTGAGAGGTGTTTCCGAGGGGCTGGTCCTGCAGGGAAGCATCCTGAATCCTCCCCGTTGCTGAGGGCAGGGGCAGAAGAGCCCAGCTCACAACAGAGGAGCAGCTCAAACATGTCTTCCATGCTGCCCAAATCCCGGGGGGTGGGATTTGCCAAGTCAGCTGGGTGAGAGTGTGTATCTGGGAGCTTCATGGAATCCTAGGGTGGTTTGGGTTGGAAAGGACCTTAAAGCTCATCCAGTCCAACCTCCCACTATCCCAGCTTGTTCCAAGCCCTTTCCAACCTGGCCTTGGACACTCCCAGGGATGGGGCAGCCACAGCTTCCCTGGGCAACCTGTGCCAGGGCCTCACCACCCTCACAGGGAACGATTCCTTCCTCGTATCCCATCTATCCCTGCCCTGGCAGTGGGAAGCCATTCCCCCTTGCCCTGTCCCTCCATTCCTTGTCCCAAGTCCCTCTCCAGCTCTCCTGGAGCCCCTTTAGGCACCGGAAGAGGCTCTAAGGTGTCCCTGAAACCTTCTCTTCTCCAGGTAAAACCCCCAGCTCTCCCGGCCTGGCTCCAGAGCAGAGGGGCTCCAGCCCTGGGAGCATCTCTATGGCCTCCTCTGGACTCATTCCAACAGCTCCATATCCTTCTTATGCTGGAGTCCCCAGAGCTGGATGCAGCACTGCAGGTGGGGTCTCACCTGAGCAGAGCACGGGGGCAGAATCCCCTCCCTGGGTGCTGCTGGCGGCTTTGGGGCAGTGAAGGGGGCAGATGTGCGGCTTTAATCAGAGTGGTACCTGAAATCCAGCTAAAAGCAACTGCCTGGAGTAAATCCTGCCCTGTCCCCATCACCCTGGAGCTGAGGGAGGATGCGGTATCACTTAGGAGGGGTGTGTGCGGCGACCACATAAACAGGAACAAGCCCCTTGGCTGGCAACAGGAGGTGACTTTCTTGAGAGCATCCCCCAAAACCTCTCCAGAGGGCCTGGAGGAGATTACAACACTGCAGCAGCCTCAGACCGGCTCCATCCGAGCCCTCCTGGCTCTCCAGCACCGCTGAGCCTGCCTGCCTTGTCCTCCAGGAAAATCCCAGCACTTTTAATAGGCGACAAGGCATCTCCAATAACTCCAGCAGATGCTGCCAGTTAATGTGGGCTGGCACAGAACTTTATCATCTGCCCATATTGCTCCAATTACAATTTAGCCTATGGTCCTCTTGGGCTCATCTTTTATTTGTCTTTCACTGCCGAGCGTGGGAGGGAGGGGAGGTGGGAGAGGCTGGGGGATGTGTGTCCGACCTCTCCCTCCTTCACTGCCGCATCTCTGCACAGCCAATACATTCCCAGCCACTCTCTTCCCGAGGGAAGGGCTGTCCTCGGGCCAGAGCTGTGCATCTGGAATAAGAGCCAGTGTCTCTCACCAGACTCCCCACGTGAACTGCCCAGGGAAGCCCCTCGTTGCACCCCATGGAGCTGAGCACAGTCCTGGCTCAGTTTTCTCCTTGCAGTGGGGTAAATAATGATTTATTCCACCACCAGCACCAAAGTCAAGCCGGCATCACACTGGTGTGCCGGAGCACCAGGTGCGCTGGGATTTCTGGGAGCTGCTGCGGGGTAATTGGAGCCAACACACTGCTTCCATTTTTCAAACCTGAGAGCCATGAAGGAAAGATTTTTCATTCTGAGGGTTAGGCTCTGTTCTGGCTGTGACAGTCGCCTGTGTCTATATTGAAAGCTCAGGGAAAGTTTTTTTGGATGCTGTGTGGCCTCATAAATGACATCTCGCTCCAGCTGGGACGCAGGCAGAGATGGTGACTGGCTATCCCGTGGGGAAAATAAAACACAGCTTCCAGAGCCTGCAGCTGTATAAATCTGTCTCAGGGAGTGAGGGTCTGTCAGGGACTGGCTGGCCATATTCGGGCTCTGCCGAGGGGCTTTGAGCTCCCCAGGGTGCTTCAGAGCCCCATTAACCACCACACTGACAGCAGGGCTCCCCCAGACCCTGTTAAAAGGCTCTTCCAAGGCAAACTAATTCAGGAATATTAAGCGATGTCTGTAAATGTCTATTGGCTACTTAAGGGGAAAACCTCAGAGCAACCTGTGCAAAGGATATACCCTCTCAGTGCCCCAAATCCCAGAGGATTCAACAAACATGAACACTCATTTAAACCACACCAGAAGCCCATTAAATCAAGTGTCTACTCAATTAAGGACACACAAACAACTTCACTCTACCCTCCATCAGCTGCTGCCTATTTGCATCTTGCATATCCAAAGATGGCAGAAGCTCTCTGCTTTCATTTGGAATGGGCTTGGGAAAAAAAAAAACACCCAAAACACCCAAAACAACATTTCTACCCCTGTGAAAAGTGTGAGGCAAACCTCACTGTAGTATGTGAGTGTGAAAAGTGTGAGGCAAACCTCACTGTAGTATGTGAGTCTGGAGCAGTGGAGTCCTGCCCGCAGGGACCTGGAGCGATCCCCAACAGCACGTGGAACTCACTCACCCAAAAATCCCTGTAATAAAAACACCCCAGCTATAATGGCCTTGGAGAAGCAGAAAGGACTTGGAAATCTCCTGACAGGAGCTGTGACAACACCCCATTTCAACACCACCACTGGTGGGACAATTACAGGATGCCAGGGACCGCAGGGCTCTGCCAGCCTCACCTACAGCTGAGCCACCACTTGCCTCCCTCCCCACGGCTCACCCCAAAACCCCAGCGCGTGGGAACCCTGAACCCCACCTCCAGAGCTCTCTGTGTAGCAGCTCCTCTTTCTGAACCCCAAATATCTCATTGGCGGCTGCATATTTTCAATTTACCAAACCTTTAGCCCCCATTTCAGCCCCTGCTGCCAGCTGGAGGATGTTCCCTGTGCCGGCAGGACCAGCTGCTCTCAGCATCACCTGGATCAGAGAATCATAGAATATCCTGAGGTGGAAGGGACCCACAAGGATCATGGAGTCCAACTCCCGACCCTGCACAGGACCACCCCAAGAGTGTGTGTGACAGAGCTGGATGGGCTGTGCGATTCATCCCAGCGGGATAAAATGCCCAAGTGCAGCCAATGCACACGGAAGAATCCATTTCCCAGCCATCATTTACAGTAATCCTTAAGGAAAGCAGGTTCAAGACGAGCATCAGCCTTTGCATGGACAGGTTCCAGCAGGACTCGGGAAGCGCGGAGCCGCCGAGCTCCGCTCCCTTTGATCCCAGCGAGCGCTTCCAGCGCGGCTTCCCCGAGCGATCGCACACGAGGGCTTTGAACGCGCTCCGCACAAACACCCGTGCCAGGAAAACTCCTTCTCCCAGCTTTTCTGCTGCGAGCAAGCTCCGATAGGGATCGCCGAGAATAAAGTCACTTCATTTACAAACCGGGGAGCCAAATCTGATAGACATCAACATTCGAGGTAAGTCAAGGAGCGGTGGAGCGCTGCCAGCTCCCCAAATGAATATTCATGGCAAACACTCCCCCAGCTCCGAGCTGAAGAGAAGCCAGCAGCAGGAAGGCTGCCCCTGGGAAGGGGAAGGCGAGGGACCAGGCTTATTTCATCCTTTTTATTGAGTGCAATTTTCTCTTTAGTACAATATTCTCTGAAAGATACTGTTACAAACTCCGACAATTTCAACACAATCAACAAATTGGGGAAGAAGGGGAGGTGGAGGGGAGAGGGGAGCAAAAAAAAAAAATTCCAAGGGTTGAAATCTTTTACAGACATCTCACTGGTTATGTACAGGACAGGGTAGGGCTGGCCCGGGACACGCCGCGGCTCGGGGGGACGGGGACCGGGGCGCTGCGGGACCTCCCGAGCATCCTGTGGTGGGAGGAGGGGGAGCGGCCCCTGGGGCCCCCTCTCCGGCGCTGCTGCCCCGCTGCGATGCTGGACTCGACGCCCCTGCAAGGCAAGAGGGAGACGAGGAGAGGGTGAGAATAGGCACGTCCAGATCTCAGAGAGCCACGCGTCCCTGTCCGCCGAACCCCCGCAGCCCCGTCCCGCAGCCGGCGGGGGCCGTGCCCAGAGAAACCCAAAGGCTTCTCACAGCGCACACAGCCTCTCCACAAAAAAAAAAAAAAAAAGAAAAAGAAAAAGCAGGGATTAATTAATATGCTGTCGGAAAAGTGATGATTTCACTGAAAGCTCTCCATTTCTCCTCAGGGGGAAAAGGAAGGAATGGAAGAGATGGAATTCTTTGTGAAACTGAGTTGCTTTAGGGAGCGGAGGCTGGGACACGATTTTGGGGGCAGGAGAGTTTCCATGTCCCCCAGCAGCCAAGATGCCTTTCCACCCCCTCCCACTGCAAAATGACTCCCCGGGTGTAAAGCAGGAGCAAACCACCAGGCACCATCAAATCGCTTTTTCCAACGTAACAAAAAAAAAAATACATCCCCATTTTCTCCGCTGCCAGGGGGAAACCAGAAGGTCTGGGAACCAGAGGAGCAGCCCCAGGAGCACCTTCTCCACACCCTGCAACCAAGAAGTACCACACAGCAGCAAAATCCCATTATTTAGCCACTTTGGAGAGGCAAAGATGCTTTTAATATACAATTGCACCTTGGAAACATAAAGGCACCACATTAAATAACAAAGCAATTGACTGCTGGGTCCCTTTGCTGGGCCACAAAAAACGGGGCTCACTGGCTAATTATTGCCGGGCATCCCTGTGCCTCTCCAAACATACCAATGCTTTCAGAAACCCACTCCAGCTGTGCCTGACATTTCACTCCTATTAAAATTCATCACTCTCCTGAATAGAAATAATTTTTTTCTTTAGCAAACCCAGGCAGTAATGAAAGTTTTATTTAGTAATGTAGTGTTTGGTGGGAAAAGGGGCAGAGAAAAGGGAAGAGAAACTGAGATTATCTTTAAAAAAAGGGAACTTCAGCTGAGGGAAAAGATATTGCTGGATATTTCTTGGGCACAGGGGGCCATTTTCGGTGCCGTACTTGGAGGTTTGGTCTCACAGCTCTCGTTAACGTTAATGGGATCAGAACAGCAAAACAGCTGGAAAAAAGCTGTAACAGGAACACGACCGATGTAACGCTGCTGAACTCGCCGCTGGAGCCGGGCGGGTCCGGGCGATGGGTGCAAATCGAGGTGGGGTGGCGGTGATTTGTATCGGCTCCGGATTCTGCCACATTAAAGCTGGACGCGAGCGACGGCTCCGGCCCCGGGCGCTGCTCCCGGCTCCGCCACCGCCTTCCCCCGCGGCATTCCCAGCTCTTCTAGCCGTCCTTTCCCAACCCGCCCGGCAGCAGCAGAGCTGGGGAAGGGTTTGGGGGTTTATTTTCCCTGGGGAACCCGCGCCATCCCGGGGCTGGTGGCTGCCGGCTCAGCTCTCCCATACGAGCTGCAGCCCCTCCCTTCGTCCGCGCAAAAATGATCCAGGGACAGCTAAAGATGATTTGGGCCGATCCCAAAGGATGGATCTCAGGACCCGAGGGACAGGTCATGAACAGCTGGAGGAGGATGGGGGGATGCGGGGGGCAGCACAGCTCATCCCCAGGTACGCAGCCACCGAGTCACCCCCTCATCCCTCATCCCACCTCCTCCTCCTCCTCCCGGAGCGCCGGCGTGGGAACTCCTGCGAGGCAGGCGGAGGGCTTTGATCTCAGCCTCCGAGTGCTGGCTTGACACAATTAGGAATAAAAAGGCCACGTTTGTGCGATGAGAAGGCGTTCCATGAGGGAAGGAGTTATCGAGCAGCGTGGTTGGGATGCGGACACCGTGTCAGCCCCGGGGCGCTCTCCACGCTCAGGGGAATGGGCAGAATTGCAAATACCCAAAATAATCAAGGATGGGTGGCACTGCAAACGCAGCTGCTGTGCCCGTGTGATGCCATGGAAAAAGGGAGCAGCTGGTGGGAATGGGGAAGGATGGAGGCAGCTGTGGGAGTGACCCAAAGCCATCCCTGTATCCTGCAATACCCCATCAGCACCGGCCCATTTCCAAACCCTTGCAAAGGGAGTCATCTCACCCTCTTTCCCCTGGGGCCTCCCAGAGCCCCATCCCCATCCAGGCACCATCAGGGTCATGACACAGCACTGCGACCCAGGCACTAACCCTAGCCTGAGTCCCTGACGACGGCAGCCTCTGGCTGGCTCCCAAATATTTAGGATGGAGAATCTGAAGAGTTCACCCAAAGCACGGTGGGGAAAAACAAGTAAACCAACCGATGGGTGCGTGTTCCACATCTGCCTGTCCATGGGAGCCCCCACAAGGACGTGATGTGAGGCTCACCTGGCTCCTCAGACAACACTTGGCATGGGCTGCACCTCCCGCTGTCAGTCCTGCCTGGCACTAATTAGCATTGATAATTGCACTGATGGTGACCATAATTTTCCTGCCCTCTCTCCCTATCTTCACACAAGGGTTCAATCGCCTAATGAGGCCCCTGAGGATAATCAGAGAGGAGCAGGTTCCCCCACCACGATGGCAGCTCCTGCACAATGTGAGGGGATGGGAGACTGGAGAAGGAAAAGGCACAGCCCAGCTGGTAGATGGGGAAAACTGCCGAGTCTTGTTTACTTGGGGACACAGAGAAAGAGTTCCCTCCAATTAATTTTTTTAAGTGGATGGGCGTTAATCCCCCTACACTTATCTAGAATTAACGCAGCCTTAAGTAGATTTTTGCCTAATCCACTTCCACATCCGCCCCAAAAGGGCGCTGTCTGTTTTGGGAAGGAGCAGAGTTCAGCTAATCCACTTAAAATTCACAAGGCTGGTTTGTTCAGATTAACCTCCTCCAGCATTTCCCTCCAGAGACAGGCCAGGAGACCTCAGCACCATCCTGCCTCTGCCCCTAGGGCCACCCCCTCCATGGTTGTGTCACCTGCAATGCAGCTGTCCATGTGTTGGGGTCCGCAGGGCCCCGGAGAGGTCCCCAAAACAGCCACGACAGCAGAGCAACGCAGCAGGGTGGGACAGCCAGGGGCTTCAGGGCTGTTTAAATTCCAGTGGCCAGAGGAAGGAGAGCAGAGGCCGCAGCAATGCTCGCACAGAGACAGGGAGAAGGGGGGCAGCTATGCCCGGGCTGGAGGGGTGCTCACAGTGCCGGTCTGTGGAGGACAGCCAGCCAAAAGTGACAGCCCTGGGACACCATCCTGAGGGCCAGCACCTCTGACAACCACAAAAGGCGCAGGTGAAGGGCACCATGGTCATCAAGACAGGTGCACTCCCCTCCCCAGCACCAGTCTGCTGCTCTGACGGGAACCAAGATACCACATTTGTCATGGATGCTCACAGTTCCACCTCACATCTTTTCCTGCCAGGCAAAGCAGAAGAGGCCCTCTCCTGATTGGAGCAGCTCCCCTTTCCATGTTAAACCTTGGGAAGGCAACACAGCCCATCAGGGTTGGACAGTGATGGACATGAGGCAGCAGATCTCCCCTGAGACACAGAGGCAAACCCTGAGGACATAAAAATGGGACAGCACAACCCAACAGCAGCCCTCACATCTCCCAGACAGGCTTTGAAGGAGACTGAGCTCAGCTGGGACAGGCAGAGCCATTCTTCCATGGTAGGAAGGTTGATGACCCAATATGATCCCAAAGGACACCTCCAACACCCCAAAAATATGAAAAATATAAGCCAAAACAGGAGCAGCAAAGGAATCACTGATGAGGTGAAACAACTCGCCACAGGAGTCCCGTCAGTGTGGACTTGGCTTCTCCTCCATCATCACTCAAGAAGTTTCTGGCACTTCCAAAATTCTGAGGAGACTCACTGGAAATGATCCAAGTACTGGATCATTATCCACCCTGGCAGGATCCTTCATGGAAGAGGCACCACAGCAGACGACGACCTGAACATTAAATCCTCCTGCAGCTCCTCACACAGCGGGGACATTGGGGCAGCAGAGATGAGCAGCACCTGGATGAGTGTTGGAGCTGGATGTGCCTCCCTGGACCCCACCCTTCCCACCAGCAGTTCAAGGAGGACGGGTGGCCTTGAAGCTACAGAACACTTCTGGATCTGTAAATCCATTCCTTGTCTCAGCAGCTGATTGATCCTTTTTTTAAAACTCGAATTCAATGTTTAAGAGTAATGATTTCCAAGTGAACACAGAGTGGCTCAGATATATCGGCAGTTTTTATGGATCAGAGGCAAAAGCCTTAATTCTTAACAAAGAGAAACGTGTCTGTCCCCATCGGAGAACAACGGCAAGGGCTGATGGCAATGCAAAAAGACCTTTCAGAGGTGATGCCCAATGATTTATCCCAGACCATGGGCCAACTGGGATGTTCCCACTGAGATGTCCTTGGGATGCAGGCAAACTTATTGATGAGATTCTGCAACCCAACCCCAGCCCAACCCTTCCCTCTGTCTGAATCAAACACCTGGAAAAGCAGAAAGCAGAAGAGGAGATCTCATGGGACTCAGGCTGATACAAGGGGGACAGGGGAAGGATAGCCCTGTTTTCTCCTTGGCAAAGGAGCATTAGAGGCACCAAAAGCTGACAGGCTCAGAAATAATGGCTTGAGATCACTCTTATTTAAAAACCGGCTGCCTGCTGTTTTCATCGCAAGCCCTGCTTTGACTTGCAGCAACATTTAAAATTAAATATACATAAGTGCTTTCAAAGAACTGTTAATTTGAAGGTCATTAAATCGCATAAAATACATTCCTTTTTTTTTTCTGGAAAGAGGCATATAATTATGCCATTAATACACGCTCTTCTTCCACATTCAAGACTCAGATGTGCAAAGGGCTTGGGTTCACCTTCCCTGGCAGAGGCACCACATCTCCTTTTAATTACTGCCATTGAGAAACCTGCTGCTCCTCCATCACACCCAGGGATGGGGCTGTGGAAAAAGCATGGAAAAGCCCCAGGGGAGAATGATGCAGCTGAATTGCAAATGGGGATTTTTGAGGGATGAGGGAAGTAACAGTGGGGCTGGAAATGTGAAGCCACTTGGCAACACCCAGTCCAGTTGTGAGGATCTTGCCCACTGATTCTCACACGAGACCTTGGGCCAAGCTCAGAGCAGGGGTTTGGCAGCCAAAAGTCCCTTTTTTGATTTAATGCTCTATGCAAAAAGGACAAAGCCAACTCAGACACACACAAAAAAAGAAACCCTAAAAAAGACACAAAAGGGCTGAGATTTTTACAGTTGCTATAGAAATGGAGAGAAGGAGCTGACGACTGCAGAGCGCCAAGTGAAAGGCCAGGATCAGGGGCAAGGGTGAGGTGGGCTCACCCGCGCAAGCAGCGACATCCATGCATGGATATTCATGTGGAATGCAGCCAAAGGAGCAAGGCATTGTGACTGAGCTTCACCCATGAGCAGTGGCAGGGGTCAGGATCCAACCCAGTGGGGTTCATCAGCAATGCGCCTCTCCCAGCGCTTCTGCGCGGCACAGGAACCCACCAGAACCCTGTGTGGAGCCCAGCCCAAAGGAAAGGCCTGTGCAGTTGGTCCTCTTTGATCTAAAACTCTTTTTTCTTCCCTTTAAACCAAAATTCTGCAGGGAGAAAGCAGCTTCTGAGCCATCCTTTCTCCTGTGATCAAAGCAAGCAAGTCCAACACCAACCAGTGTGGATCAGAAGATGTGAAACTGGAGTGATCATCTTTAGACCAAGGAAGAGGCTCTTGCCAGAGTAGGAGCAACAGGGCAGCATCAAAGAGGTGCCACCCAAGTCAAGGTGAGAGCCTCTTCCTTGGCATCTGACAAAGGAAAAGGAGGAGCAGGTCAAACACAGTGCTGCCTCCATGGCCAGGCAGGGATAGCACTGTCAGGTCCAGATAGAAAGGCTTCACAGTTTGGAAAAATGATTTTACTTGCAAGAAAGGCCTCTAAAAAACCAAAATGGTCTGTCAGAAGCCACCTGAAATTTTTATGCTGTTTTTTTCAATAAAAAGCAAAAACCAGACATGGTTATTTTGGACTTCCCCCTTTGTTTTCCACTAACAGACTGATGGCCTTAGGTGAAATCTTCTGGCTTGGATGAAAGGACTTTTATTGAAAGGCAAGAGAACAGGTGGCCCATGGTGACCCTCCCTCAAGTATCACCTTGACAGCAACTCCCTTGGCCCATGATGCCTCTTTGCTGCAGGGATTTGTTTGAGCCCACCTGCACTCTCTGCTCAGCCCTGAGCACCACCTGTCTGCTGCTGGGCTCTTGCATGACCCTGGGAGGGGACACATCCAGGCCTCAGCACAAGGCCAAGATGTGGGGACAGCTGGTTAGGAGTGGTGGGATATTGGAATCATCTGCTCTGACACAGCTCAGGAGACATCAGATGTTGGACAGCTGGGAAAGAGCAACAGAATGGAAAGGCCACCAGCCCTGGCAATGCCCAGGGGCACTGCTGGTGGCCCGGAGCCAAGGAGCATCATCCACCCTGGGAAACTGAACCAAGATGGTCTTGGCATCTCTGATAGCACCTGAGCACGCAGACAGCCTGTTTGATCCCTCAGGGATACCTGGTCTGCTGGGTGGGATGGGCAGGACTGAATGTTTCACATTTCACATTCACAATGAAATGGCCTCAAGCTACACCAGGAGAGGTTCAAGTCGGACACCAGGGAGAATTTCATCACTGAAGGAGTGGTTAAACACTGGAATGGGCTGCCCAGGGAGATGGTGGAATCCCCCATCCTTGGAGGTGTTCAAGGAACCCTGGACATGGCACTCAGGTCTCTGGACTGGTTGACATGGTGGGGATCAGTCACAGATTGGACACGGTGATCTCCGAGATCCATTCTCACCCTGTGACACTGTGGTTTTGTATTAAAGGGTTTACATTAAACCAGGGGTTGCCGTGGTGTGCTGGGGCAGGGACGGCACCGAGCAGTCAGCAGCAGCTGCCTCGCAGGTGCTCGCAGGGCCAGCGACAGCAGCAGGGGAGCCATAAAGGTGCAGTATTGATGTTTAGCCTGTGTGGCTGTCACTCGTTCCTTTAAATGCCTTTAGCTTCCTTCTAATAAAAGAGAAATCATAAAAAAAAACCCACAAAGGACCCTTCAGTGCCAGCGAATACCAATGTGGCGGGGCGGCGCATTAGCATGCGCGGCGCCCGCTCCATCTGCATGTTGTGTTCCGTGTGACAACATCCCAGAATACAGATTTGGGCCAACATCCCGAGAGGTATTAGCAATCGTCTATCAGACAGGAAGAGGAGCAATCCCTGCTGTTGTAAACAAGGGGTGTTTTTCTCTGCCTCTTTCTCTGGGGGGAGTTCAGTGAATTGAAACAAGCTCATTCCTGCATCTTGTTAGTTCCCATTCTTCAGTAGAGCATGGGTCATCTGCCTTGGGCAATGGAAGAAAAAAACCTGGAGGTGTAAAGAGCACCCCAAAGGGTCCTTCACCTGCTGGTGGTGATGAACCATGAGCATGACTCAGTGAACGTGTTCCTCATGAACCACCATGAACAGAGCATGTGCTCCTCACAAGATACACAGGGGTCCCCCCAGCCACAGAGGACCCTGACAGCCCAAACACAGGAGGGACAGTGTTCCCACCCAGAAGATGTGGACAGGTGCTGGCAGCAGGCAGAGCACAGGCTTGTCCTCTTGTGTTCAGTGGCAGCAGGCAAATCTGGTGAGGCATCTCCAGGCAGAGATGGGAATACAATGGGGCAGATGGAGACAGAGCAATCCCATGGCGCAGCTGGATGTGGGCGGCCCCATGGCAAGGACAGACATGGGGAAAAACCACAGCCCAGGTGGGCATGAGCCATCCTCACAGCACTGATGGACACAGGGCATCACTGCGGCACAGAAAGACGTGGGCTGAGAAGTAAAGCAGCCCCTATAACACAGCCGGATATGGGGCACCCCTGTGACTCAGGAACACCCTCAGGACATGGATGGATGCAGGACATCCCCATGGCACTAGCAGACGTGGAGCATTGCCATGGTAGGGATGGAGGAGCAGGGGGATGGAGGGTGAGTGAAGACGGCAGAAGGTGAGTGAGGAGGACAGAGGGTCACCGCGTACACAGGAGCCACCGCGCCACCAAATCCCGGCTGGGACCTGCGGCCCCTGAGGCACAGCCACAGCCAGCCCGTGCCACTCCTCCCCCACCACGCAGGTGCCGGCACAGCGCCGGCGAGAGCGCAGCGATGGGCCATTGCAAGTCGCATACAGCCCTCTAAGTAAAAGCCTTATTAAGAGTTCATTCGTTTTATAAACTCCCAGCGCAATCCGCAGGGGGAAGTCAGATGGCCCAGCCTTACAATATTCTGGCTAAACACCAGCATGTGTCGGGCAATTTTAATCAGATCAATTTGCCTAGGAGACCAATGGAGGAACCAAAAAAAAAAAAAAATCAAATTAAATATGAGGAAACATCCATTGGGAGAGGCTATAAAGAAGAGCAGAAATTTACAGAGCAGGACGGACAGGTGGACAGAGACACATGAGACACTCGGACCTACCTCTGAAGCCATGAAACCTAAGTCCATAAATCAATATCAAAATCCTTAGGTCCACAAGATGGGGGAAAAAGTCCTCCATAGCCATCTTCCAGACATCACTGAGGCCCTGGAGGCCTGAGCAGTCCATTTCCCAGAGCATCTCTCCTCCTCCAGCAGCCACCAACCCAGTCACAGCCACGCGGTGGCTCCGCTGGTCCCGTCCCATCCCCGCCGCGCCGGCCGGCCCTTGGCATCCTCCTCCCCACGTGCAGGATGCCGAGCGCTTCCTTCATCGCCAGGTGTTTCCCGGCTGCCTCCCGCCCCTGGGGGCTGTGGGTGCAACCCCTGGCCCCCCGGGCTGGAGACTGGCCGGCCGCTGGCCGCAGGGTCAGCGCTGGTCTTCGGTCATGGACAAGCAGTGAGTCCACGGAAGGTTGACAACATACACAGGCGCATGAGCGCGCACACACACACGAGAACACCTCTTTCCATTTTCCAGGATGGAGAGTTTGTTTCTTTTTTAATCCTTTTTTTCCTTTTTGCAAAAAAAATGCAAGCAAAAGAGAAAAAAAAACCAAAACCCAAGGTTTTCTATTGAAGGTACATCTCTTCTTCAATATGAAGACATTAACTGGATTGAGTTGGATCCCCCATGCAGTGGTCAGAGAAGTCCTTTGGTAGTTGCCGGAGTGGCACCCGGGTGGGATGGCAGGGAGCTGCGGAGACATCTGAGGACACTTCCACCAAGTCCGTGAGCAGACAGGGGAGCGGGGTGAGCTGGGAGGGCTGGGGCAGGGAGGGAGGGAGGGCAAAAGAAGAAAAAGGAAGGTGGTTTCTCCAGACAGGATGCTCCATCTCGGGCCTCTCCCTTCCCAACAGCCCCTTCCTCCTTCTCAGTTTTGACCACTGCTCACTGGTGGCAGGATTGGAGTCTGGTCTCTAGGGTTTGGGTTTGCTTCCCCAACGCACATTGGTTTGTCTTCATTGTTTTTTATGATTTTTTTGATTTGCTTTGCTTTTTAAATATATGATTTGTACATATTTATATGTATTTATACGCTGTTCCCCATGACATTGGTAAGTGTGCTTCTGTTGGTGAGGAACGGAAGTCACCAGTCAGAGGTGAGTCCCAGGAACATCCTTTGGCTGCGGTCGCAGTCCCCGGGCAGCGGCGGCTCCTCTCCCAGCGCTGCCCCGCGTCAGTTCCTGCCCTCCCACCTCTGCCCTCCGCTGCGCGCCCTCCCCGGCCCCTCCCCGTGGAACAAGGGACGTCATGCCATCGAGGTCGGAGACTGGCTCATCTGTACTCGCATGGACTGGACGCTGTTCAGGATCTTCTTCTGGTGCCCAGCCAAAGTCACCCCTATTCTCAGGAGGTCTCTGGAAGACAGACAGACAGAGGAAGGTCAATGGGCAGCTGAGGGTTGTGAACCTGTTTTGCTGTTGCTAAGAGAGGTGAGGGATGTAAGTTCAGCTGGAACATCCACAGAGCCCAAGCACAGCCCCATGAGCATTGCTGGGTCCGAGAGCAGGGAGACACCCACACGCTGACCCCCACATGGTGAATGTGGCCTGTCCTTTGCCCTGAACTGACCTCCCCACCTCCCCAGCTGGCCAGCACCCCGCTTTCGGGCAGCCCTGGCATGGCCAACTCACTCGGACGTCATCTGGGCCACCAGCTGCAGGGAGGTGAAGCCAGCAGTCAGGAAGCTGTCCCGGTACTGGCTCATCTTCACAGCACTCAGCCAGTCGTCTACTGAGGTAAAGGCAGTGAAGTCGGGGATGGAGCGGTCGAGGAGGGGCTGAGAAGGCCTGAAACAGGACACACAGCTGGGGACAAGCCCGGCTGGCAGCAAGGGGCTGCCCTGCCTGAGCCAGCACAGGGACACACTCCCCAATCCACCCCGGCACCCGTGCTCCCCACAGCACACACCCATGGAAGGCCATGAGGAAGGCCTGTCCCATGGGAATAGTGCTGGGCCAAGCAGTGCTTTGCAAGGCTGCAGGTTGTATTCCAGCTGCGGGAACCACAGGGATGAGGCGTCAGCAGAGCAGCCACCACACCCAAATGGTCACACGCCATGAAGAATCAATAGCAAAGAATTATTGCTGTTGCTTGGCTGAAAACAGCATGTTCTTTGTCTGACTGTCAGGCAGAGCAAAGACAGAACCCCCCCGCTCCCGCCTCAGGATTTATGAATTCTTCAGCCGCTTGGGGAGCCTCTCCCCACGGCGTGGGATAGTGACAGGGAGCAAGCCTGCGCCCGGCACTCACACAGCGGTGATGGTCGCCACAGTTTTGAGGCTTGCCGGGTTGCGGATCATTTTGTCGAGGGTGTTGACGATCTCGGTGAAGCGTGGGCGGGTGTTGCGGTCCTTCTGCCAGCAGTCCAGCATCAGCTGGTGCAGGGCGGCTGGGCAGTCCATGGGCGGCGGGAGGCGGTAGTCCTGCTCGATGGCATTGATGACCTGCGGATGGAAGAGGACGGATGAGTGAAAGGGAAAGTGGATGAGGGACTCGGGGGGCTCCCTGAGCTGCTTGTGCAGGCAGAGGGGCTGCAGGCAGCCAGGGAGGCATGGCCAGCCCGGCTGATCAGCAGCCAAGGGAGCGGGAGGAGCCAGGGGCTCTCCGAGGTTAATCTCCGCTCTGATGCTCCGCGGCTGCAGTTCCTCCCAGCAGAGAGCTGCCACTCATTATCTCGGTGGATCTCGCCGGAGTACAGCAGTCACACTTCCAAAGCTCCTTCCCTGCTCGTAAACCCTCTGAACATTTTCAAAGGCCCTGCAGCTTGCTGAAGTCCAATTACCAGCCCACTGGCTTTTCTTCCCAATTTCCCTCCTTGCATCCTCTCGCTCACCAGCCTGTTTCATCTCCAAACTGAGTGCTCCCGAGGCTCCAGGAAGGAGCAGAGGGCCCTTCAGGCAGGGATTTCTTTTGGGAATGAGCACCCCCTGGCCCCCAGAGCAGTGTGGATGACTGCCAGTGCTTACATCTTGATTGGACATGTCCCAGTAGGGCCTCTCCCCGAACGACATCACCTCCCACATGACGATGCCGTAGCTCCAGACGTCGCTGGCCGAGGTGAACTTGCGGTAGGCGATGGCCTCTGGCGCCGTCCACCTGACAGGGATCTTCCCCCCCTAGAGAAAAAGGGACTTCAGCTGAGAAACATCTCCCTAGGCAGAGGAGGCTGGATGCCCACAAGCCAGGGTTGGGACCATCCCACGCACCCCAAACCATGGGTCCCCAGGGACCCCACCAAGGAGTAGGCAGGTGGCACCTGATGGGATGAGGAGGCAGGAGCCAAAAACAACTCCATGAACGTATCTTGTACCTGCCTAAAATGGCTTAGCTGAACAAAACAAATGGGTTTATCCAAGGATTTACCCCACTGACTGACACCACCCCCTCCAGATGCCCTGCAGGACCCAGCACATCAGTGGCCTGTCCCCAGGTCCCTTCCCAGGGAGTCACCAGGTGACAAGGCTAAGGACGACTGGGCTAGTGATTGTCACGGGTAAGGAGCCACAGGCATCCCCATCCCTTGGCCTTCAAAGGAAACAAGGCTGAACTAAAAGCATCCTCTGCAGATTCATCTGGGCTCCCACAGCTGCCAGAAGGTCCTTCCAGCCCTACTTTTGGAGTGGAAGGCAAAAAGCAAAACACCTTTAAAACCCAATGGAAAGGACTGGTGTAGGAAAGTGCCTTTGGCAGAGAGCTCCTCACTTCTCCCAAAGGCTCAAAATCAGGCTCAGCATCTCAAGCCGCCAAGCCAGGGCAGGTCCCAGGGCCAAAGGCCCAAGGGCGCATGGATGTGAGGAGGGGCAGCACACACAGAGGGATTGCTCCCTGGGAAAGCTCCATAAAATAACCACCAAAAAAGCCAAGGGATAAGGAAAACCACAGACACACATGGGAATTTTCTGGGGACAGGACTGCATTGCAAATCGTTTAGCACAATCGTTTTACGTAGCCTTTCCGAGGACGCGTCAGCCGCTCTTGAAGGATGAATGGCAAAAAATTTGATTTGAATAACTACAAATGGAGAAATTAACTGCTAGGTTGTTTTTCCTGCCTTTTCCCCAGAGCGAAAAGCCTGCTGTGGGAGGCAGTGATGCAATCGCAGGCACAGCATCACTTCCCAGCTGCTGAGGAGATCTATTATGGCCTAAATTAAATAAAAACACAGATGAGATAATCTCTTTTTATCTCTGAAGGTGGGGAAAAGACTAATTCATGCCTCGTCTCAGCAGCTACCGCTGGGGTCTTTGAAGGAAAAATAAAAGCTGGGTGTCTGCTCAAAGGCTGCTGCCTGCAGGAAGGGTCTGTGCAGGGAGCAGGGCAGGTCCCAGGGGGACGGGAACATCCCATGGAGCAGGGGAGGGACAGTGAGGGGCTGCAACTGGGCCGAAACATTGAGTCAGCCTTAAAGGCATGTCCCTGGCTTTCCCATTTTGGCAGCTGGAGCCAGCCCTGGCACCCGGGCACAGCTCAGCAGTCTGAGGAACTGCTTTGGCAGAAGCTGGTGCAGCCTCGTGCCGGCACCCACCGCACATTCTTCTGATTAATCCATTAGATGAGGCCAACAAGTTGCACATCCCTTTCCCCTCTGATCATCCTTAACACCTCTCAGGGACTCACAAGTACGACAACGGCCATGGTGGGGAGCTGGAGGTTCCCTGGAGTAGCCAGGAGCAAGGGGAGAACAGAGCTGCCATTACCTACAAATGAGTTAATTAAGGAGGAGAAGGATGGCTGGGGAATGGCAGAGCTCCCGTTAGGCTTGTGTCTTTAATTTATGCTTGGAACAAGTTTCCAGCAGGGAAAAGCAGACCAGACCTGGAGTGCTGGGGAAAGGGGAGTTAAAACACCATCGCTGTGCTGCCAGGAGTTGCTGTGATCTCCCTGCCTCCCCCTCCTGTCTCTCTAGGGACTCCTCCGTGCACCCTTGCTCCACAGAGGAGAGGGAAGAGGCTTATCTGGAAACTGCGGAAGGCAGAAAGGTGCTTACAGAGGAGGGAGGTGGAAAACTTCTAAAAAGGAGGAAGAGAAGGGAGGGAAAAGAGGATAATTTGTGGAAACCACAGTCAGGACCTCAGGATCATGAATCTATGTGGTCAGAACACTCATGAGGTGCTCCCATCATGCCAGACTGTACATCCAGCACCCTTCTCCCAGGTTCAGCAGGTGCAGGGCACAGGAAATGCTGGGCAGGAGAACATCCTGCGGGAGGTACCTACCAAGGAGCTGGTGTAGGTGGGGTCAGATGTATCGTCCTGCAGGTAGCGCGAGAGGCCAAAGTCGGACACTTTGCACACCAGGTTGCTGTTGACCAGGATGTTCCTGGCAGCCAGATCTCGATGCACATAATTCATCTCTGCCAGGTACTTCATCCCAGCAGCAATCCCTCTGAGCATTCCCACCAGCTGGATCACTGTGAACTGCCCATCGTTTTGCTGCGACAAGAAAGAGCAGGCACTGGGGTGAGCATGCAGACTCCACAGTGGGACCAGGGCCACTCACCCCAACCTCAGGAGGATGCTGCACCTCCGCAGAGGACTCCAGATCCCCTGCCTGATTAAAGTAGAGGTAACCACCCCAAAACACACATTTTGGAGATGTATGGCACACTCCAGCCAGCTCCCAAGCTAAGCAAACAGGCTAGGATTTACAAACAGGACACCAACATCTCATTCCCAAATCCCACAGCCCACCTGGCTCCACCTCGCCTTACCCGCAGGAACGAGTCCAAGGCCCCGTTCTCCATGAACTCCGTGATGATCATGACCGGTCGGCTCTTGGTGACCACCCCTTCGAGGCGAATGATGTTGGGGTGGTCGAACTGCCCCATGATGCTGGCCTCGCTCAGGAAATCCCGGCGCTGCTTCTCTGAGTACCCGGCCTTGAGCGTCTTGATGGCCACATAGATCTCCCGCTTGCCTGGCAACTTCAGGCGCCCTTTATACACCTCTCCAAACTCCCCTGAGAGTGCAAGGTGGAATCATTTAGGTTGAAAAGACCTCCAAGATCACTGAGTCCAACCTTTGATCAATCAACACCAGAGCTACCACCTCCTCCTCCTCCTCCTGCACACTAAACATTGCAAAGAGCAAGGGGTCCTTGCCCAGCTGAGAAATGGCAACCAGTTCACACTTCAACAATGCTCTCCTCTACAAATCTGCCCACCTGTCCTCTTTAAAAGGTCTAGTGTCTGCTGCTGGGGACATGTTTAGGTTTGCAACCTTCTCCAAGGTGACACAGCCCAACATCGACACAGGCAGAGGCTGCAGCCGCCTGTGCAAACCCCCACAAGGAGGATCTGCAGGGAAAGTGCATCAACATTTAAGGACTACCTCAAATATCAGGTGTCAGCGTTGATAATCTCGGCTGCCTTTTTGCACATCACCTATCTTGGGTTGGGAAATAATTGGGCTGTTTAGATTGCTGCTCTCTGATTTAAAATAAAGAGAAAGCAGGAGAGCTTTCACTTCATCAAAGCAAAATTTGCCTGTGGAGGAATTATATTTAAGGCATGTTTGCAGCCACTTTGCCTTGATGAGCAGCAAAGGGCAGGTGATACACTGCTGAACTTGATCCCAACCAAACCGACTCATTGCTTCCTCACAGCTTCCCCTTCCCGGCTTCTCACTTTCTCCTCTACAAGTATGACACAGTTATTTTAAAATGGCAATAAAACAGCGCAGATCACACACACACACACGTGTGTATATATACATATGTATGGGAATACGGCACAAACTACAGTGAGATCGGGCTTTTCTTGTTACCTCATGGAAAAGCCACACTGAAAATCCCAAGAGGCCCCATGGTCAGCCAGAGAATACATTCCTGGAGCATTTCCCACCTCAGAGGAACTCTGAGAGCATAAAACAACCTCGTGTCCACCCTAACCCACCACAAACCCAGGAAAGCCTGATGTTTCAAGGCTTCATTGAGGGCTTCCAGGTGAAGGACCATGTGTGCTCCCCCACAAAGTAGCTCCAGGTTGGTGCCTGGCCACACAGGAGCAGCAGAGAGGGCAGGGAAGGATGAGCAGCAGGAGACAGAGAGACCCACCTGCCCCAATGACTTCCTCAATCTTCACAAAGGACACATCGATCTCCTTGGCGAACTCTCGGACGGCTTCGTTGGGGTCCTCGTAGGTGAAGGGATCGATGTAGATCTTCATCCCTGGAGACCCTTGTTACAAGGAAGACAGGAATAACAGCAAAAGGGAGAGAATTACAGAAACAGAATTAATAGAATTGTCTGGGTTGGAAGGAGCTCAAAGTTTATCCCGTACCATCCCTCATGAGCAGGGACACTTTCCACTAAACCAGTTTGCTCCAAGCCCCATCCAACCTGGCCTTGAACAATGTCAGGTACAGTGGATCACCAGTATCTAGGCAGCCCAGAAAACCAAGAGCAGTTGCACCACGGCCAAGAACTGGAGACCCTTCTGTCCTCACACTCTCCACTGAGTGGCCGCTGTCACTGTGCTCACCTACCCCACCTCCACAGACCCTTATCATCCTCCTTGGGCCACCAATTCACCCAACTCTCCCCTGCACCTCCTCCTCTCCCTCTCTGCCCTCTGCTCCTCTACCATTATCCTTCCTCTTCCTCTTCCCCGGCAATGGGAGCAGTTGCAGACCTGAACTACAGTGCGCTGGCTTTACAGTCAAGGCTTTATGAGGCTCCACACATTAGTGAAGAAATATTTATTTACCCAAAAATGCCTCTGATGGCGTTGTGGTGGCTACTATATTGACAGAGCAACAATTGCAGCAATTATAACCAACAACCTGGATGGATCCATGAAATACAGCGTGGCCAGGACACAATGCGGGCCCTCACCCGGGGCAACGCGTGGCAGCAGGATCTGGCCATGCTGCAGGGACATGCAGAAAGTGGGCTCTTGCCCTTTTTTGGGGGGAAAAAAACAAAAACAGGTCCCCAGATTTCCCAAATGGCTTTGCAGATGTCACATTCGGACGTCAGGGGCTTGCAGAGCTGCCATGGGGCACGGTGGCAGGGCACAGTGAGGTCATAGGGCTCAGCGGGACACCAGTGTTGTACTGTCACCCAAAAGGGACCTACAACAGGCTGTGGTGTCCCCCTGGGGAGGGTGTCAGCTTCCTGTGCCATTTCTCACCCAAAAAAGGGACCATGGATGGCATAGCAGCCCCTCAAGGTCATCTCTGGAGGGCAGCAGGAGGGACATCACTGCCTGGCCCCCTCCTCAAGGCTCCTCACCCTTACAGGGATTAACAGCACTCAATTACACTGTTCAGGACCTTTCCAAGGCCATGATCCCATCATACCGGTGCTTCCCAGAGTCCTTCCAGAGCCAGCACACAGATGGATGCATGGCCAACAGCATCACCTCTGCACCAGGAATCTAAATCAGCTCCCAGCTGCAAAATAATTCAGGAGGAGGCATGAAAGCCTCAAACCGGGCACTGCTGGTGCCAAACAGCCACCAAGGGAGAGCTGCTTGTGGGGCATCAAGGACTCAGAAGGGACCAGGCAGGAGCATCCTCACCCCCAAAAGGGGCCTTTGGGGCAAAAATTCTGCACCTCCGAGGCAGGGAAAGCTGCAATGAAGCCATCTGTGCATCTCCCAGTTCATAAATCCCTTTATGGCTCTGCCTCATACACTTTAACTGCCCCATAAATTCTTTTACAAGAGCAGCTGATGCTCCAGCCAGGATTACAAAGGGATTTACAGGATCATAATGGAGACTGGCTCACTGATCAAAATATTGAAAAAATAGAGGAGAAAACAATGCCCAAGTTTCCTGTCCACTGTCAACACAAGCTGGTTTTCAAACACCCTCTGATGTGCCCCTTGGTCTGTCCATAGGTTCAGTAATCACCAGGACGAGCTCCCCCCTCATCTTCATCCCATCCAAATGAAGGATTGGGCACCTAAACCCATTCCTCATCTCTGCCAACCTCAGCTCCCGGCTCATCATCACCACACCAGCAAAAGCTGGGTGAAATTCCGGGTACCGGAGCGCACCACCAAAGGCAGCCATGATGAGCCTGCCTGCAAAGAGCTTTGTGCTCTTAAAATCATCCCAAGAATACTGAAAACTGGATTAGGCCATTTTTCACTACTGCAGACAACGGCCAATTTTTTATCACTCTTCAAAAGTTGAAGCGCTCTGCACCACGACCCTGACTCCAGTGTCCAATTCCTTCCGGCATCATGTTTCCTTGGCAATAAGTATCGTGGGGACAGAGAAAACCCTTCCTGCTGAATTGCTGGTGCTTCAACAGGGCGTTTTCCCTACTTCCCCAGTCTCAAAGCTCCCAGTGAAGCAGCGGAAGGGATAAACCACAAAAAATTACACCCGAGAGAAGAGAGCCCATCTCACTCCAAAATCCACTCGGAGCACTCTGCCAGCAGCAGGTGATCCCGGGGGGCTGCCGGAGGGATGGCAGAGCTCTGCTGGGAGGCTGGAACTGCTGTGCCACTGAACACACGGTGATTTGTTCCAGAAGATGCTCTCGTTACTCCATTAGTTGCTCGCCACAAATTTCCCACCTGTTTTGCTCCAGCCTCTGCGCTGACGGAGCACCCGGAGGCTCAGTAACCTTGACAGGGCATTGCAGGCACCCTGGATTTCTGACAGCAGTCATCACAGCCCCCAGGTTTAGAAACCATGGGGAGGCACGTACTTCATTGCTTTCCTACCTAGGTTGAGCATCCCGGATTTTGGGGTGCTTAAGGCCAGCTAGGGATGCATGTGGGGTGGGGAATGCTTCAAAACACAGGGAAAATGTGAAAAATCAGTCTGCCTGCAGCCTGACAGGAGTTTATCCATTAGGCATCAAATAAATCTTGCCCTGTCCCCCACAGTGCAGAAACGTGGAGAAAAGAGGGAGGAAAAGCACAGGTTCATTGCATTTCAGGATCACCCGGTGATGTTTGGAAAACAGTTTATTGTTTGCCAGGAGTTTCAGGGCCCCCCACAGTGCTGCCACCACGATGGGAGGGTTCAGTGTGATGCCAGGAGGGTCTAAAGAGATCCAGTGTGCTTTGCTGTCTTGGCTGGGCTCTCCTGCTTGTCTCCAGTCTCTCTTCAGCCCTCTCCAGCTCTCCTGTTTTTCTCTGCCAGGCCGATTGCTCCATCCCCATTACTCCCCTCTGCTCATCCACACCGCTCCCTGCCTTCCCCACCCATCCTTCCTCCCTCCCTGAATCCCATACCTCTTTCCCCCAAGGAGGCACCCAGGACCCAGAGATGATTCTTCCCACAAGGTAGCAAACTGCACCTGGGAAGCATCTCTAGGAAAGCATAAATGGGATTTACATCCCGCAGGGATGGGGCATGGAGCCTGCAGACATCAGGAAAATCCTGCTCCCCAAAGCTGCTGCTTTGCTGCTTTATTCTAATTTGCAGTGCTGGCTGCTGGAGGGGCACCAGAGCAGACATTACACACAAATACACCTGGAATTAATTCTGGTGCACAGCTCCACCAGCCGCAGAGGTCTCCTAGGAAAAGCTCAGGCTCTCCTAATTGTTTGCCAAGGGGATCAGCAGCCCAGAGCCAGTTAAACATTCCCAGTCACTGGCTGCACATCCTTCCCGGAGCAAGGTACAGGGCAAGCATCAGCCACCCATGCAGGACAGCAGCCATGCCAGCCACCAGCACCCACACCCTAGCCATGCTCCCAAAATCCAGAATCCCTCTAACAGCCCACCACTGATCCAGACCCAGGCAGAGCCTGTGGCAGGAGATCAGGAGCTCATCCTCCCTCTGAATACCACCTCTCTCCTTCCTTTCCTCCTTTGGGAGTCTTCACAGCATCCTCTCCCCATCCCTTGTCCCCTACATCTCCCCTGCCCCTGACATACCCCCAAATCAATCATCATTCCCCAAATCCCTCCTGGTGCTCTTCCCACCCACAGTGCTGCACCACTGCAGCCCACCCTCCCCCACACCCTGACAGACACATGTGGACATCTCCACTCCCACCCTATGGTCTGTCCATCTGCCATGGGGGTTCCCACCACCCCACAGTCCCCCTTGGAAGGGGAGGAGTAGGGCACATGCCGAGTGCAGGTTTGGGAGCATCTCCCTGTCTGCTCTTCCCACTTTTCCTGCTCACCTCTGCCGGTGCTGTAGTGCTGGAGTTTGTCACTGTACACCGCCTCCTTGCTGTAGGCACGCTTCCTGGGAGAACAGGGGAGACAACAGCCAGGCTTCAGGCAGCAGCAGCTGCTGGTGGCCCCAGACCGCTCCCCTGCCAGCAACACTCCATGAGTAGCGGCACTGTGCTGCTCTCTCTGGCCACATGGGTCCCCCAACCCGCCCCTCCTACCCCTAATCTGCATCTTACCACCTCCACCTCCCAGGGACACTGATCCCACAGGGACCCACCTGCTGCAGACGATGGAAATGGCCACCAGGGAGACGATGAAGACCACCCCGGCCGCTGCAGACCCCGCGATCAAAGGCAGCTGCTCTCTCAGCTCTGACTTGTAATCGTCTGTGAGAGAAGAGGGACAGGGTCAATCCTCCCTGGCACGCTCATGGAGTGAGAGCAGCCTTTGGGAATCAGCACCCTCTGGTTCCATGGGTGCTGCTCCCAAGGTGGTGGGACAGGGAGGATCCAGGCAGGGGGGTCAGCTGAGGCACGTGATGAGCTGGTGCCATGTTGCACTGGGTGGGATTGTCACGCTTGGCTCACACATCTTTGGCTTAAAGATAGGGGAGAGAAGATCCTGGAAATCACGTCAGACCAATGTGCATGGACCCAGTTTCCCAAAGAGGTGACGTTCACAAGGTGGCTTTATCCATGGCTTTGGCATTTCCCTTCCCTCAATAAATTCATTTATTGAGCAACCTGATCTACCAGAAGGTGTCTCTGCACATGGCAGGGGGTTGGAACGAGATGAACTTTACGGTCCCTTCAAACCCCAACCTTTTTGAGACTGTGATTTAAACCTGTTGGCCACTTTGACCAATTTTAACATGGGGTCACAATAGACACAAAATTCCTACAAGTTGTACGAAAGGAGAAAAACACCATTAATAACCAAGCCAGCCAGAGAATGCTGTGCCAAGACTTCACCCAGATCAGACATCAGAGAGTCCACCACACAATGGTGAACTGTGGGAGTGAGGCTCAGGAGAACCTGAGAACCCTTGCTGCAGGTCTGCTTGTAGGTTTTAAAATCTCAGCATGAGACAAGTCCTTTTGCAGAGCCATGGCACCCACAGCATCCCTTCCCCACCAAGCATTCCTCCAAACCCCGGCATCCCTCAAAACCTCCTTTGTCCGCTCAGCCACCCCTGCATCCTTCAGCAGCAGGCCGGGGTGAAAGCCAAGGTGGCACCAGGAGGACTGGATATGCCTGGGGGAACCCCCAAAAAAACTACTCGTACCCTCCATGTGTCTCCCCCATTTTTCCCTGCCCCATCAGTGGTGTGGGTACTCTTAACAGGCAGTATCCAGCAGGTCCCACACTCCTGGGGTTTCTGTAGCATTCCAGAAATATCCCTCTCTCCAATCACCCCATCAAGGTCTGCCAGGCTGCGCCAACAGCCACATGCAAGGGTTAAAATAAAACTCATCCAAAAGAAAGCATTCAGCACCCTTTTATCTGTATTTTCTACTCTGCAGTTAATTACTGGCAACTAGATTTATCTCTTGCATGCTGCTTAAATCCTGAGAAATTCTCATCTAACAATCAATTATTATTTAATAAGCTACACAATCCATTCTTATTAAATTTCAATTAATTGCTTATTTGAGGCAGGATTTTTCTTCTCGCTTCTCTAATCCTGAATATTTGAGGCATTGGAGGGGGGTTTATTACCATTTCCTTCCTTTTGGTCACCCAGCATGGTTTTCCTCTTCCCACCCCAGCTGGCACTCGACATGAATGCAAGCATGGGGTGACCCGTTTTAGGGAAGAAGAAAAGCTTTAGGAAAGAAGAAAAGCTTTAGGAAAGACAGGCAGTGAGGCTGGGAGCTGTGGATGTCACCTAAGCAGAGAAGGAACCACGCCAGCAGCAACAGGGAATGGGCTCTCTGTTGCCCCAGGGGTAGGAGGACCTGCTTCACTCACCAACTTCTGGATTAGTCCTGAAGCTGAGATGAATGGAAAACCTTCCCATGAGTTAGTAGTTTCTAAAGGAAGCCAGTGTTTGTGGGTGCAGGGAAGGGCTGGGGCCAGAAGAAGCCATGAAGGTCATGAGCTGACCCAACACACCCCTCGGCACGGGAAACCAGCTTCCAGAGGGGTCTGACCATCCCAGCTTTGCCCTGATGGCTCAGATGGACTCCAAGTATCCCAGGAAAGCATCCCAGAGTCCTTCCTCCAAGGGTCTACAACCCTCCTCCCACCCCATCACACCGTGCCAGACTCACAGCCGGTGCCAGGGGGTTCTGTCCCCACACCTAAAGGCAGCAGAGACAAATAAATAGCGGGGCAAAACCTGGAGCCGGGAGCTTGAGAGCGGATCACTCCTCCCGCTGGCGGTTAATGAGACACCGCCGTAAATCACCCGGCTCCTGCCACGCTCCCCGCCGGGACAGAGGTTTGTGCAGACAAGCTCCTTTAATCCAATTAGAGCAGGAAGCTGGAGACACCACCACGCCACCGGCCCAGCTGCACTCACCGTCGGTGAGGGTCTGGAAGCACATCTTGCCGCTGTACTTGCCGTAGCCGGCCACGGTGCGGGCGCGCACCTGCACCACGTACACCATGCCGGGCCGCAGCCCCTCCAGCCGCGCCGTGTTCGTCTGGCTGCGCGCCATGGACGAGTTGTACTCGTTGTGGTCCTGCGGGCACCCCGAGAGAGCCACGGTCAGTGGGACAGGGACAGGGGACAGCGGAAGGACGGTGGGACTGCAGCCCACCTGTACCTGCTGAGGGCAGGGATGGGGTTCGGCTGCAGCGGGATAAAGGAGAGGCTCTGGTTCTGCTTCAGGAGCATCCCTGACACAGAGCATCCCACAGAAAAGGCTGGGAGAGCTGGGATTGTTCAGCCTGGAAAAGGCTTTGGGGTGACCTAACTGTAGCCTGTAGGGAGCTACAAGAAAGGTAAGGATGGACTATTTATAAGCGCCTGGAGTGACAGGACAAGGGGGAATGGCTTCCCATTGACAGAAAGTACATTTAGGTTGGATATTGGAAAGAGATTCTCCCCTGTGAGGGTGGTGAGGCCCTGGCACAGGCTGCCCAGAGAAGCTGTGGCTGCTCCTGGATCCCTGGAAGTGTCCGTGGCCAGACTGGACACGGCTTGGAGCAAGCTGGGATAGTGGAAGGTGTCCCTGTCCATGGCAGGGGTGGAACAACGGGAGCTTCAAGGCCTCTTCAACCCAGGACATTCTGTGATTTTATGAAACAGGACCCACAAGGAACTGGGGAGGCCCCTGCAGCACCTGCCTCCCAGGCAGTCCCCTGGTCCCACCAGAGCAGGGAGCATGGAGTAGCAGAGGGAAACGATAAGATCATCCAGAGCAAAAATAACTGATGAACAAATTCCTCCTTTTCAAATGATTGATGTCCTCGGGCATTTTAGAAACATCCCACAGTTATGGAAACCTGGTGTCCCTGCCTACAGCATGGGAGTTAGAACTGGATGATCTTTAAGGTCCCTTCCAACCCAAACCATTCTGTGATTCCATGAAACACCATAATGTGCCCTATGAGACTCTGCTCAAGCAGGTTCAAGGGCAACTCTCTGCTGAGATCCCCAGCCCCTGCAGTCCTGCTCTGCTGGCACAGGTCCTTGGCCTAGACCTTGGTGGAAACCTCATGCATCCCCATTCTCATTTTTTACCACATTCCCCAGTGCTTTGCTGGTGAGAGGCCACTGGCGAGATCATCTAATTATTCACACTTGGAGGAATTCATTAGAGCTGGAGAGACATAGGAGGGATGGAACAGCTTGGGCGGGGCACGGTTCACCGCAGGGGTGGGGAGCGTGTCCCCTGCAGGGCAGGACAGCTGCCAGAGACAGGAGCAGTGGTAGGCAGTGATCCGGTGCAGGGACAGCCCTCATAACCTTTCCTAGTCCTCTCCAACTCCCTTCCCTCCTCCTGACGCTATCCCCATGATTCAGGTCCCTGCTCATCCTAGCAAATACCAGAGCCAAGGTGGCCACGGGCACGGATGTGCTGGACAAATGCTGCCACACGGCAGGAATGGCTCAGGTTGGACAGGGCTCTGAGCAACCTAATCCAGTGAGAGGTGTCCCATGGCAGAGGGGTGGAACAAGATGAGCTTTAAGGTCCTTTCCAACTCAAGCTGCTCTGTGATTCTGATTCTGTGATTGAGCACCTGCAGTCACAACTCACTCCCACCTTCTGGAGGCAGCTCGGGTGACCTGGTGCCTGTCCTACCTGACCATTCCCAGCAGAGCCTGTCTCAGACCCCACCGATGTTCCCCCTGCCCCTGTGCCCCCAGCCCAGCCCCCACAGCAGGGCTCCCCCGGGCTCACCGGGGCCGGCCTGGAGCCCACGGTGCTGCCGACGTCGGGCGTGCAGATGCGGCTCAGCTTCTCATAGTAGCGGATCTCGTAGTCCAGGATGATCCCGTTGGGCTGCTCAGGCTGGGGCCAGGACAGCGTGATGCTCCTCATCGTGGCACTCACCTGGTGCATGATGGGCACGGTGGAGGGGGCTGCCGAAGAAGCAGACAGTAAGGGAAAATTCACAGAGAGGGGTAGGAAAAACGGCCCCGAGGAAGGGGAAAATCCCCACAGCATCCCAAATCTCCCATGCCTGTGGCTGGCTTCCCCGTGGGACCAGCTCACTCATTAGCAGTGGGAAGACCAGCGTCTCAGCAGCTTTACATGGAAGCAGAGCAGCAAGCCACTGAGGGAATTCTGCTATTTAAACCAACTACTCCTTTTAATTAGGGGCTTGGAAATCCTTGATGTTCCTTCTCCCTGGGACTGCTTGCTTCAAAGATGTCTCCCATGGTGGGAGAGACACAGCAAAGCCCTCCCCAGCAGGGCACACCAAGGTTTGGTGACAGGCTCCAGCTCTGTGTGACATCTTTTGCTGTAACAACCTCTCTGGGGAGCCAGCACTCAGCACCCAGGGAGCTGTGCCACAGCTGCCACCCCACGTGCTCTCAGGAACAGTGTGTGGGAGCAAAAATCTGCCCACCCTGAAGACAATGACAAGAAACCAGGCAGGGACATCCCAGCCCAGCTTTAGCTCCAGAGAAGCTGCTGGGGCTGCTCTTAGGGGCTCTCAGGGGACGCTCATCCTCAGCACCCAAATCTGCTTCCCCCAGGAGAACAGCAACACTGTCCTTCCACCATTAGGGACACCGAGCCACTAAATCAGTGAGGAGACCCTTTTCCAAATGTTTTGTGCCCACCAAGCTATACTTATAAGGGGCAGAGTCAGCCAATACAACCCTAATCCTGCACTTAATCCTATCAAAAGTATCCAGGTCTGTCCACACCCAGAGGGGTACTGGCATGTCCTGTCCACAGAGTCAGCTCCCAGTCCAGCCATCTCTGCCTTCCTCCTTCTCCTTCCCACGGCCAGAGTACAGGCAGGCCTGGGCAGGGAAAATGCCTCCCCTGTGTGAATCCAGGGAATACCTAAACCTGGCACAACCAGCCTGGGGCACGGGATCATGCCATGGAGGGAATCTGGGGATGGCAGGAGCCCCGTTTCTCATGGTTCCAGTGGGAGATAGTTCAGTATCCAGTGGATAGTTCCATACTGCCTTTGTTTACCCAGAATACTTAATCCTATATATATTTTTTTAATCTCTCCACATCCGCTCCAGGAAGATGCTTGTGGGCTGAAATTAAGCACTCAGCTTGATTGCTGTTTTATTAACTCCCATTAGCTGGGATGGGGCTGGGAAAATGGTTGGAAAAACCTGCTGCAAAGCCAAAGAGATTTTAGAGGGAGAGCACCAACGTCCTGGATATCCCTGGTGCATTTCCATCAGGTTACCCCACAGCCCAGCACCATGTTTGTAATCCGCCTCTGCAAGACAAACAGGGACCACTGGGGTACAGACAGATGAGGGTGACCTGGCTCTTCCCAGCTCCCCGTGGTGGGAGAAGAGCTAAGAAACACCTCAAAAATCCACTCAAGGGAAAAAAAAGGCCTGTAAACAAGAGGCAGGTTTGGCTGCACATGGTTCAGCAGACAGCGATGCCAGCCAGGCACAAGTGTAGATTTGTATTCCCTGGAGCCAGGAGACTGAAATATTTACACTGGTTTACACTGAAATATTTACACTGAAATATTTATACCAGGTTTCTCCATTGTGCTATCCAGAGGGAGCAGGACAGCAAAGGCGGCTTGCCCTGGCACAAAGCAGGAATTCCCATCCCCTTTTTAAACCCAGAGCACATAGGTTTCCATCCCCTCTGATCCCCAGTGCAGCCCAGGACCAGTTGCCCCCTTGCCATCTGCACACCCACCGCACCAGCATCCCTGTTTGACCCAGAGCCTCTCGTTCAGCTCCTGATGCCTGACTGGGGAGAGGAAAGGGACATGGGGAGCCTGGAAAAAGAGACAAGAGGAAAATGATGGGAGAGTGATGTGCAAGAGGAGACAGAGCCTGGACTCAGCCTCAGAATGCTGCTCCCTGTGTGCTGTAACACAGTCAGACTGTGTTTCAAGGCTGGATTCGCCCCATCTCCCTTCTCCCAACTGGGAAAAGAGGGAAAGTGGTGATGCCATTTCAACCCCGAGCAGTCTAGAGGGGAGATAAAAGCAGGTATCAGATATCCCTCTCACAAGACAAGTCTCACCCTGCCCATGGCACAGGCAACTCCTCCCTATCCCTGTTCCTCTCCTCCCCTCTTCTCCTGGCCTTTTTCCCCATTCAGGGCTGGGGGTACCACAGCCATCACACGCCTTCACACCCCGGGACCTTTACTTTGGGACACAGAGCTTGACTCCACACGGAGCTTGCAGTTGGCAGGGGGACAGCCAAACTCCCTGGCATCACGCTGGGACTCACCAGCCTGGTTGGTGGTGATGTTGACGGAGACATGCTGCTGTGGGAAGGGGCTCTTGCTGGACACGCCGTTGACCGCCTGGATCTCGAAGGTGTAGGGGGTGTGTGCCCAGAGGTTGCTGATGAAGACGCGGGTGTCGGTGAGCCCCAGCTGGCGGGGCACGAAGTCCACGTTGTCGTCGCAGCGGGAGCAGGCGCGCCGGTCCGAGCGGCACTTCTTGCACACGATGTTGTAGGTGACGTCGTCCCGGCCACCTGTCTCCCGCGGCGGGTGCCACTCCAGGATGATGGACGTCTCATTGACGATGGAGATGACGTTGCGGGGGCCGGATGGGACGCCTGTGAGAAAGGAGAGGCATTGAGACAGGTCCTTGCCCTCCCCTGGAGGCTCCAGGACAGAGAAGGACACCCCAGGGCTCTGCACTACCCACCACCTCCTCCCGCAGAAGGGATTTGGTGTCCACAGCTTTGCTTAGCTCAGGGTCAGACTTTCCACACTGGCAACACCAACCATCTGCACTGCAAACAAGTTTGCCAGATGGAGATGACAACTCCAATACCACAAACCCACTTAAGTCTCCAAAAAAGCTCCATGTGGAGTGCACGCAGATCTATCCTTGAAGACGGACCCATTTTAATCCCATTGGGAGATGCTGAGATAACTGCAATGCTCACGTGGAGAAGCACCTCGAGCAGATTATCCCAGCAAGAGAAAAGTCACTTAGCCAGCACCATGGAGAACCAGAGGAGCAGCAGGAGAAGAGAGTCAAAATTGGAAAGTGGTTATTAAGGGTTCAATATCTCAAGTTGGAAACCTGGGAATTTCCCAGCATGGAGGAGAGCTGGTACCACTCCATGGTTTGCAAGCAGCTCCCATGTTGGACAAGAGATGAAAATTGCATTGATCAAAGCCGCCAGGAGCCATTGCAAACACTTCAGAGGATGGGAACTGAACGCGGCTCCGATTGCAAGCACTGCCAGATCAGGGCTGCAGTCCGTTCAGGAGGAATCCAGGAGAGCATCACAGAGGTACAAATGCACACTTGCACACGTCTGGGGAAGGATTTGGGGTCAGCCAGGATGGCTCTGCAGCCAAAACCACAAAATTCAGCTGCTTGGTTATATTAAATAAGGTAAGCAAGGAATTCCTCATGTTGGCTGGGCTGGGGGCTGCACTTGCAAGAAAGAAAAAGGACTTTGCCATGATACAGGGAGCAATAAAAATGATGGAGGACTTGACCTGCAAGGAAAGGTTAAGAGAGAGAAGCACGCTCTGTTTTGGGGAAACCCATCCCACGGGAGCGCTCCATGTGTGTGTCTGTGTGTGTGTGTGCACACACATGACAGGGAACATCGTTAGGGCTGTGGATAAATCAGCACCATGAGTGGCTGGGGATGGGCTGGACAGGGACAGATTCATCAGCACCATGGTGACGTGGCTGGTGGGATGGAGAGGTCATTCTGCACAGAGACACTCTGGGAGCCTCTCTTAGCTGCTGCCATGGACAATGCCGATGGAAGATTTTGGTCAAATGCCCGGAGAAATGACAGCCTTAAAAAAAAATTAAGATAATAGAATTCAATTCCCTTTAACCTTTTGCCTCTTTAGGAGTAAAAGTGTCTGTCATGGAGCAGCCACCAGTGCAGCATCCTCACTGGAAAGGGCTTTCCTGGACTTGAGGCACTGCAGCATTGCCAGGCTGCAATCTCCCATGGTGGAGATGTCAAAGAGAATTACAGGAGGGTTGTAGGGGCCACAGCAGGTGCAGGAGCAGGGAAAAGGATCTTGATTCCCCAGGGGAACAAGACTTCAGGACTCACAAAGGCTCAACAGGATCAATATTAGTGAGTTACCCCGAGAAATCTGAAACCTGTCTCAGGAGCCTTAATCCAAATCCTCCCTCTGTACCTTAAGCAGGTAATATCTTTTCAAGAAAAAGGAAAAAAACCCATTATATCTTCCCTTTCCCAGTGGCAAATTGCTGCCTCCCCAGATTCCTCCCACTTTAATTGCAGCCCCTTTCCTCCTCTGCAGGGGTCCAGGAACTGCAAGGATTGCCTTTGGAAGGTTTCCAGTCCAGGGCAGTGCCTGCAGCTCCACAATGTTATGTACTCCTCTGACACAGAGAAACTTTGTGGGTGAACAGCTGGCACCTCAAATTGGAGCACTGCGAAATCAAGCACTGATGAGAAGAAATAAAAATCAGCAAAGATTTTTTTTTTCTTGTATTCCTATAGCGCAGCACTGTTGTAAATCAGTTATGTAATGAGGCATAAAAAAGATCTGTAGATTA
Source organism: Callaeas wilsoni (assembly GCA_013398955.1). Taxonomy (NCBI): domain Eukaryota; kingdom Metazoa; phylum Chordata; class Aves; order Passeriformes; family Callaeidae; genus Callaeas; species Callaeas wilsoni. The sequence goes on from VWPU01015072.1 coordinate 254,200, forward strand.
TCTGTAGTTGTGCAACCTGCTGAATACCTGTATGAGAGCTCAGGTGATCCAGCAAAACACACAAATCCTTTCCTTGTTTCCAACATATGCTTTGGGCGCTTCCCAGCATGGAGAGTCTGGAGCATCCATGTGCTAAAGCTCCATGATGGGCTGGTTCAAGGGCCTGGAGTGTATCTGGGGGGGAGTTGAGGCCTGAGCTCCCAGCAGGCTGAAGAGCACAGCAGCTCTTTCCTCTCTCCTGGGCTCTTTTCCCACCAAAAGACAGGCTTGAGGACACTGCTGCCATGCCAGGCAGCTCGGGCAGGCAGCTGAGCAGCGATGCATCGCTGAATACCAATGCTTAACGCAGCCTTCCCCCTATTAAAACATACTCCATCTGCAAAACTATGAACAAGACAGCCAGAGCAGATAACTTTAAATCCTAATTTATCCTGGGGACTATCTCCCTGCCATCACCGCCACTGCCGGGGTGATGTATAAATTCCAGAGGCTGCCAGCAAGGCGGGATGCGGGGCCATCCCATCCCTCCGCCTCGCCCACCCAGCCACGCTCTTTCTCCCATCCACAGTGGGACAGGGAGGGGAGAAAATAAAACAAACTCCACATGGATTGAGACTTTATCCCTGCTGCTGCCCCAGGAGCGAGGGGAGCGAGACCCTGCAGCCCCCCAGCCCCGAGGCCGTACTCACTGGTGCAGGCGGCGGCCGGCGGGTCGAAGTCCGCCCGGTAGTAGCCGTTGCGGCAGGCGCAGACCGGGGAGGCCTCGGCGGTGGAGCGGCTGTTCGGGGGGCACGGCATGCACAGCCCCGCGCCCTGGCTCGCCTTGAACGTCCCTGCAGGGCAGGCTGCAAGAGAGAGCAGAGCAGGTGGGTTCTGGGCTGTTCTGGGATACAGGAGAAAGTAGGTCCTGTCCTTGGAATGGGGAGGAAAGGAAGAGAAGGAGATGGAGAAGGAGATGGAGAAGGAGGTGGAGAAGGAGGTGGAGAAGAAGATGGAGAAGGAGAAGGAGAAGGAGAAGGAGGGGGAGGTGGAGGTGGAGGTGGAGGTGGAGGTGAGGAGAGGAGAGGAGAGGAGAGGAGAGGAGAGGAGAGGAGAGGAAAGGAAAGGAGAGGAGAGGAAAGGAGAGGAAAGGAGAGGAAAGGAGAGGAGAGGAGAGGAAAGGAGAGGAGAGGAGAGGAAAGGAAAAGATAGAGGAAAAGATAGAGGAAAAGATAGAGGAAAAGACAGGGAAAAGAAAAGGGAGAGGGAGAGGAGACACAGAAAAGCTTCACACTTGTATCAATGCCGAATTGGGTAGCACCTTCCCATGAATCTAGGATGGCCAGAATTTTCCATGTTGGCCATGGATTACTCCTGAAGCCACCAGACAAACACTGCAACCACATGGCAATGATGTTGATCCAGGCAGAGCAAGGGGGCTGCAGTAGCTGCTTCATTCCCTCCTGCTCTTACCTGGGCAGGGGGATGGCAGGGGGCTGTGGGACCCCTGTTCCCAGCAGCACCCATGGGGACATGGACAAGCAGGGGCAGGACAGTGCTCCTCTTCTGCTGATCTGAACGGTCCCTTTCCACCACTCAAACAGCCTGGCTCAGGTCTCACAGCTCTTTTTCCATGCAAAATTTAAATATTTAATTAAAAAGTCGGTGTGGCACCCATGACAGTATGTTATGGGTCCATGCCGTTGATCCCCTGCAGCCTGCGGCTGGAGCTTCCCAGCCTCTGAGTTCATTCAAGCAGGAAATGGCAACTAATTCATAACGGAGAAGATGTTCCAGTTACAGTGAGGGTTTAATCAGTCACAGGGGAGGTTTCACTAATCAACCATCTCGCTGCTCTGTGGAGAGAGAGTGAGGATGGAGTGACAGGGATGGGGTCCCCCATCGCCGCCCCACCCCATCCATCCTCACCAATGGGCACTGATGAATGGATGCTCATCCATCCCTGACATCTAACAAAATCCGACAGAACCAAAGGCTGCAGAAGGGAATATCTGTATTTTGGCATATGTATCCAAGGAATCAGACTTCCACCCAGCCCAGGAGAGACTGTTCCTGGCCTCACACCAGGGTGGTCCCAGCCCCGTGCGGCTCCCGGCTCTGCCCCTGTGATGCCATCCCCCCCAAGGCACAGCTCTGCAGAGAAACACCCGACGTGTCTCATAAACATGGCGATGATTGAGATAATGGAAAGTGCCTCTTAGCCCCTGTCTGCTGCATCAGGATATGAGGCATCTCCTAGCAGCCATGAAGAGGAAATTAATAGGAGCAAGCAGGAGTAACCACTTTGATGCAATTTCCTTGGGAGATAGTGGACCATCTAATCTTTATTGGAGCCCTTTAACCTGTCATTCAAAACTCATGAAGGCCTCCTGCTCATACAGCCTTTCCAGATATTAATAGATGATAGAAAAGAATAAATCAAAACAATATTTTACAATTTTATTATTCAGGAGATTTCCCCCCCCCTAGCCTGAGGCACAAAACTGGCTGCAATGAACTGTCTCCTTCCAACGGCCCTGACAGCTGGGTGGGTGAGGATGTGGCATTCCAGAGGAACTAGCCATCCATCTCCCACTGCCCTTCCTCTTCCCCATCACAGGAGGACTGCCGAGTCCTCCACATCCCACCACAGCCATCCCATGCATGTGGCATCTTAAGGAAGCACTCAGGGCCATAAGCCACCACCTCATGCGGTGGCCAGTGAGACACACAGGGTCACCATGCAGTCCAGAGGACTTCGGGGGGACCTTCAGGATGCTCCACAGCAAAAGGCAGTGGGATGCAGACCCCTCCCTGATCCACACACACAGCCCTATTCCCATAACAGCAAAAGGAGGCACAGAGTTACACAGACACACAAGGCAGGAGACAAAACTACAAGTGGACACCAAGGCTTCGAGTGTACCTCCAGCTCCTCACCTCTCCCTTCCCACCATCGCCTCCCCAACGTGTCCCAGCAGCCTTGTACTCCCACAGGAAGGGTGAGCATCCATGAGACGTGCAAAGGGGAACCTGTGGGCTCTGGAGCTGGAGGATATGTCAGAACACACCCAAAACATGCCACATTCTTTGGAGGAGCAGGAAGGGGTGGCAGTGGTACCAGGGAACAGCCACCTGTGTTTTAATGGAAGAGGATGGGGGAGGGAAGGAGGATGATGAGAGGATTGCAGTGCTATGAACATGCCTGTTTTAAGCTTGAGGGCATGTTGGTGGGTTGGTTGAAGAGGTTTGTTAATGTTTAATTACAATTAATCCAAGTGATGCTTTGTCAAAACACCTGAACATGGCACCCTGCAACCCAGTGTCCACAAGTTTCCGTTATCACTTCGCTTATCCACAAATTCCTGTAATCTGCAGGCACGTGGCTCTTAATTGCTATTATTACCAATTAGCTTTTCTCTCCTGTAATTACACTGTGCTTGCCTAAAGCCTCCCACAGTTTCTGGGAGGTGGATGCCTTCTCCTCCCTCCCAAACATGCCATGGGTGCAGCACTCCCCTCTGGCTGCTGCCCGTGTGTCCCCTCTTACCAGGAGAGCTGAACCACGAACCTGATACTGAAAACACAGCACAAACCCCCGGGGCCCTGCAATGCCGTGGTGGGATCCACAATCCTTCACGTGGCAAACTCACAGTCCAAGTGCAACGCTCAGATGGAGGACTCGAGCCCAGGAGGGAGCAATAAATCACCCCACTAACGGCCAGTGCAACATTTGCCCTAATTTAAGGGCTGCTCCAAGAGCTTCCCAGAGCTGGCAAGGCCTGCATCCACGACAGTGTGTCGGACAAGTGCAGGATGAGGCTCTGCCTCAGCTTTCCCTGTGGGAAGGGGCTCTTTCTGCCAGTGCCCAGGCTCTGGCACAACCGACGTCTCTTCAGCCCAGAGGAGAATTAATTGATTGTTGATTATGGGGGCTGGATAAGATTAATGATGTGCTTAACTATCCATTTCCTCACATTTAGGCACCAGGGGTGTGTTTGTAAACGCTGAGGCATGGAACTCCTCTGTGCTGCTCGGCAGGGAGGATGCTCAGCACTTAACCCCCCCACAATCCAAAGCTGCCCATGGATCCATCATCCTGCCTGCACACCAGGAACGCTGCACATCCCAGGTGTCAGTTTGCCAGCAGGACCCCTTTTCCAGGGCTGACATGTCTAGGGGTGGGAGAGAACATCAGTGAGGGGCTGGTAAAACCCTGGCTTCTTGCAGCGAGATGTTATCAGTGGAAGTTTGGGGGAAAAATAGCAGCATGTTGCCCTCACGTCCAAGGGGTGATTGTAAGGATGTGGCCACAGGGCTGGATACAACTGGGGACTCCCAGCCAGAGCTGAACCTCTCCTACTCCCCATCCAAGGCTCAGAGGAGGGATGTGTCACATGTCTCACAAGGCAAACACCCAGTGAAGGTACCACAAAGCTGTGTTCCCACTGCTGCCTCCCTCTGAAGCTCCCAGAATCACAGAATCTGGGAATCACAGAACCACAGAATCTGAGAATGCCAAAACCACGGAATCACAGAACCACAAAATATGCTGAGCTGGAAGGGACCCCCAAGGATCATCAATCCAGCTCCTGGTCCTGCACATACACTCCAACAACCCCAGCCTGTGCATCCCTGAGAGCATTGTCCAAATGCTCCTGGAGCTTGGGCAGCCTCAGGGCCATGCCCATTCCCTGGGGAGCCTGGGCAGTGCCCAGCAGCAGGATGGATTATGGAAGCACTCGTGGCACACAGCAGCACTGCGAGGGCTTTTTACTGCTTAACACTCTCCTGTATCCTGCATCCCTGTATTCCAGGTGCCAGGAGTCCTAGAAAGAGCCAGAGATAAGCAGGATCTCGGCTTATCCATCCCTGCTCCTCCTCGAGGCAAACCACCATCACGGCCTCTGTGGAAAGGGTACAAGCGTGGGGATATTCAAGTATGGGGGTATCCAAGCATTTCACTCTCAAACTAAATCCCCTCAGTTAGCACCTGGAACTTGCACTTTTTAATTACTCTCTCAGGGAAGCTTAAGTTAAAAGAGAAAAAAAAAGAGAGAATGGAAAAAAGAAAGGAGACATTGCCTCTACATTAACTTGCTCTAAAGCTCCCTGGGGATGCAGAGTCGCATTTTTCCGTCTCAGATTTTAAAATAGGAGCTTCTCAAAGGAATTACAGATTCAGCAGTGATTCAGAGAGCCTCGACCTGCCCCAGCCCTCACCAGCACCCAGCAAACCAAGTGGGCAGTACTTCATCCTTCCCACGCCCCTCTGTCCCTGCTGTGGCAGAGCTAACCCCATTTCCCAGGTATCCCCAAATTCACATTTGTTTTGGGTTCCCTTTTGGGTCCAGTGCCTTTCCAGGGCAATCCCAGTGTCTTTAAGCACACCTGTGGCACTCTGGCACAGCAGGTGATGAAAAGCTGCGTTAGAAGCAGCAGGTCTGCACGAGACGATGCCCTCAAGCAAGCTGGAGGTGTGGAGAGCACTGTCAGGTGCAAAGGCACTACAGAGCCTGGATGATCCAGCCTTGCTCCAAAAGGACATGTGGAAGCACCTGCCAGCACCCCTGGGAGATGGGCAGCAGGGTTTGAGGACAGTACAGGTCAGGAAAGACGGAGAAACTGTGGCTCACTGCATTTGCAGCCTGCCAGAAAAAGATTCAAGAGCTCCCTTTCTGCAAACAATAATATATCCTTAAGAAAAAATACCGGCTCCTCAACCCAACACCTTGGGCACGAGGCTCATAATTTTTTGATGAAACCCCTCCAAAAAAGAGAGGAGATGCTTGCTAGAAACCCCTTGTGCATTTTGTACATACCATCGACACAGAATCTATCTTTAAATACATTAAAAAATAAAATAAGAAAAAAAAAATTAGTTTTTCAGCTTTCAAACTGGTTAGCTCCAGAGATGGATGTTTTAAAATGCTCTCCTTGCCGTCCCACTGTCACCCTGAGTGGCCGAGATGCCTGCTAGGACACCCTCCCAGACACTTTCAGCTGAGAGACACCATCCAGGCACATAAACACCCACACGAAATTGTGCGCTACAGAAAAGTGTCATCTAGAGGATGCTGTGACTACAGGGGCAGACACTTGGCACGGCTTCCCAGGGCTCCCGTTTGCCCTCTGGGGCAGTGCCAAGGGCACTGGTGCTCCCTGGGGACACACACAGACCCCGGGCTGCCACCCAGTCCATGCATTTGGGCTTCCATGCCTTTGATATGATGATGACACAGGCTGCAAGCTGAGGGGAAAAGCGGCAGTACTGGGCAGGCTGTCACCCGCTGGCAGGGGCTGTCATCTCCCACCTTCAAAGGGTGACGAGGGCACTGCCTTCCCACCCTGCTCTCATCTCCCTCGTTATCCTCCCTGCACACATCCAAGCAGGGAGCAGGCATGTGGTGGTTTAATTGCATCCCTACACGGTGCTCTCCTGCCATCCCCCTTCCCTCCTGCCTCTCTGCTGGGGAAGGGGCTGGCAGGTTGTTTTGTGAGGATTTTGCCCCCATACCTAGTTTTTAATTATCTGATTCCCTTTTGCATTAAGCCAAGTGTTTCTCCAGGAATGTCTCAGCCTGGCACAGCCACGGGGAGCCCAGCAGGCAGCCAGCAGTGCCAGGGGGTGTTCTGCCATGCCGCCCTCCACCAAGCATCCACAAATTAATCCGGAGAGCTTTCCACACTGGGAGCAATGCCAAGCCAGGAGGGCTGGGAGAGTACCCACCACACGCATCCCACCTTCCTGACCATGCCAAGAAAGGAGACTCGGCCATAAAACACTCCATCGGCCACCAAATCCCAGCATCCAGGCCTCAGTGTAGGGAGAGGAGTGCGACCCAGATGGAGGAACAGGGAAGTCCAAGCATTCCAGCCCTAAAGTATCCTCCTGGATACTCAGCACAGGACCCCAAGCCATGCCAGAAACCGCAGCACACGAGGACAGGACATCCCAGCAGAGCCTTGTCCCAAAACCTCATTTTGGTGCAAACTTCACTATTTTGTAGCCAAACGCACAAATTTTGGAGCACTCAGAGACGCTCCTGCCTCGGGGCAATCCGAATTACAAACAGCACCAGTTCCCGTTACATTCCCTTCTTTCAGCACTGTATAGGCAGAAACTCATGAGAGAAACTCATGAGATAAACATGAGCTTCCCAGCATCCGGGCTGGCATCCTGCGGGCACGGACTCCGTCTCTCCCGCTGCACGGAGCAATGCGGCCCCTGCTCCGCGTGACGCAGCCGCTTAATTAAACCAGCCCTCCACCTCGGGAGGAATAGGCTTAGATCCGCCTTGGGACACATGTAAATTAAAGTCAGAGCCGGCCTGCCATGGTTTATTCATGGAGGGAAGTAAAATTCAATGTGGTTTTACCCTTCCCGGGGTTTTTTTTCTGCTTTTCTTCTCATGGATGAGAAGTGAATCGGAGCAGGGCAGGATTTCAAAGGTGGTTGTGGAGCAGTGAGCTGTGCAAGGCAAATTAGAGGCATCAGGATTGGATGAGTCCCTGTTCACCTCTCCCAAAAATCCCACCCCTTGCCCCAGGGGAGCAAATACCTGGTTGACAGAGTGAGGTGCTTACAGACTGAAATGATCACCAGAGTAAGCCCCGTGTGCTTCACTGGAAGCAAAATGCAGTCAATGCTCACCCAGAAGCAGTTTTCCTCCAGAAAGGCTTGCTTGGAAAAATTAAGGGTCTCTGGATGCAAAGGAGCTTCAACACCAACTGTTTAGGTGGCATCATGGCCCTAAACAAGGAGTTTAGGCCTCGAGCAGGGCATGGAAGCAGCTGGTTCAGGCTCCCACGTGCCTGGCTGCTCACTGCCTGCAGCTGCCCAACAGGTCCATGCTCACCCATTTAATCACCACTCTGGGCTTCGCTCTCTCTGTTTTTCACGGTTGGGGGGATTTTGAAGGTCTGAAGAGAAAATCTGTCCCAGATGGACGCAAAGAGAAGAGCAGGCACGCCCTGGGCAGGCAGTGCTGCGGGGCTGCCAGCTTGCCACAGAGCAAGGAACTTGCTTTGCTCTCCAAAACAGCCAGTGGGGGGGAAAAAACCCAACACTGTTCACGGTCACTTTTCCAAATCACTGTTCTCCCACTCAAGTTTTCCTCTGTTTTAGTTTCCACTTGGCTCCAGGCTCACTGCCCAGTCCCACGCCACAGCTCCCTCACCACAGCTCCACTTCCTTGCCAAAAAACAGCCACTTTGAGTGATCAAACTGAACAAACTGATCAGACTCCAGACAATTCACACACATACACAGGGAGGTTCGTAGCAGAGCGAGCAGCAGACACGTGGCCATGGCAGTACTAGGCACAGGCTGCTCCTCACCATCCTCACTGCCCCAGCTCATTATTCTGAGTCAACAAATGAAAGGGGGATGAAGCAGTCATCAAGAATTTGGTGCTATTTAACCTCTTTATATTCTTCTTTAAAAACAGATTTAGCAGCTACAGCCTGGCAGAGGCTCTTCCCTCAGCCAGGGCCACCATCCCTGCAAGAAGGAGCTTCCAGTGCCTAAAGAGCCTCCAAGGGCCTGGAGTGATGGAACAAAGGGGAAGGGCTTTACATGGACAGAGAGCAAGGTTAGATTGGGCATTGGAAAGAAATTCTGGCGTGGTGAGGCCCTGGCACAGGTTGCCCAGAGAAGCTGTGGCTGTCCCTTCCCTGAAAGTGTCCAAGGCCAGTGCCTCACCACCATCTGTCACCCACAATGAATCTCACAATGAGTCTGGAATAAAAAACTGAGGGATTGAGATTCAGGCCAGGACTTATGTCCCAAAAACACAACCCCCAAAGATGATCTACCCTCACTGCAGGCATCAGGCTCCATGGAGAAATATTTTTTCCCCTCATGAACTGCAGCAATGTGAAACTTCCGAGCCGATGGACACAGACTGGAAGAGTCGATACTTCCACGTGCTACCTAACCCAGCACATGGTGTTCACCCCTCAATGCCCGCGTGAGTTATTGAACCACCTCACCAACAGGGAAATGAATGGGCACAAAAATTCCTGGAGGATCTCCAGGAGAAGCTCTTCCCCCAGGTACAGAGCTGCTGGCAGGGGCTGTGGTTAGCAGCTCCCTGAAAAAGATGCATCTTTTCCTTGCAACCAGGGATTTTGGGAACCAAAGATGTCACTCCGTAATTCCAGCCCCTCTTCTGTCTGGGAAATTGGAGTGGCATCACCACTGGGATCCCCAAAGTACAGTCCCCTCCTGGCTGGGAAGCAAACATCTCCCGTCCCTAACTGGAACTAATTAAGCACATCTTCCTCCTTCTCCAGCTCATGCCATGCAGTGTCCCCTCGATCTAGAGAACATCAAGTGCTCATTAATTATGTCTGAAGTGGTTCCTCGTTAGTGCTGATACGTGAAGGAACAGTCACCCCAGGATGAGGCCGAGGAGAGTTTCAGCCGCGGGGCCAGGCTGGCACTGCCAGCACGGGCAGGGACACGGGGACACACAGCTTCCCTGTGCCCCCGCCACAGCACTGCAGGACATCGTGCCTCAGGCCACACTGGGGTGCTAGGATGTCCCACCATGGAGCGGGACACTGCCATCCTGGTGGAGGTGAGCCTTGCAGGGCTCTGGTTTGGCTGACTGCTCAAGGACTATGCCCAGGAATGGATTTGCCATGAGAGGATAGATTTGACATGGGAGGACGTCCCAACCAAGGTGCACTCCTCATCCACCTCAAGAGTGCTATGCATGGAATTAATTAGAAAAACAATTAAGAGAGCTTCCCTATGAATATTTATAGCAGAACAAGCCATAATTACTATTCCTGGGAGGAAAGGCACCTTCCTATCCAGCTGCAGAGAGGAGAGAGGACACACGGCACCGACAAGGGTGACAGCTTTGAAAAGCCCTTCCAGCCAAAACATTCCATGCTTCCAGGATTCCCGCACTGGCCCAACCCTATGCCACAGTGAGGAGGGCAGGCAACCTGCTCCAGAGCTCCTGGCCAGGAAACGACTCCCTGCAAGCAGTGTGAACACTCTGGCACTGTCCCTTTTGGTGCCACCACTGGGTACAGGATGGATGCCTAGAGCTGCAGGGTGGGAGAACACTCAACTGACCCCACCTCTGAGCCCAGACAGCTTCTCCCTGCCTAAATTTCCACCTGTGTCTATGCTGGTGATAGCAACAAGCAGGCACAAAGGAGTGGTCTCCTCCATCCTCAACACCTGCTACACATAAGTCAAAGCCACCTGAGATTGCAGGGATTTACTGTATGTAGGAGCTCTGGAAGCTTTTCTTAGCTGTGAAACATAATTTGCACCTTGGGCTCTCTTAGAATAAGTTGTCTTCAATAGTAACACATGATTAAGAGCTCAGGAGCAGATCCGATGCGGAGCAGGAGATCTGTGATAACCCCAGGTCTCTCCTGTCACCCTTCTCCAGCACTGCCACCCTTGCTTGCCTGGTGTGCTGAAACAGATGCCCATGGCAGAACCAGGAGATTCGGATTTAGCCAGAGAATGATGGTCCCTGGAAATACCCAGACAGCCAGAGAACCTTTCTGCCATGCCCAGAACCATTTCAAATGCCCTGTTTTGCAATAGTGCACAACCTGTAAACATCAAAGTAATCCCTGCTTGTGAGGAGGGTGACCAGGTCCCTCTGCATCACAGAGGAGACACAAGCCAGTGTGCACCAACCCCTACCAAAGCTATGTCCAGGGCAGATCTGTTGAGCCTGGATGCAATACATACTATAATAAAATACAAAATAAAAAATTAAAGTGTAAGTCAATATCGTGTCTCTCCTCAAGGGCAATTTGCTCTCTGGGCTGCAGACCCAGCAAAGCTGCCTGAGCCAGGATGGAAATTCAATTCATAATTCCCCCTGTATATCATTTTCCAGGATGCTCCTGCTTTTACAGACAAGTTTTAGGCAGCGAAGTCCAGAGACCAGACCTGAGGCTGGAGCTCTCCACCTCCAGCTTGGCACACATTTCTGTGCCCCACGCTCCACAACTCTCCCCCAGAAAAAGCAAGGAGATGGCAGAGCTCTGCCTGCACCCTCCAGAGCATCATCCTAGAGAGGCCCCAGGGAGGACAGGGATGAGACAAGAAAAGAACAGCATTATCCCAGGACTTGCTCCCTGCTCACAGGGGTGCTGCCGCCGGGAGCCCAGCCATGTTCAGGCAGGATGCAGCCACACTGAGAGCACCACGGCAACCAGCTCCTACCCCAGCCCACAGCTCTCCTGCCTCAAATCCTTTTCACACAACAAACGTGACACAAGCAGATGAGTCCTGGGATGAACACAAAATCTAAGTGATGCAGTTCCTCCCATGCCATTAATGACATTTTCTTGGCTGCTGCTGGAGCCTAGGGTGGGAGAACAGCAATTCCCGCCTGGGGTGGGTGCAGAACTTAATTTGGGGTGCCCACAGCTCTGATTTGATGCCCCCACAGCCCAGGCATGGATGGTTCCTTGGCTGTGAGTGCTGCATTGGCTGAAGACGGATGGGTTTTCCCATGGCTCCTCTAAAGGCCTGTTTGAGAGCGCGAGCAACGTTTTGATTTAATCGCCCTGCTCCTCTCTCCACGCATCCTCTGCGATCCTGAGGCACCAGGCATGACAAATGACCACTTGTAACACACTCAGAGCTGACACCCACGGCACCGCTCCATTCGTCACCATCCGAGTGCATGGCGAGCCTCGGCGAGGGGAGCAAATTAAAACCTCCGTTTCTGCACTGATTACTTTTCCCTCATCCTAGCGGGCCCCATCCTTCCTCAGCAGTGTCCCAGCTGGCACATCCAACCCACACAAACGTCCTTAGACAGCCAGGGGAAAGCAGGGCAACTCATTCTACCTGGTCCGTGGCTTTTTCACCACTCTGGGTCTCTCAATGACTAAAACATCATCCATGAAGGGCTGCTTCCCCAAGCAGGGGTTGCAGGAGACCTGCAAAGTCCAACTGCAGCCCAACTCAGCTTCCAAATGATGCCTTGCACACAGGATTGGTGATGAGTTATCTCATGGCTTGAGGGGAAAAATCCATTTTTTTATTATTATTATTATTATTATTATAGAATCAGAGAATCATTAGGTTGGAAAAGCCCTCCAAGGTCATTGACTCCAAACATTAACCCAGCACTGCCAAGGCCACCACTAAACCATGTTCCCAAATGCCACATGTACACAGCTTTCAAACACTTCCAGGGATGGTTATTCCATCATTTCTCTGGGCAGCCTGTTTCAGGCCTTGGCAGCCCTTTTGGTGAAGAAATTTTCTCTAATTTCTGATGTAAACCTCTTGAGGCCGTTCCCCCTTGTCCTGTCCCTGCTCCCTGTGAGCAGAGCCTGACCCCACCTGGTTACCCCCTCCTGTCAGGGAGTTGTGCAGAGCCAGAAGGTCCCCCCTGAGCCTCCTTTTCTCCAGGCTGAGCCCCCCCAGCTCCCTCAGCCACTCCTGGTGCTCCAGACCCTTCCCCAGCCAGGGTAAAAAACTCCTTTTTTTATGTTTTAAATTATTACTGTTATCCTACAGGGAGAGACACTGTCTCCTGGAGCGTGTCATGGGCTGTAGGGTGCAGCACAGTCCCAAACATGGGTGAGATTCCCACCCCTTGGCGAGCAAACCACAGCAAGAAGAGCCATTCCCAAAGGAGTTCTCTTGTGACTGTAAAAAAAAACCCCAACAGCCCAACAAAAAAAAAAACAAAAAGGAAAACATTATAGAAAGGCTTTTAAAGTCCCTGGCTGAGTCACTGGGTTTGCCAGGTGCTGGCTGTTTGCAAACAAGGGTGAAACAATGCGGGTGCCGGACATGGGCCGGATCTGGCGCTTCCTTGCGGCTCTCCCATTGTCCAGGAGAACAATCCCTGCTCCTGCTGGACAGCCAAGGCCTCCGACGTGCTGGCAGCAGGGTGAGAGCCAGGTCTCCTGGGCTGGGTGAGTGGAAAAGGTTGGGAAAGATGGGTGGGTTTCACAGCCCACTGCCACAGGGATGCTCATGGATACGCACACATGGAGCTCTGCACCTCAAAATTCCCCAAAAAATTCATTTCCCGAGGCTCTTCAGCTACCACAGAAAGTTTCCTAAATGGATCATGAATAGAACAAGGGTTTGGAAGCAGTTTTATGCCTCCATTTGCAAGCAGTCGCAAGGAAAGACCCTTGGGTGGGTGGGAAAAATCAAAGGAGGATTTTTCTTCCTGTTTTAAGGCTGGAATCAATGTTATTAACACTCAGAATTTCTCATGGTAGGAAGGGGAAATACCTAAATGGCCCACGGAACAATTTAAGGAGGAAAATAATTGATAAGCGGGAAAATAAAGCCATCCATGGAAGCCTGTGGGCCATTCCCTAGTCCATCTGAGGTAACTGCTGTGACGGTCCAACTCAGGAATCCCAACCCTGCAATGCTCCCCTGGCCCCCACTCACACCTTGCCTGGGGTATTTTCCGTGTTTCTCCCTTTTTTCTCCTTTGGTCGGGTCTGGATCACAGGGATGATTTGGGGACAGGGAGTGGTGGCTGTGGTGCCCAAGCCTCCTCCCCGGCAGCAGCCAGGACTCATGGACCCTCCCCATCCCTGTGCTGGGGGAAGGAAAAGGGCCTGAATCCACCAGAGGCACATTTGGGCTAATAATGTCTAATTAAGACTTTCATTAAAACCCATCACACTCATTAGAAAAAAAAGTTAACAAGGTTTTCCTGGACATTTTTCTTGCAAAATTATTACGGAGGTTAATGGATGCCTTCACTAAGGCATAATTTAGGAAAAATCCCTTTTTTTTTTTCTTTTTCTCTGTCTTTTTTTTTTTTTTTTTTTTTTTTTGTGATTCTACTGTTTCTCCTCCACAGTGTGGCCGTGGTAAAACTGGGCTGCCTGTTCCACCCAGTGGTGGAAGCCGGGAGATCGCTGCCAGGCAAAGGCAAAGCCCCTCCAACAAAGGGGAGCATCCTTCCATCCCTCCCTCCCTCCCACCGGCAGCGCCGCCAGGATTGGGCAGGAGCTGGGAGAGCTGCCACTTCCCAGCCCAGCCCGAGCAGGGAGAGTGCCTTGGGCTGATGCAGGATGGGAGAGGGGCAGGAAACTTGATATTGTGCCAAAAAAACTGAAACAAAGAGGGGAAAAAAAAAGCGAAAAAGGCCCATTTTAAGCAGTCGGAGGTTTGTGGCTCGGCTAAGCCTGAAATAAAACAGCCCCTGGATATCTTTGCTGCCGTTTAGGGTGGAAAGTGCCCCGGCTGCTCTGATTTGGGTCTAAAAGCAGCTTTTGGGATGGTTAGCGGGGTAGTGTGTCACAGGTGCCCAAGTCCCAGGAGCAGAGGCACAGCAAGGCACAGGGAGGAGAGCCCCAGCCCCAGGGTGCTGACACTGCCCAGCCGTGGGATGCTGGGCAGGAGGAAGCCTTGAAATCCCAATTCCAACCGGCAGGGAAACATTTTCCCTGGGAAAACATTTAAATCATCATGAGCATCAGCCGTCGACGGTCCCTTCTACCCAGCTGCCAGGCAGAGACCCCAGTGTGCATCAGCTGTTTGTCCACAGGTTTGGAAAGATTTGGGAACTGGTTGACCTAGACCTGGTCCCCAGGAAAGAGCTTGAGTAAGTGCTGATGGTTTTTAAGCCCAAACATTTATTTTTTGTCCCCAGCCCTTGTTCTACCTGGCCAATTCTAGGATGCTGCTGGCCCCATCCCATGTCCTGCTAAACCAAATCCAAGGGCGGGTGGAAGGAGAGAGGGGCAGGGTAAGCACTTTCTTTTTACCTCTTTGTTTTTGCCCTCCTGATTTAGAGGAGAAAATCTTTTTAAAAAGATCAGTTGTAGGCCATGTAAGCTGGAATGAGATGCTGGAGTGGTGGGGAGGAGAGAGGTCAGCACAGAGGCTGGAAAGAAGATGATTCCCAACCACAGGGAAGTGCATGGACCAGCAGATTGGATAAAAAATAACAAATTAAGCCATCCTTAAAAGCAAAAACAAGGCTTTTCTGCAGCCCCTGCCAATGCCTGGTGTGCTCACCCTGCCCCAGGCATCCGGGCATGGAGCTGCAGCTCACTGGGATGGGACAGATACAGCCACAGGCATGGGCAGCAGGGTCCTCTGTCCCCATGACCTCCCTTGCTGCCATTCACCCATGGGACAAAATCAACATCACCTTCATCACCAAAGAAAACCTCTTCTGGGTGCCCCAAAATGCTGCAGGGGCACCAGGCTGGACCATGGAGCAAGGAAAAGGCAGGCAAAGGCACAGTCAGAGACCAAAAAGTCCCAGTTCTCAACACAAGCAACAATTTCATTGGGAAAACTTGACAATTCCCTTGTTTTAAGTGATAGAAAATTGTTCTACTATTAATTGCAAAATGTTTGCAATTATTTTAAAAATCACTTTCTAAATCACATTGTTTCCAATCTTCTGTGATGGATAAGTAGAGGAAATCAATAATTATCACCAGGGCTGCTCGGCAGGAGGGGAGGATAACAGGAGAACCAGCATGGAGCTGCTCACTCCTCCACATCCAAGGTCGGACGTGCCCCTCCCGCTGCTCCTTCCCCTAATCCATTCCTCCACACAAAAGGCAGAAGGGAAGGACAAACACCGAAAGGAGCCAGGGAAATCAAAGGGATGAAGGAGATCAGGATAAACCCACAGAGAGCTTTGGCAAAGGCTGGGCAGAGCCCAGCACATCGGTCAGCAGGTGAGGAAGGATGGGGGGACCCAGCTGGAGGCAGGATAAGGGACTGGCTGCTGTGGAAAGCCAGGGATGCCTGGAAGCAAGGCTGCTTGATGAGCAGCCTTTGCATTGCAGGCATTACAGCCCAGCTTTGCTCTTGTTTTGTAGGGTTTATTATGGTTTTTTCCCCCTGCTAGGTCAGATTTCCAGCTGCTGTAGCAGACAGGCCAGCAGCGGCAGATCGGAGGCTTCCAAACACAGCAGCACAGGAATTCGCCAGGAGGGGAAAACTGAAAGTGAGACAAGGCCGGGAAGCAGCAGGACTGCTCTCTCACCCCTTCTTCCTGGGTTTATAAATACAACATAGAAATTCAGCACACAGCTGGTTCAGTCCCGGACTTTTTCTTTCTCTGTGCACCCGAGTTAGTGCCCGGCCCTGGGAAGGTCAGAGAGAAAGCCAGCGTGATTCCAGCAGACAGAAATACAGTGCCCAGTCCTCAAAGTCAAAAGGGATGAAAGGCAAGAGACACAACTGCCAACATTCTAGTGAGGGGTTCCTTTGCCATGGTCAGGTTTCAAACACCAGGAGAGAAAGGGTTTAACAATCTTCCTTGAGGAGAAAAAGCAAAATCCACGCAGCATGCTCATCCAAGGTTTCCCCCGCCTCCCAGTGATCCCCGCTGCCACCTTCCCTCCCACCTCCTCCCCAGCATGATGATGCATTGCCCCTTGACCACACAAGGAAGCCATAAAGCAGGGCTGAGGGATGGGGCAGAGCAAGACGAATGGATTTAATATCAGCCCGAGCAGAGCGTGGGCTGTCTCGCGCACCAAATGAATTATTCATTTGGGATTCAGGCAGAGCCTCCACCTCGCACTGACCCACCGCCCCCACGGGCACAGGGTGTCCAAGAGATGGGCTGGGCAGTCCACTGGGCTTTGGAGTACAGCTGAGAGCTGTGCCAGGGAGTCTGGGATGGGAACAAATAACGGGGCTGATTGATAAAGACAATTCCCCTCTCTCCCACGCCCATCCTGGCACAGTGGTGGTAGCAGCCCCCCATCCCTCTGACCCCAAAACACAAGGATAATCGCCTCAGGGCTCCGAGTACCCCCAAGGAAGATGAGTTGTGCCTGTGCCTCCCTCGAGCCGTAAGTGCTGCTAAAAGCCAGGATTAATGAATCCCTGAGTGCCCCAAGCTCCACTGTCAGCACGAACCCACTCCAGTCTAATGGTCCCATGATAGGCACAGCCTCCTTCCCAGGGGAGCGAGGGATGAGACAGAGCTGGGGGAGCTAAACAATCCAACCCTATCTTTTTCCCCACCACGCAGGAATTAAGCCTATTTTTTCAGCCTTCGAATACTGAGGGATTTTCTTTTTTTGTTTTTATCTTCCTTGGTGACAATTCCAATAGGCTTGTTAAGTGTCTCATATCAGGCTGATGAAGGCTTGAAGCCGATTTCAGGAGTGTGTGCTTCCCAGGAGCTAGGGTGCAATCCTGGCAGCTTCCCTGCCAGGCAAACCAGGCACAGGAATACAACTCCTTTGGAGAAAACAAAGTCAAACAGAAAACCAAATAAAAAACATTTTTATTTCTAAACTTTGCAATGTGCCACCTCCTGCCCACCAACCTTCACGAAGGGCAGCAGTGGGCTTAGATCTTCCCTTGGCTGCTCCAAGGTCCATGGGGATACAAGGAGGAGCTTGATGGCCAATGAACTCCATGGAGCCAGAGTCCAACCCAAGGTCAGATTTTTATTCATCAGTTAATTTTCCAAAATTCCAGATGTTAACCCTGGATCAAGCTTTTAGGAAGGGTTTTAGTGAACTTGCAGGGATATGGGATATACTGGATTTGGGTTCCTCGGCAGCATTGAGCAGGGCCTTCAGACACACAGGTCTCGTGCAAGCCCAGCCTTTTCTCTGTCCTCCTGACATGGCAACTGGAAAGTACTCACATAGGATTAGGAAAGGGCAGCCACTGGAGCTCTCCTCCAAAGAGCATCTTACCAGCACCCATGGAATCATCAAACAGCACATTCTTGTCATCACAGACGTGCCTGGTGCCGTTTACCACCTGCTTGCCCCACACCCACAGCATACTCTGGTGTGTTCAGGATCCTACATGCTGCCAGTCAATCTATAAAGGATATTTCTACTCCCTTGGAGCTGCCAGGATCCCTAATCTTCGCTTCAAGGAGTTTGAATACAAAGCACGCTCCCCATGCAAAGGCAAAATGCTCACCAGGAGCTCAGCAGTTTCTCCTTGGGGATCAGTGCTGAGGAGTGGGAGCACAGCTGGAGACAGGCACTAGGGCACAGAACACCCAACAAATCCCCAATTACCTGGGGTCTGCTTGGTGTAGCTTTGATGGCATGAACACTTCACAACCCTTGTGGAGTTTGCACAAGAAAAGGAAATAAGAAAAGCCATGGAGATGGGTCTAACACCCACACTCAGCAGGTTTGTTCCCATGCCTCTCGTCCTGCTGTTGTCAACCCTCTGCCCCTCCCCAAGCATTGAGAAGGTGCATCACAGTCCTCCCAGGGGTCGGGAGCACTCAAGACCCCACCTTCCTCCAGCTGGCAGAAAGGTCAACACCACCAAAACTCACGGTTTTACACTATCACTGTTTTCCTCCATTTCAGGCAAAATGACATTACTTCCCAATTCCAGTGTTTAGCTAAAATTAGTATTTGTTTTCCCATGATGAGAAATGTCATTTTGCCATATAACCATGTGTGCTTTCTGTGTGTTGGTTCAATAGCAGAGGAACGTCTCGCCAGAAACACTCAGTTTGCAGAGAGCCCTCCCTCTGACAGAGCGCTTCGGCTCCTCACAGGAATCTCCTGGTGGGAACAAAACCACCCTAAGGGTCAACCACAAGACTCATAGGAATCCCCCAGCCATGCTGTTTGAGAAAAGGATTCTGGGGGTTTCCTGGTTGTTGGAGCCCTGGCACAGGAAGGTGTCGTCATCCCCACCTTGGCCAGGTGGGAATGAGGCTTTGCACAGTGAAAACCTACACAAATTCCCAGGTTTAGAGCAAACCATGAAACAAGGTTCTCCACAGCTTGAATCCCAGCTTTGCCATTTTCACATATCCAGAGTTACAGGTGGAGAACAAACACTTGAGGGACTCCCCAAAAAGCATCACAGCCAAGCCTCGTGGTACACACATTCCACCACCTGCAGCAAAAGAGATCCAAGTTGGACCTCTTCCAATCACAACCCTCCAAACTAGCCCTTAAGCACGTTGACCTTCTCCTTCTTCCCAACCCTTCCTTGTCCTGGTAGTGTTGACCTTCTAGAAGCTATTTGGAACTGATGAAACAGGTTGAGCAAAAAGCCCTCTCCTATCCCCTCCTTCCAAGCAGCATGCAAAACCAATACCTTAATTTGGGAGAGGAGAAGGAAAGGGCGGTCAATAGAAAAAAAAAAACAACACTCCAACGGTATTTGGGAACTATTCACCACAAGGGCAAAAGGAGATGAAAAGCAGTGAGCACTGTTTCCATATTTATAACCTCACACTGCAGGACTCCAGCAGGCAGCAGCACACTGGCAGCGTGGCCGGGGAGTCCAAAAACCAGCACAACAATTCCAATTAACGCTTAGAATCAGAGCAGCCCCACAGCAGCCGGGCCCAACGGCAGCTGCCCAGCTCTGCCAGGGAAATAACGAGGCAGATGAAAGAGCCCATCCGGCAAGGGCAGCACTTTGAAGGCACCACATCACAGAGGTGACTTCCAGCAGGGTGGCAGCAGCACCGGCACCGCCACCCGCACCCTCACCACGCTGCTCACCAGGTCTGGCCGCTGACCAGAGCACACCGAGAAACCACAGGCTGACCACTGCTCCCAAATTCCTGCCTGCTCCCTGGAGCAAAACCACATCAGGGGAAGTACTGCCTACTGCACAGAACAGTTTGTTTGGGGACAAACATTTTGCCCTGAAACAAACACAAAGGGCTTGTTGCCCAAAGCCAACCTTACCTTTGCAAGCCACGTTGTTCTCGGGCTCATAGCCAGCCTTGCAGGTGCAGCGGCCGATGGGCACCATCCACTCGCCATCACCATTGCAGTACAGCTTGATAGGCACGTCCACCTCCTCAGCATTGGGGATGCAGGTGCCACGTGCCGTCACCAGAGAGGTGCTCTCCGCACCTGTCATTGTCTCCGGGAAGATGGCAAAGTTCTGCACCACGCTGGGGCACTTCTTGAAGAAGACCCTGACAGACAGCAGAGACATGCAAGCCCCGTAGTCCTGGAAAGCCAGGTAAAAGCCATTGCGGGTCAGGGGCCCAAAACTTCTCACTTCCGTGTTCACCTTCATCAGCCGGCCCCCAAAGTCCACCTGGGAGAAGCTCTCGTCAGCAGCGATGGTGTCCACTTTGAGGTAGGGTGCCTCCGTCCAGAAGGCGGACTTCTTGGTGGCAATGACAGAGTCTGTCTCGTAGTAGTAGAGGTTGAAGGTCTCCTTGCAGGAGCCAGGGACGTTGGGGAGGCTGCTGCAGTCCCGCACAGTGAAGCGCATCTCGGTGTAGATGCGGTGAGCCCCGCGCCGGTTGATGAAGGTGGTGAGGAGCCAGTTGTTCTGGTTGGGCTCGAAGACGTTGCACACCTGGTACGTACGGATGGTGTTGAGGTTCTCGTCGTAGCCACTGACTTCTTCCCACTGCAGAAAGGAGCAGGGAGAAGCCGTGAGAAGGAGGAAGAGGGACTGGCAATGGCTGCTCACCCTGCACAGGGCAGGGCTGGGAGGACAATCTCAAAGCTCCAAAGGTGATGAGGAATGTGGTTATGGGCACACAACATGATGCATATGCAGAAACACCAACCAGGACCAGAAGAAATCATCGCCCTCTTACCCCTGCATGCCTCTCCCCCTTACTCCCAATTGATGCTAAAACGTCTTTTCCACATGGGCAACTGCCTTATCTGCCCTGAGAGGATGTAAAAATGTGAAGAAAGATGGCCCAGGCACCTGGAGGCAGGAGGGAAGGCAGCACATGAGGCTACAGCTTCATTAAAGCCCCAGCCAGCACATGGGCTGGAGAGCAAGCCTGACCCCAAGCTCCCGACACAACGGGATGATTTCCCCCGGCAAAGAAAACCAGCTAAATAAAACATTACTGCTGTGGAGAGAGGGAATATAGATTCGCAATTCGATTTATAGAAGGGCATTAATATAATCCAGGCTACAATTTCAATTAAAGGACAGCGGCAAACTGTGAATAGTCTATGATGGCATTAGAGTCCTACAGACAGATTTACAACCTCATAATCCATTCATTTTAACTAATCCATGTTTACAGTCTCCTCATAACAGCATTATTCATATGGCAATCTTTAAGCAGCTCCCTCAGTATCAGGGATAATTTCCAGGAGTGATGCTGCAGCAGCGTTCATGCCTGTGTTTACACAGGGCACAACGGGTGATGCCACCCTGCCCTGTCACACTGAGTCCTGACAAGCTGATGCACCACAACCAACCCTGAAACCTCACAGATTTTTCCCCTTTTCCCTTTTCCATTGAACAACCACATTTCTCAACTCATCTCCAAGCTTCCCTCCTGTGAACCACAGCTTTGATGTAACAAAACACAGTTTTTTTCTTTTGTTTTCAAAGCAGGGTCCTCCTCACGCTGCCAACAAGTGCAGCAGAACATTCACTCCCAGGCCCACCTACTCAGCTCCGCTACACTTAAGCCAAGATCAGAGCTCAAGGTTGCACATTGTTGTTAAGCCATGGTTACCAAACCAGCAACAAAGCCTCCCTCATCCAGCCCAGTGTTCTTCCTTCTCATCCCACGCCAGGAAAGCGCTGCAAAACCCCCTCTCTCCTGTGCACAAGGCATGGGGATTCAGTGCCCCTTCATTACCAGACACCTTTTCAGAGCAGGAGCTGTACAATCCTTCTCAACCAAGGGGGTTGCCATTGTTTGCTGTTCCCACCTGGGCTTTGCATTACAGCCCTGCCTCCAATTAAGGCCAGA